>CM062820.1:1527561966-1527947755 GCA_031772625.1 Pinus tabuliformis | reverse complement strand
TGCAAACCGACAGTCAAATTGACTTCATTCCACACCAAAAGTTTCGGCTTCCAGAGGAGGTTTCAGATGACCTACCATACAGCACAGTTCAGATGAACCTACAACACAGTTCAGATGAGGAGATCTTCTAGGCCACGCAAGTCAATCTTTACTTCTGCAGTTGCAGCTTTAGTTTCAGCAGTTTCCGGCTTCAAACTAGGGCAGTCAATATCTTGCAACCGTTTGTCGGATTGACTTCATTCCACCACCAAAAGTTGCGGCTTTCAAAGGAGGTTCAGATGAACCTACATCGCAGTTCCAAAGAGGAGATCTTCTAGGCCACGCAAGTCAATATTTACTTCTGCAGTTGCAGCTTCAAATTCAACAGCTTCTGGCTTCACATGTGTGAGAGTGAGAGACCCATTTCAGCGCAGTAGAGAAGAGACTCATATCTGTACAATAGAGAGAGAGAGATGTGATGAGATGAGTGAGTCCAAATGAGGAAAAGTCCTCTTATATTTATACACAACGTTGGTGGGTGAATAGATGCGACTGTTGGGCTTCTGAGCCTACATAAGTTGTAGGTCGGCTTGATAATAATTCCATAATCAAAATAAATTCATATCTCCATGAATACTTATCAGAATTGGATGATATTTATATCAATCCTACACCTCTCGACGAGAGGAATCTAATAAAAAATATTATTAGCCATGAATAAGATGACCCACATGAAGTTTTGCCCTAGTTGCAAATTTTAACATGAACCCATTTCCATTTTAACCCTCATGATTGCCATTCCATCAGCCTCTTCTGCCATATGAGCCTTGGTTTTTCTCTTTCCATCGTCACTATCTGCTTGGCTGATCATACACTTTCACTTGGTTGTTTTACCTATTTTGAGGAATAGTTGCAATGAGTGGTCTTATTATCTAGCCTCTTCACATAAATCAACATGTTTTGAGAAGTTCCAACATCACCGGAACCATTTGCTATCCTAGACACCACTCGTTCCTCAAAGTGGAGTCCTCTTTAAGATCTTTTCAAACTCTCTAAACATGAAAAGATTACCGAGTGCTTTTCCTTTTCAGCTCGTTAATGGATTGGAAACGATATCTCTCTTGTATTATTTTACCCTTTTTCAAGCTTAAGAGATTAATTTATGAAAAAAAACTTGTGGAGTTTTCTTTTTGTTCCTTTTCAAACTCTCTAAACATGAAAAGGACCGAGCTATCTTTGTTGTTAAACTCGTTAAAACATCAAATAGAAACAAACTTGTCCAACTAGACAAGACCAAGTTTCACCTTCACTAGACTCATTAAAACATCAAATAGTGATGGATTCGCTCGAAAGGTGAAATTATACAACAAGCATATGTTATCCTCCTCAAGTTGATAAAAATAAAGAGGTATTTGTCAACAATGACTGGGGAAAATGGGGAAAATGGGAAAAATGGGAAAACCACTTTATGGTAGCAAATCACTCTTGAACATGACACTTTCACTTCATCTCCGTGACTATTTGGGTTGGGTTATCTGCTTGACGGTTATCATACCTATGGTCTATCACACCATCCATCACTTTTTTTTGGGTCAATGCTACCAATTCACTTTAGTGTTGCCGACATGTTCAAGAGAAGTCATTTAGTCAAAATTAATCCTTTGCAATACCATAAACCTTCATTTTCATGACCGCCATTCCTAAATATTGTGTCGTCAGTCAAATTCCATCTCTAAACTCACTACACTCATTTCGTGTCGTTGATTTGGGATACATCAAGGCCCTCCTAGGATGAGTCACTTCTTGTCGACATCAGCTCATTATCCAAGAAGTTGACTTAGAAACACCCATTTAATACCTTAAGGCTTGCATGCATCAATGGCAAGTTTCTCGCTTCTCGATAGGCATACATCAATGGCCTTCGACTAAAAGACTTTGTATGGTGTTTGACGTTAAATCATCTATCACATCTGTTAATAGCTTACATCATTGGCTGGTAATCAAATGGTGTCTTCGCATGTTCAAGTTTAGATCACATACTCACATGGTTAGACTCGTACTTGAGCAAACGGTTGAATGATATTGAAGACCTCGGATCTAGTTTCATCCATCCGGGCTGCAATTTCAGGAGTACTAAATCATATGTACAATGGCTTTACATTGATCATTCTGATCATGGGTCTATATCTGTAGATGACTATTTATGTACATGTAATGAAAGTTTATAAGTTAAGCATGGGTATGCCTTCCCTCAATAATTCATGTAAAAATCAAATATCATGATATATGTATTGTAATTGATGCAGGTCACCTTCCACTTTGATACCTCCTCATCACATCGTAAAGCATTTCATTCGACATTGGCATTTTTTCAACTTCATTCTTTAGCGGTCAGCTATTAAAGATCCATTTGGGAAAATCAAATCCCAACATCCAAATCAATGTTTTAGGGCTCATCAAACCCTAATTTCAGTTTTTTCATGCCCTAAAAGAGTCACCCCTTTGAATGCCTCCTTCCCAGACAGTGTCATGACTTGAAGACATCCAGAAATTGCCTCTAGAGGGACCAACGCAGGTAAGACCTTATGAAGGTGCGCTGCAAAGCAGTTGAGTCCACTGCCAGGGTGCTCTGCAGAGCAATTAGGCTTCCTTTCATCCACATTGGGTGAGAATGACTGAAATTCACATAGGGTTTGGGGAATATTATTATCTTTTGGAGTCATATAGAAGTTTCGCTAACTTATCAACTCCTATGAGCTTGAAAATGGATGAGGAATGAGTTAAGGTGCATCCTATCCCCTCATCCCTTCCTCCATGGAGCTAATTCTAAGTATGGAAGGCCATTCAATGCCACCATTAATGACAAAAGCTCCTTCATCTTCCTATAAATTGACCACCCATCTAAGTGATCAGGGGCTAGATTATGTTGAATTGTAAGGAGGTAATGCTGCTATGAGATTTGGCTTTGAGGCAAGTACTGCAATGCTACAAGTTTGTCATGATTTTGATGTGATGTGGATGGGATCCAAGCCAGAGGAATGGCCCTGAAACAGACACCAATGGTTGTAATTCCTTCTTCTATCTAATAAAGTGTTTGAACCTTTTTCCATATGTTTGTATTGTTTCATAATGCTTATGTGTGTGAATTGTATCAGATTCCTTTCACTTATATTCAATAGATCATATGCTTTGATTGGTTTTTGTCTTCTGTTGTGTTTACAGGGTACTTCTCAAGTGGATTAAGTACAAGAAGGAGCTACAAAATCGATACAAGGGAGATGAGAGGAAAGCAGAACTATAGGTAGGTCTCCTACCTTCTCATCTTATCTATTTCTTATAGGAAAAGTCTAAAACACTTTATATTGTTGTTCTAGATACAACTACTTATCTGGGGAATTATAATTTATCCGTAGATACTAAATTATCCAAAACAAATTGGCGACTCCACTAGGGAACTATCACCTTTCCTAGTAGCTTATTCACCTCCTAAGACATTCTTCTAGACCCTACTTGTGTTCATTGATTGTATTTCAGCCCTTTTGCATTGAATTTTGGTCAAAATTGAGGTTAGATGACTCTTGAGTGGCCTCTCAGAAATCAGCGCAGGCTTGCTCAGGGGACAGTGCTCTGCAGAGCATCCTTAAGTGAGAGACAGTTCTCTGCAGCACAGTTAGGCCCTCTTTGACCTGCGCTAATCCACCTTAGGTCAAATTCCAACCTTTGGATTGAGTTTTTTGCCAAGTTTTCTCTGCTTGTTTCCTTGTTGATTGATTAATGAATGTCATGTCTCAGAGAACAAGTTTTTATCTCCTTTACAAGCCCTAATTTGATTTGATTCATTAATTTTTATTTAATGTTTTCTTTTTCATTATCAGTATATAGTTAAATTTAGGATATAGTTGATTAATCTTCCTTCGAAAGAAAGTGTTGTAAAGTCTTCCCTTCCTTCGAATTAGAACTGTTGTAAAAGTCTTCGTTCTTATGAAATATTGATTGATTGTATGTGCATATTTCCTTTTGTGTTCATCATAACATTAAGGGGTTTGAAAAGAAAAACTTGTATCATTCATATTGTAGTTTGTGAATGCTTGAAAAGAATAGTTAGGGAAATTGCATTAGATGTGCTTTTTGCTCTTTGTCAAAAATCTGATTGCTCTATCCCTACTGGCTAAGGATTTTCGTTGTTAAATTGAATGGAAAGAATTCTCATCATATCAGTTTCATTTTAGGAATTGCAAACATACATCATGTGGTGAACCTTGAAAGGAAAATTCTAAAGAATATCAACTTAACATTTATCTGAATTTACCTAATGGAGCATTGTCACCTAACGAAAAACATTTAGTGGTTCTAGGCTAGAGACGTGTTCCCGCGTCATAAAACAAAGAATTTGTCATTAACTTGTCTACAATACATCCCGAGTGTGATACCTCATTCCACATACGTGAGTATATCGTAGCTCATCCATGTACCTTCGGGTATATAGGGCGGTGTTACAGTACGTAAAGTATATGGGAATGCTCTCACTATGCGGTTTTGCATTAGACAACGCTTATACCGATTGGACCTCCACATACTTTCAGGTATATATGGGAGGACAACACTAGGTTTCAATCCATCCTTAGGTAATTGATTCATCTGCCTTGTACACTATGATACACCGAACACAACATTTGGGGAGATTTCCTGCTCATAGTTCTTGGTTCGTCGGGAGGTATTCTGCGGTTCACAGTTGCTTGGTAAACCTTTTTCCTAGATTATCCCTCTTTTTTTTGTTATGTTACTTTGATTAAAATAAAATTAATTGACCGTGGATAACATCATCCATGCTCAATCCTTAGTTGATCTTAGGTTGAAACATATGGCGAAAAATCCGGAGTCTACAGATCAAGGAATTCCTTTTGATGGGAATCCTAGTCCTTTTCCTCCTTTAGGAAATATTGGTGCTCCTTATATGGCTACATTGTCCCTTCTGGGATTTACCATTGGCTTGCTAGTATGGTCGTTTTCAACCTCCTTGGTTCATAATATCACGATTTCTCCGCAATTGAGTACTCCTCCAACTGGACAAAATCAACCTCCAGTTGATCCTAAAGTTGACCCTTTTCCTTCTTCCTTGGTTGTTTCTTCCTCCCTTCTTCCTCTTCGCCTGGTGAAAGTATTGGTACTAGTAACTAGGTGGCTAAGAAGAAGAAGAAAGGGAAGAAGAAGAAGAAGAAGCAAATTCAGTAGAAGGCAAACCAAGCAACCATTGCTTTGAATGCAACATCTGATGAGAAACCATCCATCAAATCTTACAAAGTTTGATATCCATGCAAACTTTGTGCCGGAGACCATCTTCTTCGAAATTGTCCTGATATTCCTCAGATCTTAGAAGAATGGTCTTCCTATTCACATCATCCTGTGTCATCAACTTCTATAGATCATGTTGGTGACACACCATCAACTAGTGGTAGTAAAGTTCATGGAAAGAAGGGTAAAGTTGATATTCCCCATAGGTTATGTGAAGGGAATCACCCCATTCACCTTTGTCCCTATCTAGATGAAGCCAAAAAAGTGTTGGATAACCATCCTACTTCACCGCAGCGACTTCCATATGGTTAAAGGAAACTCTCCCTAATTCCTTCACTAGTTGATGAATTGACTGACCAAAATCAACCGTTGGTCAAACCCACTCTCTCTAAACGTGAATCCTATGAGTCTATACCCGACCCAAATCAACAGGTTGAGGTAACAGTTGACCCGATTTCACCTTTAGTAAATCATACCTTTCCCGAAGAGAGTGAATATGATACCACTCAGGTTCTTTCGTTTCTTCAGATTTGAATGAGCTTGGGGGCAATCCTCCTGTTCCATCAAGACAGGAGGAAAATACTCCCATTTTCATAACTCAAGGGGTTAATTATCCCATTTCTATGGTACCCCCTCCAAGTAGTTTGATCACTTCCTTTGATTGGAATGGACTGGTAGGATGTCGTCTTCCTTCTTATGTGCCTTTCCAGATCATAGTACAAGTTTGTAATATGATTGTATCTGCCACTATTATAGATGAAGGTGCATCAGTGAGTATCCTTTCATCAACTGCTTGGCAAGCACTCAGTTCGCCACCACTTGTGCCTGTTACCTAGAATCTGTTGTCTTTTAACATAGGAACCAGTCAGCCATTAGGGATCCTTCCTCAGTTGCCTATTACTTTGGGAGGAAAAATCATTTATTTGAATGTGATGGTAGTCCCAGGTCCTTTAGATTACAATTTAATTCTTGGGCGCGACTATGTTTATGACATGGGAGCTATTGTTTCAACACTCTTTCGAGTGATTTGTTTCCCGCATGAAGGCAGAATTGTCACCGTTGACCAGCTTTCATTTCCTGGTCCAAATATGGCTTCCAGTCAACCATCTTCCCTAAATGGTCCTTTTGTACCAATGGTATCATCCCCACCATGGGTTAATTATGTGGCAACCCGTTCCATACCTACATCAACTAACGATCAATTCAATGATGTTGTACATCATGTACTGGGGGCATTGGAACCAGATCTCTCTTTTATGACCTCTTACGAGTTGTGATCGAGGGTATGTGTGGATAGTTCCTTGACTTGTGTCAACCTCGTTAAAAAATGAAACCAAGGATCCGAGGATAGTTCTTTTACTATGCTAACCTCATTAAAAAATGAAACAGGTCCATGAGGATAGTTCCTTATCTTGTGTCAACCTCGTTAAAAAATGAAACCAAGGATAAGATAGTTCTTTTGCTGTGTCAACCTCGTTAAAAAATGAAACAAGGAATATGAGGATAGTTCTTTTATTGTGTCAACCTCATTAAAAAATGAAACAGCTCCCATGAGGATAGTTCTTGGTCTTGTGTCAAGTCGTTAAAAAATGAAACAAGGAGTATGAGGATATTTCCTGGTCTTGTGTCAACCTTGTTAAAAAATGAAACAAGGAATTTCAGTAGAGTTCCTTGTCTTGTGTCAAGCTCATTAAAAAATGAAACAAGGTCCCAAGTTCCAAGTCCAGTCTTTGATTTGATCTCGTAAAATCCCAGTCGAGTCTTTCACTTGATCTCGTAAAAAAACCTTCATTCCATCCACTTGATAGCCACAAGCAGTCTACTTAGGTGAATGTAATGAAGCTTGGGGGGCATGCACCTAGTGGTAAAGTTAAGTTTCCTTGTACGTTATGTGAAGGGCATCACCCATTCACCTTTGTCCCTATCTGGGCGAAGCCAAAAAGGTGTTGGATAACCATCCTGCTTCACCACACCAACTTCCATCGGGTTAAAAGAGACTCTCCCTTTAATCATGCTGGGGCATGTGAACTAAACTCAAGCATAGTTCTTTGTTTCAAGCTTATGTAATAATGAAACTGAATCCAAGCATAGTTTTTTGTTTCGAGCTTGTGTAAAAATGAAATTGAATTCAAGCATAGTTCTTTGTTTCAAGCTTCTTTAAACATGAAACTAAATCCAAACATAGTTCCCTATGGTTCAAGCTTGTCTCAAAATGAACCCATTTCCATTCTAACCCTCGTGATTTCCATTTTATCAGCCTCTTCTGCTAGATGAGCCTTGGTTTTTCTCCTTCCATCGTCACTATCTGCTTGGAAGATCATACTCTTTCACTTGGTTATTTTACCTGTTTTGAGGAACAGTTGCAATGAGTGGTCTTATTAGCCAGCTTCTTCACATAAATCAACATGTTTTGAGAAGTTCCAACATCATCAGAACCAGTTGCTATCCTAGACACCACTCATTCCTCAAAGTGGAGTCCTCTTTAAGATATTTTTAGACTCTCTAAACATGAAAATATTGTCGAGCGCTTGTCCTTTTCAGCTCATTAACAGATTGGAAATGACATCTCTCTTGTATTATTTTACGCTTTTTTGAGCTTGAGAGATTAATTTATGAAAAATAACTTGTGGATTTTTCTTTTTTTCCCTTTTCAAACTCTCTAAACATGAAAAGGACCGAGTTATCTTTGTCGTTAAACTCGTTAAAACATCAAATAGCGACAAACTTGTCCATCTAGACAAGACCGAGTTTCACCTTCGCTAGGCTCGTTAAAACATCAAATAGCGATGGATTCGCCTGAAGGGTGAAATTATACAACAATAATATGTTATCTTCCTCAAGGTTTATAAAAATAAAGAGGTACTGGTCATCAATGACTAGGGAAAATGGGAAAAAGGGGAAACCACTTTATGGTAGCAAGTCGCTCTTGAACATGACACTTTCACTTCATCTCCGTGACTATTTGGGTTGGGTTATCTGCTTGATGGTTATCATACCTATGGTATATCACACCATCCATCACTTTGTTTTGGGTCAATGCTACCAATTCACTTTAGTGTTGCCGACATGTTCAAGAGAAGTCATTCAGTCAAAATTCATCCTTTGCAATACGATAAACCTTCATTTTCATGACCGCCATTCCTGAACCTTGTGTCGTCAGTCAAATTCCATCTCCAAAATCACTACACTCTTTTCATGTTGTTGATGTGGTATACATTAAGGCCCTCCTGCGATGAGTCGCTTCTTGTCGACATCAGCTCATTATCCAAGGAGTTGACTTAGAAACACCCATTCAGTACCTTGAGGCTTAATGGCAAGTTTCTCATTTCTGGTGATAGGCATACATCAATGACCTTCGACCGAAAGACTCTATATAGTGTTTGACATCAAATCATCCATTCATACCATGCAAAATGTACTGTAGTACCTTGAGGATCATTATCATTATCGATGATTTCTCTCCCATCTGTTAATAGCTTACATCATTGGCTGGTAATTAGATGGTGTCTTCCCATGTTTGACATCAAATCACATATTAACATGGTTAGAATCGTACTTGAGTGAACGGTTGAATGATATTGAAGACCCAGATCTAGTTTCATCCATTTGGGTTGCGATTTTAGGAGTACTAAATCATATGTACAATGGCTTTACATTGATGGTCATTCAAATCATGGGTCTATATCTGTAGACAACTGTTTATGTACATGTAATGAAAGTTTATAAGCTGAGAATGGGTATGACTTCCCTTAGAAATTCATGTAAAAATCAAATATCATGATATATGTATTGTAATTGATGCAGGTCACCTTCCACTTTGATACCTCCTCATCACATCATAAAGCATTTCATTCGAAATTGGCATTTTTCCGACTTCATGCTTTAGGGGGCAGTTGTTACAGATCCATTTGGCCACATCAAATCCCAACATCTAGATCAGTGTTTTATGGCTCATCAAACCCTAATTTCAGTTGCTTCATGCCCTAAACAAGCCACCCCTTTAAATGCCTCCTTCCCAGACAGTTTCATGACTTGAAGACATCTAGAAATTGCCTCTAGAGGGACCAACATAGGTAAGCCCTTATGAAGGTGCACTGTAGAGCAGTTGAGTCCACTGCTAGGGTGCTCTGTAGAGCACTTAGGCTTCCTTTCACCTACGCTGGGTGAGAATGAGCAAAATTCACATAGGGTTTGGGGAATATTCTTATATTTTGGAGTCATCTAGATGTTTCCCTAACTTATCAACTCCTATGAGCTCATAAATGGATGAGGAATGAGTTAATGTAAATCCTATCCTCTCATCCCTTCCTCCATGGAACTAATTCTAAGTATGGAAGGCCATTCAATGCCACCATTATTGAAAAAATCTCCTTCATCTTCCTATAAATTGACCACTCATCTAAGTGATTAGGGGTTGGATTATGTTGAATTGTAAGGAGATAATGCTGCTATGAGATTTGGCTTTGAGGCAAGTATTGTGATGCTACAAGTTTGTCATGTTTTTGATGTGATGTGGATGGGATCCAAGCTGTAGGAATGGCCTTGAATCAAACACCAATGGTTGTAATTCCTTCTTCTATATAATAAAGTGTTTGAACCTTTTTCCATATGTTTGTATTGTTTCATAATGCTTATGTGTGTGAATTGTATCTGATTCCTTTCATTTATATTCAATAGATTGTATGCTTTGATTGGTTTTTGTCTTATGTTGTGTTTACATGGTACTTCTCAAGTAGATTAAGTACGAGAAGGAGTGACGGAATCAATACAAGGGAGACGAGAGGAAAGCAGAACTACAGGTAGGTCTCCTATCTTCTCATCTTATCTATTGCTTATAGGAAAAGTCTAAAACACTTTAAATTGTTGTTCTAGATACAACTACTTATATAGGGAATTAGTATTTATCCTTAGATACTAAATTCTCCAAAATAGTTGGGTACAAACTGATGGATGAACCCCTTTCATTTCCTTACAGCCCCAATCAAATGCAAAAAGATGTTGTCTCAACCTAATGCATAGTTGCTCTTCTTTCTTTGTTGAGAGGGAAGGGTTGATTTTTTAAGTTTTGGATGGACTAACTTCAACAATCTTAGCATGATCTAGGTCAAAATTGGCAAAGAACGGTTCATCCCATGGATTGTCCTCAGGTTTCCTTAAGGATTCTTCCACTAGCTCATCAATTAGCATGGTAGCAGGAGACTAAACATGCAAGATCTGATCAATAAGGTCATCCTCATCTAGCTACCTACTTCCTACAATAGTGTATAATGTAAAAAATGGATAGAGGGATGATTGATAGAAATATTCCTCTTCCTCTTCCTCTACCTAGAAAGGTAAATCATGTTCACCTGAGGGTCGAACAAGAGGATATAATACAAGTTTCTTTGTTAGATGCCCATTTTAATGGTCATGTTTCCACCCTACAACTAATGTAAGCATCAGTAGTGGCTAACCAAGGTCTCCCTAGAATGAGAGGGTACCCAATAAAATCAGTTTTGGGTTGGAGGACAAGGAAATCTATAAGATATTCCCAAGATTCGATGGAGACCATCACATCCTCAACAACTCCCTCGGGGGCTACTACAGATCTATTCGCAAGATGCAACATTGTAGTAGTCCTTATCAAGGTTCCTTGGAGGTTGAGGTTCAACATGTTTTCCTTGGTCATGACATTGATTACAACCCCAATTTCAGTCAATGTGTTGGGGACTATAATACTATTAATGTGCACATCCACTACTAGGCTACCAAGATCCAAGTACGTTGGGGAGATAACCCTCTCAAGAATTAGATCAAATATCTACCTAATAACATTGATGGTGGGGGCATCTCTTTTTCTTCTCGTATGCCTCTTGAAACACTATTCCCTAATGAAATTGTTGTAAATGGGAACATATTTGATGGCCTGGAGAAGGGGTATCTTAACACACAATTTCTTCAACTCTACCTAAAGTTAAGCCTATTCTGGGGTGTGTTGTTGAGGTTGGACCAACCTTTCAGGGTAGGGAGTTATATTGGCTTGAGGCGTATTGTCTTCCTTCTCTTATTCAAAATATTCAGGTGGAGAAGGTGGGTAAACATATGGAAATACATTCCCAAACCTAAGGTTGATCTCTTGGATTTCGAAAAAATAAGAAGGATAGGATGTTTCCCCACTATAAACTTGTTGTGTGTGCTTGTTGTTTGGGTTCAGATTGGGTTGGGTAGGAATATGAGGTTGCTTAAATGGGTTACTATGTGCTAGTTATGGTTGATATGGAGGAGGAGGAAACAATGCAGGAGGTTGGTCTCTCTAGGGCCTCCATCCCTGTGAAGGGTTGCCCCATTGAGGAGGTTGAGGTTGGTATGGATAGAAAGGTGGATTGATAGGTTGAGGAGGATATTGAGGAGTATAGGACCAAGGAGAAGGCATGGACCAAGATGAGTGAGTTGGAGAATACCAAGGTTGGAAGGGTGCATTTGGGTTAGGATTAAAAGAAGCATAATGTGCACCTTGCATGCCTTGTTGGTATGGCCAAGGGCCTTGTGGCCTCCTTTGATTGATGAAGAAAAGCTATTCCAAGCCATTCTTTACCCCTTGGTATTCAAACTTTAGGCCTAGAAGAGAGGGATATTTGTTTGTTTCATGGTTCTCCTTAGAAATAGAGCATACCTCTATGACATTCAGTGGACATACATTTCCAGCGTGCCTCTTGGTGCATCTAGGGAAAAATATAGCCAGTGCCCTTTCTGTCTCTTCTTGCTTCCTTTTAATATGCATATTATTGATTTGTAGGAAAAAAGTGTTTAAAATCTCACTCTTTTTGTCCTCTAGCATACTCCATATCTTATTTTTAATGGTTAAGGTGGAGGGAGAAGAGTTGAACAAACCTAGACTAGGCCTATCCCTCTTCCTTGCAACCTTAGAATGATTCTTAAATGTTCTCTTAATGTGTTGATAGGTTAGCTAGTAAGTATCTCCACTAGATAGTGTATTATGGGTCTCCATTACATCCTCCCTAATCCCTCAGAGGAGTAAAAGATTTAGTGACTCATGGTTAAAGTTATAGTTATCCCTTCTATAGTTGAGTTGAAACCTTTCCTCATAATCTTCTAAGGGCTCATCTAGCCCTAGCGTCATCCTAAAGATATCCTCTTTTGTCTCCCTAGACCTATAATAATCCTTTTATTTCTAATTAAAGTCTTGTTGCATTTGTTCCCAGGTAGTGATGATGCCTCTAAGCAGGCTCATGAACTAGTGCAAGGCTGCATCCTTGAGGGTGGAAGGGAACAACTTCAACTTCTATTCATCAGAAGTATAATCATAGGTTCTAGAAACTACAACAAACTCGAACATGAATGTGTCAGGGTCTTTAGAGGTTAGGCCATGGAAGTGAGGGAGAGAATTGGGGCTTATATTCTTCATCTTGGCCTTCCAATTGGTTTCTTAGATATGAAATAACTCGGTCTTCCTACTTTCAACCATGTTTCAGGTAGGTAATATGGGTTCTTTAAATATTGTTGGTTTCTCACTTAAGGGATTCTCCAAATCTTATGTGGTTAGAGCAGGATGTTCACAATCACCAAAGAAGACTGATGGTCAATTGCTAGAAGGGGTGGAGGTTTTTGCTATGAATTTCCCTTAATTATCCATACTCCTATGAGTCATGAAAGAATTTGTGCTTCTTGTGGTTTTGTCTTTCTGTTTTTGAATTTTTAAAATCAAGCAATGTTGGTGCAAAGCAACAAAAATAAGAAAAAGAAGAAAATTTTAAGAAAAACAACACTTACTTGGACACCTCCCCGAAAACATCACCAAAAGTGATTAGCCTCAGTATTGCACCAAGATTGATGCAACTCCCAAGGCTACTAGTTTAATTATCAACCCGGGGTTTGTACAAACTTAAGATGTTATAGTGCTATTTGCACAATAGAATAAACTATACTCATGTAACTTTCAAGAAATGGACTAGACCAAGGTTCACAGAGACCATTCTATCAACTAGTTATGGATTGGAAAGGAAGGAAATTGCATGAGAGAAAAGTTCTATTCTATTTACAGAAATGGAAATATTACTCTATTTGCAAAGGAATGGAAATGATAATTAATCAAAAGTGAATTCTAACCCTATTTGCATAAATTTAAAGGCTACACTACTTGTGGAAATGTAAACATTGATACATTTTCATAATTTAAATGTTGCATATAAAGGAAACCTAGTATGTGTAATGGAATACCAATGCTTGAAATTGAAATCCTAGATTAAGAAGCATAAATCAAAGCAAGCAATCCTAATCTACTTTGCACATGGAAAAAAACATGTAATCAACTTTTAATCACTGTATTCAAATAAAGTAGACTTAGTGACAAAATTCATTGGATATCTAATGAGATAATCAAGAAAATCATCCTTGTATTATTAAATTCATAAATCTGTCCACTAACCCTAATTGCATAAATGTATTGCAATTGATGAAGGGAAATTCCTAGGTGGTGTTTGGTATTTCTAAATAATGGTTTCATAGCCTAAAGGTCATAATCCAAGGCTGGGAGGAAAAAATCAAGATTTGGGAGAAATTTTGGACAAGTTTACACTGTGCTACAGGATGCTACAGGATTGCTACATGATGCTACAAGATTGCCCTGTTTTGCTACAAGATTGGATCATGAGAATTGTGAGGGTGATAAAGGTGGTATGAAGGTAGGGAAAGGTAGTGGAGGGTAGATTAAGGTTGTGTGATGATTTTTTCAAGCCAAGTATCCTTCAAGGGCCCATCTTGCACAAAAACCAATGCACACGGTGTGTAGAAATTTCACTTGTAGAACAAACCGATATATGCAATGTCCTAAATCATAATACTTATTCTACTTCTACAAAACATTAAGCGGAAGAATAATTGAATTCATGAGCAACATCAAGTAGAAAAATGCATAATTGATCAAGAGAAATAATCACACATAACACAAGATATATCCAAGGGAAAGCACCAGCATAAAACCCCAACCATGTATTATCAATCAAGTGGAAATCCTCTTCATAATACAAAAAGAATTAGCTCTCAAGCTATTCAGTTCTCAATGAACTATAAAGATATGAAGATATATCTCATGAACCAACCAAGCCCTGTATATATAGGCTTTACCTATGGTCCAATCCATATTTCCTTGCACAGTTTGCTTAGGAAATAATAGCAAAAGCATATGCAATTAATTCCAAACATACCAAGTCAACCAATGGTCCAACTACGCAATCCTTGAGGACACTAGTTCCTCAACCATGCAAAAAATACTTACTAGAAATAGTTAAGCATGTGATAGTACATTTTCCCACCTCTGATCTCAACTGGGTCTCTGACAGAACTGACATGCAACAGTTATCCATGAGTGAATTCCCAGTTATCTAAAATAATAGTTGTCACATGCATGCAAGCATTAACAAACTATATTTTATTATTTTAACAACATGTTAAAATAATATAACTGGAATTGACTAGTTAGAACTAAGTCAGCTGATTCTCTTATTATAGAACTCATACTTATTCCCTCAATCAATGGAGGAAATTAAAGATAAATTCCTCAATCAGTGGGACAACTCATATGCATGCTTATAGAGACTTCAAATTCTAATTTCCTTAACTAATTAACTCAAATGAATTAATTAATTAATATTTCCAACTGCCGTTAAGACCAAAATTAATTTTACTTCCTATATATAGACTAGGGATTGCTATAAATAGGAAGGGACCCAGAAATACTATTTTTAGAACTTTCTATTTTTCGCAGTTTCACCTCTCACCCAATGTGGCCAATGACCTCACTGGCCAAACTACTATTTTTAGACATGTTATTTTTAGACATGCTATTTTTAGTAGGTCTATTTTTAGCACATTCTAAATTTAACATTTCTTGTTGCACATTTTTCAACACTCCCTCTCAACAAGAAAGGCTTCCTCTCCAACCTGATCCTGTAACTCTGGAATATTCTGCATGCAACACATCTACCTAGTCCACTTGCTCCAATAACACATGGAACAAAAACACTCCCAACTAACCACTCTGTTGGGCTAGGAACATACTTTGATGCTAAAGCTCTACCTGCTACTAACAAATGCTCCCTCTCTGACATCTGTGCTATTGCAACATCTCCATGCATCTCACACCATTGCACACCTCTCTGTGCCACCTAGCACTGTGCAAAACACTTGTGCCTCTCGCATTGCTGCAGCCTGCTAGCTATGCATTGTCCTGGGATTCCCTGCACTGTCGCTCTCTCTACAGCTCCATCCGAATCTGTCTCTACCCAATCACTCAGTTCCTGCTACTCCACATCGGGGTCCTGTAGCAAGGTCTCATCCAAGAGGTTGGGTACCTCAAGGACCTTGCCTCTCCTCCTTGGGACGATCAATCCACATCACCCCACCTCCTACCTGGAGGTATGGCTGCATGCGATCCCTCTACCCACCTAGCTCGAAGCTCCCCCTACTAGAGGTCTATGCATGAGTAGATGTCTCTACTCGATCTCCACTTAGCTTCCCCTATTGTGGTTACTCCACAACCTCCTGGAGCTACTACACCAATCATGGCTCCTCCACAATCATCTGAGACTTCTTCTGGCTCTGCATGTTGAGAGGTAATATACCCTCCCTCTCAACCACCAAGTCTCCATCAGTTGCCTTGCTTCTTAAGGCTTTGCATGCATCTTGAACCTTAAGAGCATATAGGTTCTTGACCATGAACCAATCTGCTTCACCTATCTAGTGATGATGTGTCTAAGGAAAATATTTCCTTTACTAAAGACTACATCATAGCCTTTGTCTTCCAATGTCATGATCGACACCAAGTTTCTCTTCAGTCTTGGTATATACTTGACATCGGTCAAGGTAAGGCGAGATCCATGCTCCCTCTGAAAAATAACCATGCCTACACCTGAGACACTATACTTCTCATCATTACCCATCACTATGAGTATCTGTAGATCTTTCTCCTCCAAAGTAATGAACAAACCCTTGTCACT
The DNA here is from genome assembly GCA_031772625.1 of Pinus tabuliformis. Lineage (NCBI taxonomy): Eukaryota > Viridiplantae > Streptophyta > Pinopsida > Pinales > Pinaceae > Pinus > Pinus tabuliformis. The sequence continues at coordinate 1,527,931,490 of CM062820.1, read as the reverse complement.
GGTCATGTGGAAAGAAGCTCCACTGTCAAGAAACCAACCACTTCCGACCATGGATGAACCCATGCATGCGAAGAGTGTGAAATCCAATTCAAACTGTGAAGCAAGTGCCTCACCTTCAGATCCTTCCTCAGATCCCTTCTTGGATTTCCTCCATGGACAATTTGCAGCATAATGGCCCACATCATGACAACAAAAACATCGCACTTTCGATTTGTCAACCTTCTTCCCATCATTGGAAGAACTGGATTCGGAAAGAGAAACCTTCTCCTTCCCCTTCTTCACCTTACTCGCCAAGGCACAGTTCTCCTCATCATGCATGGATGAAGAACTATCTCTAGTGCTCCGTCTTATCTCCTCCTGCATCAAATCCAACCATAGTCTTTCCTAATCTAGCAGTTTCTCCCTTCCATTCACCGAGTCTTGGTAGCTATGCTAGCTCTTAGGAAGACCAAGGAGTGCTAGACTCACCATATCCTCATCTCATGTCACGACCCCTACACTTGTAAGCTCATCCTTGCATGTGATGAGCTTGGTCAGATACATAGAGATCATCTCATCCCTTTCACACTTGATCTTTCGAAGCTTGTCCTTCAGTGCCAGCTTCCTCTGATCACTACTATTCTGATAAATATCTTTCAATGTTTTCCACATTGCATGCAGAGTCTCCTTACCATGGAGGCTCGAGACAATGTGATCTCACACTCCCTCCAAGATAATTCTCCTAGCTCTAGCCACACACTTCATTCCACTTGCTCAGTCTTGTCAGTAGGCTTAGGAATTTCTTGATCAATGAAATCCTTAAGGCCATTATCTTCCAAAACTGCTTCCATGCGATCCTTCCAAGCTATATAGTTTGAGTTGCCATCAAGGGCATACTCAAGCCTCAAACCATAGAATGACATTGATGAAATAGATATGATAAGAAATTGAGATCTATATCCCGAATAATAAACTTTGAATTTCTCCTGCTAGTATACTTTTCTTGCTTGATCACCTGTGCTCCGATACCATGTAGAATTTTTCTACAAATCAACTAGCTCTGATACCATGTAGAAATTTCACCTGTAGAACAAACTGATATATGCAATGTCCTAAAGCATAATACTTGTTCTACTTCTACAAAACATTAAGCGGAAGCATAATCGAATTCATGAGCAACATCAAGTAGAAACATGCATAACCGATCAAGAGAAACAATCACACATAACACAAGATATATCCAGGAAAAACACCAGCATAAAACCCCAACCATGTATTATCAATCAAGTGGAAATCCTCTTCACAATACAAAAAGAATTAGCTCTCAAGCTATTCAGTTCTCAATGAACTATGAAGATATGAAGATATATCTCATGAACCAACCAAGCCCTGTATATATAGGCTTTACCTATGGTCCAATCCCTATTTCCTTGCGCAGTTTTCTTAGGAAATAATAGAAAAAGCATATGCAATTAATTCCAAACATACCAAATCTACCAATGGTCCAACTACGCAATCCTTGAGGACACTAGTTCCTCAACCATGCAAAAACTACTTACTAGAAATAGTCAAGCATGTGATAGTACTCTGTCCCACATCTGATCTCAACTGTGTCTCTGACAGAACTGACATGCAACAATTATCCATGAGTGGATTCTCAGTTATCTAAAATAATAGTTGTCACATGCATGCAAGCATTAACAAACTATACTTGACTAGTTAGAACTAAGTCAACTGATTCTCTCATTATAGAACTCATACTTATTCCCTCAATCAGTGGAGGAAATTAAGGATAAATTCCTCAACTAGTGGGACAACTCATGTGCATGCTCACAAAGACTTCAAATTCGAATTTCCTTAACTAATTAACTCAACTGAATTAATTAATTAATATTTCCAACTGTTGTTAAGACCAAAATTAATTTTACTTCCTATAGATAGACTAGGGACTACTATAAATAGGAAGGGACCCATAAATGCTATTTTTAGAATTTTCTATTTTTAGCAGTTTCACCTCTCACCCAATGTGGCCAATGACCTCACTGGCCAAACTGCTATTTTTAGACATGCTATTTTTAGTAGGTCTATTTTTATCACATTCTAAATTTAACATTTCTTGTTGCACATTTTTCAACACGGTGGCCTTCAATAGCCCATAAATATGTTCTCGATGGACAGTGTTTTACGAGATTTGTGAGGTGAGAAGAAAGAGATTGATGGTGGGGAGAGGAGTGGGAATGACAATTCCAACTCTCCAAAATAATAGTAGTAGCTTCACACCAGATAGATGATTATTTTGCAGCTTGAAAAGAGTGCCAAACAATAACTAAATTGCAAAAAAATGGAACTAAAAAGGAAAGGATGAGTTGAATTTTATTTGGAATCTATATACTACATTAAACGACAATCTAACTTGTATCATGCACATGACCTACATCCATAAGAGATGATGCTTTCTAGTCTCAAAGAAGACTACTAGATTAGTCACTACATGTGAAAAAAACATAGTATGAAAAAGGAAACAAATCAAAGACCTAACTACTACAAAAGAAAGAAACTTTTTATTTTTTGTTTTCCAATACTATATATCCAACCATGCATCCCACAAGAGAAATGATTGGAAGAACTCCATATGAAATTTGCATAAACAATTTTGATGGACAAAGAAGAAGAATATTTCTAGGAAAGAAAATGCATGAAAGAAATATAAAAATAAGAGAGACTCAAGCCTCTCAGTTCGGTCCTAACCCAAGGGGACTCATCCCTCTGAAAAAAAATCCAGTTGTGGGTCAATAATGGGTTTTTCATTGATGAAAAATAGTGCTTAAGTACATCAAAAATGGAAACAAGTTCTTAGCTCCTAGTGGTCTATATCCTCCTACAACAATTAAAATCCTATTGAGCCCTTAGGCATCCCTATTTATACAAAAGTAACTGAGGGGAATCTTCCTTGGAAAGAGGGTTTATTCCCACCAAAATTCATAAAAATATGGATCTTGCTCCCTGTAGTCCTCGATTTCATCACCTGCCAATGGAACAAATGCACTAAAAAAGAATGGAAGATCTTTTCCTCCTAGTGGCGTAGTTATAATACAACATGGTAACCTACAACAGTTAGGTTTGACTCCCTCAACTCTTAACTAAAGTTACAATATGGACTTCTTCTTCATCATAATCGCATGGCTAGCTCTTTTTCCACGAGTTGTGGGGGTTGAAATGCCATCCTCTCTAATTATGGTGGTGAAAATAGGAAGGTCAACTTCTAAGTGGAATAACCTTTCCATATAGACTCTAATTGAGGAAATTCTAGCATCATTGGAAAGGTCTCTATGTGTAGAATATGAAACAAAAGTTGCTACACTAAAGAACAAAATTTTCAGCCCCAAATTTTTTGTGTGATAACCAAGAATTCTCTCAAAAGGTTTCATATGCCAATTTTCTAAAGTGGCTTTCATCAATAAAACTAAACCTATGAGTTGGTTCCTCCATTTTTTCCACTTTGAACGTATTGATCTAGATGAAAACCAATACAAGGATCCACTACATATCACTTGGAATATTAGTGGCCTTAATTTCAAAGTAAATTAGTGGCTCCTCACATCTAAATGGAGAATTGATTAACCCATTTTTATGATAGTACAGGAAACCAAAAATTCTAGTGAATCAATAAATAAAATAGCCTCTTAATGGGATAAATGTTGTCAATATACAACTATAGATTCCTAGGGTCAAGCAAAGAGGACTGGAAATATTTTGGAACTCACAATAAGTTATGGTCTTGGATATGTTTGCAAACTACAAAGTATTATTCATCAAATTCCACCTTATTGGATCAGAAAAAACTTGTTTTCGATCCAATGTCTATCAAACCACATTTCCCCAAGATAAGATCCATTTCCTTAACTCCATCTATTAGTTATGGCCTCTGATCATAGATGTTTCATGGATTTTAGGGGGAAAATTCAACATCAACAAGTCTCTTTCTGAGAAAAAATGAGGCATATCAAAAGACATGATGTGGAGGCTAATCATTTTGAAGATCTAATGATTTCCAACCAGATCTTGGATGTCAACACCATCAATGGAACTTATACTTAGATAAATTGATGGGGTGGATCCAGAAAAATCGTGTCCCAAATAGACTAGTTTTTAATATTATATAACATTATGGCTGGGGATATAATCATGGAAACCTCCATCCTCCTCAACAATGTATTAGATCACTAACCTTTCAACATAGATTTGGATATAAAATCTCGACTCAAAAATTGGCCATTTTGGGTTGAAATATTCTATGTCTCACACCCAAACTTCCAAGAGAGAATCAAGGAATGGCAATCATAATTGGAAAGCATAGAAGTATTTTCTATGTATGGTCTCCAAAGAAGCTCAAGAATGCCAAATTCCAACTCCGAAAGTGGAATAAATGGGATTTTGGAAATATTATTCAAGAAAGAAAGTGTTGGAGCCAAAATGACTGCAATACAACAACAAATCATCCAACAAGGTAGATTAGAGAACCTCATTCAAGAAGAATCAAGGTGTTTCACATAGCTAGAGAAAATAAGAAAATAGTAAGAGATTCTATAACACTAAAAATCCAAGATTAGATAGTTAAAATAAGGGGTGGGGATGGGGGGTATAAACACATCCTTGTTCCACAAACCAATGCTTCAACATTGATACCACAATCACATTTCCTCAATAAAAAAAATGGATGGTATCAAACTTTAATGCGATGGTGACATAGAAGAGGGGTTGGTAGAATTTTATGGAGACTCATTGAGAGATACAACAACACATAGGGAGGAAGAAATCTAGTGGATAATACAAAACATTACCTCATTGGTGTGTAGGGATAAGAAGACATCCTTTCTAAGATGATTCTCCAAGTATGAAATTGGAATTAGTAGTCAAATCGATGACAAGAAACAATGCCCTTGGCCTAGACTAATTTGTGACAAACTTCTTCCATGCATGTTGGTTAATCATTGGTCAGAGTCTATGGGAGATTTTCAAGGAATATAGAAGCTCTCTCTCCATTCTTCCAACTCTTGATGCTACTTTCTTCACCCTATCCCTAAAAAAGGACAAAGTTGATGATCCTAGTGGCTTAAAACCCATTTCATTATGTAATGTGGTCAACAAAGTCATTACTATAGTCATAGCCAATCACCTCAAGTTGATTCTCCCTCCTCTGATCTCTCTAGAACAAAAGAGATATGTGGAAGGGTGCCAAATTCTTGATGGTATCATCGTGGAACATGAGGATATCCATTCCTTAAAATTTTCCAAAACACTTGGTATTCTTCTTAATCTTGATTTCTCCAAGCCTTTGATAAGCTCAATTGGTCGTATCTCTTCCAATTTTTTCTTCTTTTGGTTTTGATAATAATTGGATCACCTGGATTAAGGCCCTTAATATCTATTCCTTCTTCTTATCCTCCTTAATTCCCCCCCTCAAAAATATTCTCTCCCTCTTGTGGGCTCAAAAAATAAGACCCTCCCTCCCATTTTCTTTTCATTCTAGTGCCAGAGGAATTAGGACGAGAACTCAATTCCATAGTTTCTCAGCAAACAATTAATGGAATCAAACATTTTGGGGAAGAAGTCTTATCACTAATCAATATTTTGTAGATGACACCATCAGTGCATGGGAGTTCCAAAGGGTCCAAAAATCCCTATCTCTACACAATTCTCTTGATGATTTCTCCAATTTTTAGGTATGGATATCAATAAATCAAAATCGTAGATTTTATTTTTTAATACCCCTCTTGCTATGCAGAAACATATTACCAGATTTATTAGATGACAAACTTCCTTCTAAATCTTTGGGAGCCCCTTTAGTAAATAACTCTCTCAAATAAAATTTATGGACAAAATTATTAATCAATTTTAGAGGTAAAATTTCCTTTTGAACATTCTATTCTCTTAACATAGCCGACTAACTTGTTCTTCTCAAATCTATCATCTATTCCCTCTTGTTATATCTTCAATTATAGCTCCAATCACCATTCTTAACTCAATATGTAATATCTAATCATGTTTTATATGGGGTGGTGCTAATCAAGACAAAATATGGGCTCTAGTTGCTTGGGATAAATCTTGTAGACCCAAACTTTGAGAAGGATTGGGCTGAAGGGATCCCTCCACCTTAACTACAAGAATGGGAGATAAACTATGGTGGTGTTGGCTTCAAGGAGGCAATGACTTATGGAAACTCATATGGAACTGAAAATACAATTGTAATATGTCCCACAAGCAACTCATTAGAGTTCCTTGCAATGAAGTCAAATCTTCCAATTGGAACCTAGCCAAGTGTGGTATGCATATCATCTAGAAACATTGTTTTTAGGAAGTTAGAGATCATCAATCAAATTTATGCTAGAAGGATTCAAGGAAACAAATTTCAAAGCTCCATGGGAGGAAAAACCTAAAATATCTTAGGATTGACATGTCATATATTGGTAAACACAAATTTTCATATTTCTGGATAGACAACAACTTACAGACTTAATGGAGGTAATGAATCCCCTAGGAAGAATGGCACTCCAAGCCGAATGAGCCAGTTTCATCATCCTTCTAGCATGATCTTCAACAACGCTATATACTTTTTTTGACCACCTAGTAAGCTTTGATGGGGATATCAATCAAATGGAATATCTACGATCAATGCAGCCCATGGCATGGTAGCTAGTTTCCAACAACACCTCAAAGCTACTATTTGACAATCCATTAGGAATCAAAACTTGTGACCAAAATTCTCTTTCTTTCTATGGATTTTAATCCAAGGGAAAAATATCAAGCAGGATCCTTCAACAAATTTCATAAGGTCATCCATATGAAACCTCTACAAATCAACATCTGAAGAAATTGAGCATTTGTTTAATCACTTCCCTTATACTGCCACCATTGTAGTGTTGTATAGGATTGCATGCATCACATTGATCTTGATCATGATAGTATTCCCCTTACAATCAAAAATTGGAGAAAACATGTCTTCCAAAATCCCATCCTGAATAGAATATGGACCCTCCTCTTGAGCCTCCTACTATGGGCTATCTATAAAGGGAAAAATCATTGGATCTTAAAAAATCTCTCTCTGTCCCATGATACTATGTGGAATCTTATTAAGAACAACATTTGGTAATTGGTGGAAGCTCAAGATGTTCATCACAAGATTGGTAGGCTCATGGTAATGAAGTTTATATCTTTAAAGCTTTGAACTTGTATTGTATATCTCAAGTTTCCTTTCCCCATCCTCCTTCCAGTTCCCCTTCAAGTTATGAGTCTTAGTTTCTTCCCAAAAAGGACTTCCTTAAGTTAAATTTTGACCAAGCCTCCAATGGAAATCCTAGTTTTGCATGCTTTGAAGGAGTCTTTCAAGATCATCATGGTTTGATTCGCTTTATATTTTTTGGCCCCATGTGTAAAAAACGTTGCAAAAATCAAATCCTTAGAAGAGGGGCTTTGTATATCCCAAGCCCAAGGCTTCTCAAAGCTCTTAGTCAATGGGGATTCTAAGTTGGTAATCAATATGATTCCTAAAATTCTAAATGAGACCACTTTGCCAATGAAGCATGCAAGAATCATGCTATTTTGTTTAGTCTCTCCTAGTATGCATTCTCTAACTCTCATCTAAAACAAGGGTTCTCTGACTTAATATAAAGGATATTTCTTCCCCTAGTGGGGTGCTTGATGGGAGACAGGTGAGGGGGTGCATTTCCATCGTTCCACTAAGCATTCAAGTGTAAGGACGTGGAAATGCATCCCCACCAAATTAATTATGACTTATTTACTTCCCTCACATGGTATTGCATGGAAATCAACAATTTTCTAATGAAGGATGATGTAATATTTGGTACAATTTTTTTAGATGAATTCAAGTGGTGTATCTGCATATCTATACTACAAATGTTTGGTTTTCCTAGGCCATCGAATGATCCAATTCAAGCAAGCCTCCCCATGCACCACTGTCTTTTTAAGTGAGCGCAAATATTCATGTTGCAAAGTGGTAATTCTCAGTTCACGAGATGGATCTAGGTGCAACTTCAAGGTGATTCGAGAAGGGAATTATGGTTTATTATAGCTTTGTTACACTCTATTCAATATACTCTACTTCAATTATCTCCCCTGGAGTTCTATTTTTATCTCTTAGTGCCAAAAAAAATAATTTGTTGTTTCCTTGTTTATTTGATGCATCCTCAGGTTTCTCTGACCATTTTATGACCTATGATCTATCGTCTCTTGGTGTTGGGAACTATTGTGCCCTCTCTCTTCTCTATTAATGACTCACCTAACTCACCACCTTAGTCTCCTCTCTCGGTCGCAACTGCTTTTGTTGTTCCTTGTATCCTTACCTCATCCCAGGTCCCCTGTTGTGTTCCTTCTTCTTGTACCCAACCCAACCATGATTATTTCGTAGCCCTCTCCTTGGGGGAGCTCCTCCTCTTCTCTAGTTTTCCACCCTCTAGTTCGCCCCTTAACATTATGCCCTTTCAATAAGCTTGAATCTGGCATTGCACAACTTATTACAAAGAGTAAGGTGGCTCTCATGCCCAGCAAAGGGCAGAGAACTTTGCTCAAATATACCAGGCATACTCTTGAGAAGATTCAAGCATAAATTGAGCAAGTGGAAAAGGAAATTGCAAGGGAGAGATTTTGTTTGACTGATACAGAGGTGCTTGTTGAGATAGTGGACTGGGCTTCCAATATGAGTCACACCAATGGTTGTTATAGCCAGCATATATATTGCTATGGACATCTATTGACAACTGAAGCTCTTGCTGGACAAGGTACTGCTAGACACGAATGAAGCAAAAGAAGAAATTCTCATAATGTTGGATGAGATGCAGCTCACTATGAACTCCATGGACCGAAGGCTCGAATATTTGGAGGCACATTTGGGCATCCTCCCTTATTCTGGCTGCTCTCCTGACAACAATAGGGAGCCCCTTCTAGTGGAAGCCTATGATTTGGATAAGTATAAATGATGCTTTATGTGCATTTTAATCTTTTGAATTATCTTTCTTTATTTTTTATTATCTAATTAGATGGTAGCCGTAGTGACCTAACGCTCTAGTCTAGTTTTTTTGAAATATTGTTATACTTGAATAAACCTTTTACAAAGCTGTTGTTAAAACTTCAGTTTTTCTTTTAATTTGATTTTTCAAGTAGCAAACTAGAACTAACATTTCCTTATTTTATTTTCTCTTTTAAAATTTTGAAAAAACTTTTACTTTATCGAATAAAAAAATATTATAAATAAAAAAATTATAATATATATATAGATATATTAAAATTAAAAAAATTATCACATTAAGGTGAAAAAAAAAACTAGATTTTAAATAAAAACCCCATACTTCCAAAGGTTGAGTATTAAGAATCACAACCAATGACATTGACTGGAGAGTTAAACTCAGCTCCCATATCACTTTTACAAAAGTCCAATGTACCAGAGTACAACACTGAGAGGCCACATTTGGGTTCCATCTACTCCAACTCATGGTCCACTCTCCAAGTCATGCTTTAATTGTTTGGACTGTTTATATGTATAAATCCAAGAATATCAATTACAAGCCATATCGACTTGTAAATTGTACAATAAATTGAACTTGTAAATTGTTGTTTTATATACCGAGATAGTTTATAAGATAATGCCCAGTATTTATGTAGACATGTTTGTTCAATTTTGATTTTTTATAATGTATTTTAATGTTTTTATTAAAAATATTTTTTAATATTTTATAGGAAGAATATATATGAGTTTGTTTGGGAAGGATTATTTAAAATAATAATAAGATCGAAGTTATTATAAGATAAATTTCTTATGAACTTAATGTGTTTTAAATAAGAATGGAACTTAATATGTTTAAATAAGAATTAAATTAGAATATGAAATTAATGTGTTTTAAATAAAAATGGAACTTAATAGGTTTTAAATAAAAATTGAATTAGAATAAGAAAGATAACAATATTTTTTTCCACTAATAAAACTAAATCACTTGATATACTATTACCCAAAAATATATATATATATATATATATTCTTTCCAATTTTATATGGTAAAAGGATTTTATGTCAAATAATACATAGCAACTCTTTCAATTTTGATTTGGTAAAAGTATTTTATGCTCAATGTTTATTTAACATTGAAATTGGTAATATGTTTTTGAAAAAAAAAAAAGAGTAATGATTCACATTTTGGATTGAGAAAAACATGTGTAATGCATTCTAGTGAAATTATATCATCAAAGTTTTAGTTTTAAGTATTTATTTGAATATTAACTGGATCTAGTCTTTTCTTGTTTAAATAATATATGAGAATTTCTCTTATTTACTTAAATATATAATAATATATGAATTTGTATACATAATTGTATGTAAAAGTATGTAATAATTCATTTTAACTCTGGATCTACTAAATTCTTAAAGGGATAAAATCTATTTTCACTCTAAAAGAGGTTTACATCTCAAGAGATTTGATCGCTCTCGGTGCTTGGTAGATCTAGAGTTAAGATGCATCTAAGTTGGTTTAATTTGCCCCTTTAAATAGGCTATATTCCACATGAATACCATGAGTAAATACCATGGGTTCTCATACCGTGGTAAACACCATGAAGTTATTTTTACCTTAACATTATTTTTTTATTATTTTTATTTTAATTTGACAGAGTAAAAATGTTTTCATGTAGGGTTATTTTTATTTTTCTTTTAGTTTCAAGGAGTTAAAATTTTTATATTATTTTACACATCTCTACTATATTTTAATTTTTATTTTATTTTGACCAAGGCAAAATGTTTACATTACATGACTTTACACATTTCTACCATTTTTTCAGAAGAAAAAAACAAATTTTCCATTCATGTATGAAAAATTTACAAAAAACTTAGGTCTGGTTCAAAACAATCTCACCCCTTCAAGCATCTTTACAAAAAACTCTAGTAGTATGATACCTAGAAGATGCATCATGTAGTGGATGTGAACCTCCTACAACCCAAAGAAAACCAAAAAATACCAGTAATGCAACCCAAAAAAAGAAAAAAATAGATGGCATTCAGTGCAGAGTAAACAATTGCCCAGGAAAATATAGCAACAAAAGGAAGCAATTTCTCCATACAACACATAACCAAACCAAAGAAAACAATAATTCCCCTCATATTACCAAGTGGCCATCCCACATAAGGGTGACATTAGAGAAACTCTAAAAATGAATCCTATCTAAAGACACTATGAATCCTTCTTTCGATAATGAGTCTAATTCAACATTTTGTTCTCTGTAAATGTGGGAGACAGAGACTCTAAGAAATCTTGAAAATAAATACCCAATCCTAATCATCCAGTGGGACAAGGCAGTGGCCTGCAGAGATGATCGTTGATTTTCCCAATTGATTATCACCTTAGATTTACACATCTCTACCATACTAAGCTAGAGAGCACCTCTCGACACAATTAATTATAATTATTAATTCTATGTTTTTTATTTTATTTTATTTTATTTTCAATTTTTTTGTAAACTAGGAAAATCCTTTTTATTCATTTTCAACAAAAACAGGCAGGTTATTCATCCATATCCATATGCTTAGGTGGCCTCAACTTGCCTATTGGGAAACCAGATCTATTGGCCACTTTACCGCATTATAAGCCATCTAGAAACAAAATAATTTGAGACTGTCTATCATATCTATATAGGTCTAATTGTCCTTAATTCTCCTTATGACAAGATAAATGAGGTAAAATATCACTCTACAAAACATTCATCTATACATAGCAAAAATTAAAAAGCCAAACTATGCAAGTCATGCTACTACTCGTTAGACAAATTCACAGGTGCTAAGTCTTTTGCATTAGAACCTGGACATTCAGTCTAAGGGAGGCATGGAATATGCTTCTCTATGCGGCTAAGGTGGGAATTATTTTGTTGAATTTGGAAATGAATAGATGAAATTCCTTGTGAATTCCCTAGAATTTGGTTTCATTCTTGGAAGGTCTAGCAGAGGGAGTCGCTAAGGCTCTAGCAACAATATTCTTCATCAGCTAGTAAAGATAAATAGTCTCTTTATATTGAGAAGACTAGCCTTTGGAATGTCCAGGGTCTGGCACAAGATCTCGCCATTCCTCCATATCCAGATCTATTCTTGATGCCTATTGATTTAAGTCCACTTCCCATCCAAAAATTAACTGGCAAATTTTAGGTTGAGTATTGGCCTAGTAGGCCTTAGAAACTTCTCAAATTAGACCTAAGGTAGATCTATGACACCGTCCCCTAGTTGTACATGGTTGGGTTTGGTTTACTCCTCTCCTCTAACCACTACCCCAATTCCTCTTGTGGCCTCCCCTGGCCAAGTTGTCTTTGCCAGAGGACGGACGCAACATTATATAGCTATGCCAACCACAAAGGTAATGGAATAACCTGAAATAAAAAGAAAAGATTGCTAGTTTAGGGAGACAAACTAGCTTACGGTCCTGGCGCAAACACTGGTAATTCAAACATGTAGAATTACAATAGCAGAATACAACATGATTGTGAGCATGAGGGCTATAAACCACATCTTTCACCACGATATTGAATTGGGTTTGCCAAAACAACCCTTTCATAACAACCCATGGCTCCCCAAACCTTCTTAGAGAAAGACCCAATAGCCATTCAGGAGTTTCCTTTCCCAGAAGTCCCCTTTTCATATGAGGCAACAGGTACATCAAAGATACTAAATAATGGAAAAAATCACCCATGCAAGAATTGCAGACCGAATTCCAATATTTAGAACCAAAATACATGAACATCCTAGAAAGCGAAATTCCATAACATATAGAGATAATTCTATTATATTCAGACAACCCATCAGAGTAAATTATTCTTGCCTCCCAAATTTCACAGAAGGTTTCCTTTCTAACCCAATACATCAACATAGAGACACGTCCCTAGCAAAGAATTAGATAGTATTGAATCACAAGGATAAGGGCATGAATGAAGCACACATAGTTAACATACCAATAGTCACCATCCACTGGGAAGAGGGCAAGGTCGTCTGCACTTGGATGGAGAACCTGTTGAGATACCGTCGTAGGCAGCCTAGAGATTGAAAGAAAACCTGAAACAATACCAAACAATACCTCCAAAAGGAGTTAGTCTAGTTGCATAAGACCCCAACGATGAGATATCTCATCAATATCTCCACTCACAATAAATTTCTATCATACGCTTTTCCACCTTGCACCTAAAGGCGAGTGTGCGAGGGCCATCAATCAGTCCCCCACAGTCCTTTCTAATTAATATTTTGGCAATGGCATTGATCCAATCAGTGCCCAGTTATCATCTCTCACTCAGATTGGGGATCTCTGATTCAAATATGGGTTTGACCTATTACTATCTCCAACATCGTTTTCCAACATTTGTCTCAAACTATCCATCTCTTCGCTATGGTCTCGTGAAGGCCATGGTGAGTTCATAACCCTTATGATATTTAGGCAACCCTAATTTGCTAAAAAATATGTTTCTTTGTTAGAGAAAGATTTCGGCGAAAATGGATCACAGAAGCCTAAACTCTATGTTTCTTTCTCTAACTTGATATGGATCACATAAGCCTAAACTCTATGTTTCTTTGTTACCTTCTCTCCTAACGTGGGATGGAATTATGTAATCAAACCAGGGCAAGATATCTCCAATGTTCGGCACCAAGCTGTAGTTCTCCAGTTGTGAATAATATTTTTAGTACGGGAGCCTTGGTTCAAATTTTTAAGAGCATCAATCACAAGGTTGAAGTCTCCTTCTATCACCAGTTTCCTATATCCTTATATTTTGACTATAAGTATACCTTTCACTAGAGCAGTGAATTCGACCTCATAATTGCTATAAAATCCAAAATATGCTGCATAAATCATTTTGATATGGTGCTGAGAGTCTCTAAATAGACCCCCAAACCCAACCTCCCCAGGGTTTTATTTGGAGGCACCGTCAAAATTTAGCTTTATAAATCCTTCTGGGGGAGAAAAGTATTGGTTTGGGGAGGATCTTGGTGAAACCATTTTCCAAGAAGAAGAAGCAAGCACTTGAGGGGAAAAATTAAGGTGGCAGAGGATCTGATCTTCATGGGGGGACACCTACTAGTCATCCGGATGCCATTAGTGTGCTAAAATTGTTTCTCTTACATTTTGAACAATCCCATTCCATACTCCCTCCAGGGTTTTTCATTGATCCTTAAATATTATTTTGTTTCATTATTTCCATATTTCCCAGAGAGTAAGTCCAATTTCCATCCCCTAAGTGTGGTTCAAGACTAGACTCGAGAAAATCCTTTTTTTCATATTTCAATAGTTCCCTTGAGACTATTAAGGTCTCTGTCTAAGTTTCCAATGAGGAAGCCAATATTACACCATATATGGTTAGTAAACGGCCACTTGCTCAAAAGGTGTTCGAGATATTCACTCTGGATGCCACATAAAATGAAATATGAGGGTCCTTGAACTCCTCTTCTTTAGAGTTGATCCCAAGTGAGGATTCTTCTTCGACATACAAGCCACAAGAAGTGAGAAACCTTTAGCCAAAGGTGTTTTTTTCATATCTTTCTCCATACAGGGTTGTGATGGTCTAGAGTATCTTCTGCCACTATTTTGTATGTCTCCCAAACATTGAACATTCCTTTGGTGGAGTACCCCCATCTAAAGATGTCTTGGACTTCCTGTTTAGCATTTTTCCTAGTTTGTAGCTCTCTTTCTAGGGTCTACCACTAATTTTTTGCTGGAGGGTTCATCCAATCATTTTGGCCTTTCCATTGTCTCCAATTCAGATCATTCTTTATGGGGATCCATAATTTCTCAACCAAGGAGTAATTTTGGTTGCTTGTAAAAAGGAAGATTTCCCTTGGGTCCCATCTGTCGAATAACTCCCCTCTTTGCTCCCATGCACCTTGCCAGAAAAGGGCACTTTTACCATCCCATATTTCCCAGAATGTGTGATGTCTAATGAGATCTTTATTATTTGACGCCAAATTCCAAGTTGGTGAGCCCTTTGGGATATCCAAATGTCTTAATTTTTTCATTGATGAAGACAACATTCTATATTTTTTGGTCCATATATTCTTCCACAGATATGAGCCTCCCTTTAGCCATCTCCACCATAGCTTAGTGGTGAGCCCCAATATTGCAACAATAATGCTACAACTCCTGCGACTCCCTTCTTTAATTTTATCAACCCGGTAGTTCGTAACAAACTTGGAAGTGACGGTGTTGTATGCACAAGTACTAGCTCTTGCCGCAACTATCACTTGGTCAGCTCACACAAGTCCGCTAGGAGCTTAATCCAACTTCTATGAGCTCTTAGAAGAAGCTTTTTAACTGATGAATGAAAGCTAACTCAAAGGAGCTAATTTACTTGCAGAAAGAAACTGGAAAGCGGAAAGGAAATGCAAACCCTAGCAAACCCTAATTTTACCAGCTAGCCCTACTGATGCGAAAAAGAGGATGCAAGCTATTGAAAGAGATTCCATTGACTTCTAGGAAGGTAAAATGCATGTGTCTAAGTTATCACTATCTGAAGAAAACATCTTTTTGTATTTTTGAATAAGTTGTCACAGTTATCATGCATACAATTTAACTGTTTTTGACTGTGCAGAGGTGGATTGGTGAAAGGAAATGCTTGGAAGAGGTTGGGAAGGTTCAGAGAGGGCCTAAGGGGTCCCTAACACCCTTCCAGAGATTTTCACAGAGTTTGGCTATTAAGAAACCTCATTCGTGAGCTTCTACAGGAAGTCTGTAGGGGTTCTACAGGATGTTTCAGGAATTTCTACAGGATGTTCAGAAATTTCTACAGGATGTATAAAAATTGGTTTTGGAGGATGGGTGAGTGAGGGAAGATGCATGAATGGATATGGAGGTAGGATAGGGGTCTGAAGTGGCCCAGGGATTGGTGGATAGAGTGGTGAGAAGGTGTAGATAGCTAAGTTGGCTCAAAGAAGGTTGAAACAATGATGTACAAAAACTAGGGTTATGTGAGCAAATGTGGCAAACGTGAGGTAAGGATTCTAAGTAGAGGGTGGAGTGGATGGTGCTAATGGAGAATAAGCAGATGAAGGAGTGGTATAGGTGCTCTGCAAGTCGTTTTTCCAATATGAACCAACAAAGACTTGTAAATTCAAAGACCTAGTTACGTTGACCTAATTTGCTAGCTGTCAGTAAAGAGAATGAACAGAAGTGTGACATGCAATGAGACCATGTATTTTAACTCATGCAACTAAGCAAACGAAAGTCTGAACTTGTAACCAACTTCTACACATGAAGATCAAACACTAGTGATTGCATGGAAAAGAAAAATCAGTGTTTTTGTGGGCAGCAAAGTCATCCCAGTCACAGCTCCTGATCCCACTGAGCGAGAGGTGGAACCGCAGATGTTTGTTGGCCCTTTTCTTGAAGCTTTTTCTGTTAGCAACCGATCAACTAAATCTGAGCATGAAAAGTTATTTTACTCATCAAAAACAACCTAAATAACAAAACAAGATTTAAATCTAATTAGCAGATTTTATTCTAAGAATGCAACAAAGACACATGAAAGTAAACATAGGAGGTACTGGGCACTTGAGATGAGCCCAACCCCAAGAGCTACAGCCTCCTACGAGAGATTTAGAGCTGGTGCAAAGCTGGATTCATCTTTATTGATCAAAAGAAATGTTACATTCCAAAAATTGTCCACAAGGAGAACTTGAAAATGTGTTGAAAGAAAAGCTAATCTACTGCCTAAAAATCGAACTACAAAATGACTACAAAATGACTATAAAGTGACTAACTACTGGATAACACAAATGAGGCCCTAAGCCCTCTTATTTATACAAATTGAGGACCCCAACAGTCCTCCTAAACTTTAGGGACTCGGCTGCCCAAGACTTGCAGTTAACAGCAGTCCTACTTGACTTGCTTGGCTGCCCTTGGATAATTGATTTGGTGGCCCTTGAACTCTGAGCTGATGATGGAGAATTCAAGGTAACGACCCATAAATGAAGGGGAAACCTTCCTACAAATCCTCTCCCTTGTTCTCCCACGAATTTGGCTGCCAAGTGCTCATTAAAACCTTCAATTTTGTCTCCAAATTGACCAAAAAGGCTACACAAAGCACCCATTAGACTTGTTGGCATAATGACTAACCCAATTCACTCTATTAGCATAAATATAATAAAAAACATGTAATAAACTAATGAGAATGGTGGATTAAGTCGAATAAGGAGGTTGAATGAGCCCAAATAATTATCCATTTTTGGGGCTCATCACTTAGCTCCCAGAACTTGGTTTAGGATCAATGGATCTCTGAGGCCTAGACTTCCTGCTAGTTTTGGTTTTATAACATTAGACCAAGAGACAAGGGCCTAGTTCATAACCTTTTGGACTCCTCTCTAGAGGAGGTTTTTAATAATATCTATCATGAAAATACAAGTATATTTGGAAGTTTCCATGCTCGAAAGTTGGTATACCATAGTTTATTGTAATACATATTTAAATAGAGTCACTCTTCCAAGTAGGTTTAGGTCCCTAAAGGTCCAACCATTGAGCTAGAATGGATTTTCTATAGGAGATCTTTCCAGCAAGCAGTTCTTAAAGAGTTGACAACTAGGGGCATACCCAAATACTTGATGAGAAGGGATCTAATTCAAAGCCTAGGGTATGATCTAGGAAGGCTTAGATGGAAATAGGGGTATTGAAAAAGAAAATGTTCAACTTATCATTGTTTATCTGAGTTCTAGAGGCTTGCATAAACTCATGTAGGATGTCTTTCAGCTTTCTTACTTCGTGGAGGGAGACTTTATAAAACAACATGATATCATTCAAATATTGTTTGTGAGTGATAGGGAGATCATTACCCCAAAGACAGGCTTTTGAGATGGAAGGACTAGGTGGAAGATTTAATGTATCTTCCCAAGCCTTCAACAACAAGGATGAAAAGGAAGGGAGACAAAGGGTCTCCTTGCTGAATACCTCTAGAAGGGTTAAAGGTTTTGTAAGGGGAACCATTATCAGAATAAAAAATATCGAGGTAAAGATGAGGGAGGAAACCCATCTAACCCATATGAGTCGAAACCATATGCCTTCAAGATACTTAGGAGATAATTCCAATAGAGACGATCATAGGCTTTGGATAAGTCTAACTTATTAGCATTTTGATAGTTTTAAGTTATTTAAGAGAATGGACAACTTCCTATAAGGTGATGATTCCATCCAGAATCTAGCAGGCTTCAAAAAAGCCAATTTGTTCCTGGGATATGAGATTGGGCAGAAGGGTTTTTAGCCTTTTTACCATATTGTTGGATATAATTTTATAAATAACATTACAAAGGGATATAGGTGTGAATCCCTGTAGATTCTCAGAATGAGCTACTATGGGAATTGACGAGATAAAAGTAGAGTTGAGCCCAGGATGTACATTTTGAGTCCTTTAGGATTCTTCCACCACGTCCAGGATGTCTCTCTCTATGAATCTCCAGGAAGCTTGGAAGAACTCTGCGGTGAATCCATCTAGACCCAGGGCTTTGTTTATGGTCATTCCTTTGACAACTTCCTCTATTTCCTCAAGTGTAACCACCCTCATCATAGCAAGGTGTTGATCTCTATTGACCATATGGGGAATATGACTGGTTATTCTTTAGATAGCCTTTGATTGATTAGGTATTGGTTTTGAAAGAAGGGAATGGAAGTGATCAATCAAGAAGTCTTCCATTTCCTCATGTTGGGTAAGTTGATTTCCTGCTGCATCCTACAAAGAAAATATTTGATTATGTTGTTGATGTTGAATCATGGCCTTGTGGAAAACTCTTGTTTTCTTTTCCCCTTCCCTAAGCCAGAGGATTCTAGATTTCTGCTTCTAGAGGATTTCCTCATGTTTTCTCCTCTCCTCGATCTAATTCAGGACCTGACCTTCTTCCGTTGCCAATTCCTCTGGTCATCCTTATATGATCATTCATTTTTGTATCCCTTGCATTCTCTCTTGTAGACGTCGTTTCTCCATCATAATGTTTCCAAATTCAGATTGATTCCAGTGTTTTATTTATTTTTTGAAGTCTTTCAATTAATGTTGGAAGGTGTGCATATGGTTCATGCCTTGCACTGTACTAGACCTCCACTAGTTCTCCATTTTACCCAGAAAGGAGGGATCCCTGAGCCAAAAAGATTCAAATTTGAATGGTCTGTTTCTAGGTGCTAGATTTAGATCAATTTCCAACATTATTGGCCAATGATCTAATTCTAAATAGGGAAGGATTGAAGCCTCAAAGAAGATGTCTCTACTTACCAGTTTTTTTGACATGATAAATTTGTCTAGACACGAAGATACTTGATTGGAGCCCCCCCGTCGATTTTTCCATGTATAGATTCCATTCATAGTTTAGATATTACTAGCTTTGGATCCACATTCAGGTCTCTAAACGCTTCCATCTCTGAACCCATTCTGCATATCTCGCCCGTCTTCTCTTATGTTGAAGAACTTAGGTTAAAACCATCTCTTATTATCCATAGTTGCTTTGAGCAGAGGCTTCTTAGCTTTCTTATATTTTTAAGGAAAACCAATTTTTCTATTGGAATGTGGGGACCATAAACAACCGATATTATGACCCAGTCTCGGGTTCCAATATGTTTGAATCTCCAAATGAGGATTCGCGGCAAGCTGACCTAGTCATAAAAAATTATCTCCATTGGGTTACATATGATAGCTAAACCTCACGCACTTCCTCTTGCATCCAAGGCCATGACCTCATAATGAGGTTTTATTCCTCGGACAATTTCTTTCAGTTGATCTTCGGATACTTTAGTTTCCTAGAGTGTCATAATGCACAATCTATCTTGTTTGATTATTTCCATAAGATATATTTGCTTGAATTTGTTGTTGAGGCCTCTCACATTCCAGGAGATGATTATAATTAAGAGTATTTATTAATTTTGTGGAATCTTTCCAAGAGCAGTACCACCCTTCCTGAATTTACTAATAGATCCCCAACCATCTGGATTGATTCCTACAAATTCTTTCGACCTTGTTTCTTCCCCTATTTCCCTTTTGCACCTTCATCTGGGCCATTTCTGTGTTGAGATTCAAGGTTCTATGGCTAATTTGTTGAAACCTGGTTTTGCTTGGCTTGATATTTATGGAAAGTATCCTGGTAAATTTTTGTTTGGTCCTCTGGAATGAATCTTTCATCCAGATTCCTCCATTCACTTAGAAGCCTCTTGAGAACTATTTCTTTTGTGCTAAACTCCTCCCTTGTTCCATCAATCTCCATATTTTCCTTGGTCCTTTGGTGTTTTATCATCCTCCCGATCCATGGGCTCTTCCTGAGCTTTCCTTTTAATTTTATTGTTTCCTTTAGGTGGAACCCTAAAATTTTTGGTGCTAGTCTGTTTGTTTGGATCCTTTGGTTTCTCGCTATCTTCCATCAATACTTCATACCTGTTGCTACTGGCTTGATTCTTTCACTGCATTTTCTGAGTATTTTTGGTGGTGGTTTGGCATTCCTTTTTTTTTGGTGACCTCTTGGAAGCCCTCTTGATCATCCTAAGATTTTGTGTTCTCCTTGAGGTTTTTCTGTTTTGCTGTCCCTATTCGATTCAAAGGGAAATCTCTAAAAAAATGTCCATATTCATGGCATTTTTTGCAATGAAACGGTATGTGTTCATAGTCTAGGGGTTACTGCCATATCTCATCTTGATATTCCAACTCGATGAATTTTGGAATGGGTTTCGTGATGTTCATATAGATGCATATTTGTGCATATGAGGTGTATCGTCATCGCTGAGTGGAATCTTCTACTTTGACAAATTGACCTATCATGGAGTTACAAATTCCTTCTAGGATTTATGGGTCCGAGAAGTCGACTGGAAGAGAAAATAACTGCACCCAAACTGGGGTTGCCATAAACTTTCCTTGGTCTGGGTTGTAGTATTCCTCCCAGTAAGGCATGAAAAGCCCGACATTATAAAAGAAATATGGGCCATTTTCAAAAACCCTCTCTTTATCCTCTAAGCTAGAGAAGATCACTGTGAAGAAGCCTCTAGCTCCAAATTTCAAGTCAATATGCCCTTTTGGCTGCCTTTTCAACTAGATCCACTTGATAAGATCTTTCTCCAAGAGCCATATGCATATAAATTTACAGATCAGGGAATGATCCTTCATGAACTTGCAATATTCTTCTAGTTTATTGTTTTGGATAAAAAATATTGTTTTTTCTACTGCTTGTAGCAGGCACTAGCCCCTTAACTGCGCTTGCCATTGTGCCCCCATCACTGAGCTTATGTTGGTTCTTCCCTCATTTTTTATCATTGTCGATGCCCCTCCCTTGCTGCTTAATTCCCTGCCTACAATGTTATAGGAGGGGATCTCTCCCCTCCCAGTTGTCTCACTCATCCAAACTATCAGAGATCACTGATTTGAAGAGATGCATAGGTTTGATGTGACTAACAGAATGGAAAAAAATAATTCAAAATCGTCAGATTAAAACCCTAACAAAACTCATTTCCTTCTGTTAATAAGTTATACTTATTTTATTTTTATTTTTTATAATAATTTGAGCCAATAAAAATGTTTTATTCATAATTACAATTATTATTATTATTTTTTAAATTTATATTTTAATGTAACTTAACCGATTTAAAAGGTTTAGAAAACAATTATATGAGCGTCTCTCCATACGAAAACCCACTTTTAATATTAATAATGTATTTAACCTATCAAATATAAGGATTTTTAAATACAACAATATCTCTTACAAATCCTTTATTTTAAATAAATTTTCTGTGAGAACTTTTAAATTTTGAATTTTCGACATAATTTGGTTGAAAATATTAGATATTAATTTTTAAATATGAGATCATTTCAAGTGATTAACAATGTATCATATTAAAGAATTAAAGTTCATAGGTAAAAGTTGTGTCATTGAATGTGATGTTCCAACTCAACTTTATAGTTTTCATCTTTCTTTTATCAATTGAATTTTTTATTTAAAAATTTTTGCTTTAGGGCCTCGACACTTAGTGGTTTATGCTTCATATTATATAATAAAACAAGGAAGGCTGCGAAGCAGCTAGTCCCTGCACATAGCTCAGAATGATCCAACCAGCTTAAACATATGTACAGTGCCGATATAAACCTAAACCAAAGTTAAATTAATACATAATATATAAGTAAAAAAAAGATGAAACCAACCCGAATTGACGTGCATTATTAAAGGATTAAAAAAGAAGTCCAATGCACACTTTCGCAGCCTTGGAATTCATAAAACGAGCTCATTTTACCAGATCCAAGCCGTAAAATGAAAAGGAAAACATCATATCCAACATCGCTTTCAAACGACAGTGCCGACTGTAGAATTGAAGATAATCCTCCAGGTTTTCCTGGTCAAGTTCCAGTGCAGAAAATGGGAAAGCATAAGTAAATAAATGTGCACACACGCGCTGAATGAATACCGAGTCTATTCTTTATGACATTCCAAGCCTTAAAATGAAAAAGAAAACAACATAGTATAATTGGCCAAAACAATTCGTGCAGTAAATATACAGTAACAGACGTGCGAAAAGAAATTGAGAGTGATTTCCTGTATCAAATCCTAGGTAACATATGCAAAAGAAAACAAAAAAGCCAATGTCCGCATTGTTTCAGTCAAAGCGCAAAACCGTAAAAACATAAAACTTAAAAAGCCAATGTCCGCATTGTTTCAGTCAAAGCGCAAAACCGTAAAAACATAAAACTTATTTCGAGCAGTACAGTATCAAGCTGCAAGCTGTAAAATGCCAGTCTTTTATTCCTCAGATATGCATAAAATACAAAAGACGTGTGCACAATTTCAAGAAAATCAAGAAAAGCTAAATTTATGTTTATGAACACCATTAGTGTAATTACAACTGTTCTTCTTTTTCAAACCCAAGTCATCGCCATCAAAGTGTTCTTGTGTTAAGGCAGTCTGCTCTTCGCCAAAAGCCATTGCAGTATCCTGAATCAACCGGCCAGCTAAATTTCCAAAATGCATCGATGATGTTTTCTCGGCCCGGCTTCTGAAACTCACGGAAGATCGTACGAATTTATAGTTCGTCTCCAGCGACTTGTCACAGAGAACAATAGCAGAAGAGTAGGTAAAACGGTGTCGTTGGAGGACTGTGGTATATGGCAAATGCAATAAAACAAGAACTCTAATAATATGGGTCGAATTATTATGCAAGGAAGAGAATCCATTAAAGGAGGTCAAAACCCCAATACCCATATTACTAGAAAAACATATGATATAGTATCTGTTAAAAAAGAAATGTTGAGTGCAAAAACATAATGCCAGAACCAGAGATGAACGAACAAAGCCAGCTTTCCGAGAAACAAATTACATGCATATATTTTGCACCAGTTCTTTAAGAGAAATAAATTACAAATTTTGAATTAAACAAGCTCAAGCTTGAAGTCCAAGTCTGTAGAAATAGAGGAGGTTCAGACTGCACGACAGACCCTATAGGAAAAAAGAACATTAGCCTAGAATGGCACCGCCGGTCCTCAATAATTATTAACACAACTGAGATAAAACCCTACACAGAGCTGAAGAGTTAATGCGCTGACAAAATCCAGGTCTGTAAATAAAATAAGGCAGGTCGAAAGCCGAAACCCTTAACAAAGTTTCATATATTCCATTTGATTCCTCTTCACATGCCCGATGTGAAGGAGAATATGGTATCCCGTAGTGAAGCGCAAAGGGGTGGAGAGCCGAGCTTCTATGGCAGGTTCGTGCCATGTAAGCCCTTTGGAGAAACCCTGCAAACAACAAAGAAACCACAATTATGTAGTATAAAACAATGACAAAAACACAAACTAGTATAAGTAAATGAAATACCGGATCTATAT
Source organism: Pinus tabuliformis (assembly GCA_031772625.1). Classification (NCBI taxonomy): domain Eukaryota; kingdom Viridiplantae; phylum Streptophyta; class Pinopsida; order Pinales; family Pinaceae; genus Pinus; species Pinus tabuliformis. The sequence goes on along the minus strand of CM062820.1, from coordinate 1,527,907,667 downwards.
AGTAAAACAATGATGGTAAACAAACCACTAATAATACAAGAAAAACTAGATATCTATCAAGCGATATTCTGATGGAGAAGCTCCAAAGGACAAAGATAAGTCGCTGCAACCCAAGAGTCAAAGTCTCGGAACATCCATGAGCTACGAGGAACATAAAGGAGTTTCACCCAGAGTCCATGGGCAGAAGAGGAATAGAGCAAACCTGTCAAATCCTGCAACCATGGAGTTCTGAGCGAAGGAGTTCAGATGAAGAGCAAGGAAAATGAGCAAACATGCCGTGAAGAATGACAAGGAGATGGGTCATTACCTCACTGCCATATATGTGCATCCGAACACTGAATATACCGACGAAAGTTAGGAGCCTGCATGCTGAACACTTGCCCCCGCTTGCATGCTGAACACTTGCCGCCGGAGAATATGCAAACCTTAGCACCTTAGCATATGTATGCCCATTCGCACTTAACATTAAACATTAAGGAATTAATGTCAGCATTAAAACGAAACCGCACACGGTCAGGGCCACTCGATTGTGGTTAAATACAGGTTTAAGATATGGTCCGGCCTCTTCCGCCTCGGGAAGAGGCCAAATAAGATGGCGCACGATGGCCAAAGAATGACTGCAAACGAAACTTAGCATAGGGACTAATAACCGTCGTATAACAGAGAAACGCAGGGGTCAAGTAATGCTAAGTGGGGGTCCAGAGATGAACGAACAAAGCCAGCTTTCCGAGAAACAAATTACATGCATATATTTTGCACCAGTTCTTTAAGAGAAATAAATTACAAATTTCGAATTAAACAAGCTCAAGCTTGAAGTCCAAGTCTGTAGAAATAGAGGAGGTTCAGACTGCACGACAGACCCTATAGGAAAAAAGAACATTAGCCTAGAATGGCACCGCCGGTCCTCAATAATTATTAACACAACTGAGATAAAACCCTACACAGAGCTGAAGAGTTAATGCGCTGACAAAATCTAGGTCTGTAAATAAAATAAGGCAGGTCGAAAGCCGAAACCCTTAACAAAGTTTCATATATTCCATTTGATTCCTCTTCACATGCCCGATGTGAAGGAGAATATGGTATCCCGTAGTGAAGCGCAAAGGGGTGGAGAGCCGAGCTTCTATGGCAGGTTCGTGCCATGTAAGCCCTTTGGAGAAACCCTGCAAACAACAAAGAAACCACAATTATGTAGTATAAAACAATGACAAAAACACAAACTAGTATAAGTAAATGAAATACCGGATCTATATAGTAAAACAATGATGGTAAACAAACCACTAATAATACAAGAAAAACTAGATATCTATCAAGCGATATTCTGATGGAGAAGCTCCAAAGGACAAAGATAAGTTGCTGCAACCCAAGAGTCAAAGTCTCGGAACATCCATGAGCTACGAGGAACACGAAGGAGTTTCACCCAGAGTCCATGGGCAGAAGAGGAATAGAGCAAACCTGTCAAATCCTGCAACCATGGAGTTCTGAGCGAAGGAGTTCAGATGAAGAGCAAGGAAAATGAGCAAACATGCCGTGAAGAATGACAAGGAGATGGGTCATTACCTCACTGCCATATATGTGCATCTGAACACTGAATATACCGACGAAAGTTAGGAGCCTGCATGCTGAACACTTGCCCCCGCTTGCATGCTGAACACTTGCCGCCGGAGAATTTGCAAACCTTAGCACCTTAGCATATGTATGCCTATTCGCACTTAACATTAAACATTAAGGAATTAATGTCAGCATTAAAACGAAACCGCACACGGTCAGGGCCACTCGATTGTGGTTAAATACAGGTTTAAGATATGGTCCGGCCTCTTCTGCCTCGGGAAGAGGCCAAATAAGATGGCGCACGATGGCCAAAGAATGACTGCAAACGAAACTTAGCATAGGGACTAATAACCGTCGTATAACAGAGAAACGCAGGGGTCAAGTAATGCTAAGTGGGGGTCCTATCGATCACTATAGTCCCTGCCGGATGCCAGATGGCAGGGACTAATAAGATTTCTTTATTTTAAGAGTTTTGCTTTAGGGTATACACACTACGTGGTCATTTCTTCATATTATAATAAAAAAACCAAGCTTTCCTCTTCCTAATTAAGGTTGTTTTTTTTTTAAATATTAATGAATGAATGTAATTGTCACATATTCTTATAATTTTTTTAATTTTTTTTGTTTCCTAGTATGTTCATGATGTGTGAGGCTAGTTTTTTTGGTTAAAAAATGATAACCTAGAACATTTAATTTTCAAAATCACTTGGGATCATAATTGGTCTATATTACACCAATTCTTAATATGGATAAATTTTAAGTATCTCTTCTCAATTATCGTTAAAATTCTTATCGTCCTAACCACTATATAACAATTAAATTTTAATGAAAATCAATTTACTATCTTTTATCTTATATTTCTTTTACATTATCATATAATTTTTCATTTATTTTTAGATTAATCTATATTAAACTATGCAAAAATCCATATTCAAATATTTATAATTCAAAAATCTAGATTCTGAAGAGATATTATTCTACAAAGTGAATAACTATAAAACACCATTTGATGGAAAACAATTTGGCCTTTAGGACATATCAACAATAAAACATCCTCATATTGTAAGTACATTCTCTATCTTTGGTTTCCACTAATATGATATAACTTTCCTAACATGTCACAATGTTTTGGCTAGTAAAGGAGGGACAAAGGGAAAGCACATAGCCTATTCTCAATATTTTACTAACATGTACGAGATGAGAGAATCCATTGGATAAAAATGATGAAGTGAATCACTAATTATTAATTAGTGATGATCATACAAGACTGGTCATAATGAATAACTTTAGTATTAAATACTTCACACAATTGTTTATGAAAAATATGTATTTTATAAATGTGATTCATTATTATTTATTTTCCAAAGAAAAATGACGCATAATTTTATTCATTATAAAGAAAAATAAAATTACATTTTGTATATGTTGTTTGTAAGAATTCCAGAAGAAAGATGTCTCTTAGCATAGAAACTATGAAATGAAACTAACAACAAGATAAACATACATCAAAGGGAAAAAGGAAATTAAGTGCAACATTTTGCATCCATTTTTTCTTTTCTATTTTTCTTTTTTGTACTTTTTGCCATCCAACTGAATTTGGCTCAAAAGGAGCCCGTCAATTCTCAACCTCGATCCATGTGGGGAACATATTTCTCTAAATCTGAACTCTCTGAAACATGGGATTAGTTTATGCCCCCATTCCCATATGATGCCTAAATACCTTCAGATTTCCTCCCTTTCTGAAGGAAAATAGTTGCACCTCAGTGTACCACTATTTTCCCATCTGTTTTTGTTTCATCTTGAGCCTTAACATCCACTTCTAAATGGTCAGGATGGATTTCCCTCATATCTTCTACCTCATCTTCTGATAATCGAGGTTCTGAAAAATGTCAACATTTCGGCCATTGGGTTGTCTCTTTTTCTTTTTTGGATTCTTTTTCTCTTGAGGAAATGTGTTCTATAGGTGCTCTATTTGGAAAATAACTTGGCATTAGAAGGTCGTGTTTTCGTAATCTAAGACTTGTAACCACTGGAATTTTTGGTGTTTCAATAATATGTGATATGGAATACCTTTGCTAAGGTCAATCTCCACACATATTCTGGAAAAGATGAAGATGTTTTTATCAGTTCTTGCTAGGTCCATTTTTTTGAGTTTACCTAGAGTATTTCCAATCTCCTCAAGGAATTTATGATGCAAGAAAGGGAGGGGGCAATTTGGAAGCTAAAACCACACTGGCATGGTTGAGACCACCATAGCTGTGGCGTCAAATTTTGGAAGCCATGGTGATAAATGGACCAGCTCATCCACAGAACCAAGGGCCTTCATTAATAACAAAATTCCAGATCCTTTTGGGTTTCAAATTGGAATATAAAAAATCCTTTTGAACATAAATAAATGTCACAGTTTGGTGTCCACACAGAGAAAACCCACTTGTATGAAGCTTTTGGTTTTATCCAGTTATCATTCAATCTACAAATAGTATTTTTTGAGTGGAGGAAAGAAAAGAGAGAAGATACCTCAAGAAGATTGACTTCCATAGTAGGATTATGCTCTATCTGATCTACAATGTAAGGGTCTGGCATGGATTGACTTGATTCTACCATGGCTAATGACTTCCCTTAAACAATTGCCTTAAAAGAGAATAAGTTTCCTCATGAAATCTTGGCACCTTGAGCATCCACATGCAACCTCAAGGTCAAGATTATGGAGGAATTTCTTGTGATAACCGAGTCCTTGATTTTATTTGAATCTCGAAGAAATTTTCCTTCATATTGCCAACATAGGAGATTTGTAGTGAGTCCCCATTTCTCTGCAATAGACAGCTTCAGAGACAAAATATAGGTTGAGATATTTGTCCAAAAGTTCGAAGGCTACCCCATTGTATTTCTAACAAAAATATAGAACATGTATTTTTGTTTATTCTCTTCCTGAGAAGCAAAATGCCTAGACTAGGAGGGTGGGAAATATCTATTTGACCAAATCGACAAAGAAGAGAAAGGAGGCTCTGTTGCAACCCTCACATCCAACCATAAAACTAAAAAAAACTTCACAAATAAATAAAATAGTGTAGAGGGCATGAAAATATCCTATATTGTGCTCTATCGGCACCCCTTGCAAGAGGTCAAAGACTATTGATGTTGAAGGAAGGGGGACAATTTTCTCCATATTTCACCCTTGATTTATTTTTTCTTCAAAAGAAATTAGGCCGACATAACAAAAGGGAGTGTGTTTCACTGAAATAAAGGGCCATGAGGAAAGGAAATTTGTGCAACTGAGGATACCAAGAGACATAATGCCCCTCCATGGCACCTCCATAGAGAGGGATGCCAAGCCCTGGTCCATGGAAATGGTGGGAAAAGAAGAGTTGAAGCAACCATTAACCCTAGACTTCATCACTCCAAGATCCAACACATGATGCTACCCCGTTATTTTCTATTATTTTATTTTGTTAAATCATTCATTATTAATTTAAGAGTAGTCAAAGTAGGTGACAATTTCTCCCTGAAAATATAGATTTTTCTGGCACATTTTTTAGAAAATTTCGGTTGATTTTTTGGAGATCTAGCTTACCTTTGTCAAACTATAGAATTTTAGGTGCCCTAGGGGTTTTTTAGAGTGTTGAAACTATTTATTCCTTCAAAATCTGAATTGAAACACTTCTAAATCAAGAATTTGCGAAATAAAAAACATCTTATTCTGGTGAAAAAGTTACCATTCAGGGAAAATTGTTTCCTCATTAGACAATGCGATTATTATTTTATTTTATTTTATGTAATAAACTATTGATTCAATGTAAATAATATATTTTATTTATTAAAAAAAATATTATAAAATTCAAAGGATATATATATATATATATATATATATATATATATATATATATATATATATATATATATATATGAAATTTAAAAACTTTGTATTAACATAAAAGCATTGGTATTACATAGTTGGAATTGTTTATATCATCAGGGATACCATTGCTAACTCCCAAAGTAGCCAGGTGGTTCAAATTTTCAACTAAGCCCATTTTAAGAAAAGATACAAAATTTAATAGCACCTCGAGTTGGTCATCCAAGCCTAATAACCAAATTGTTGATACAATATTTAAAAACATATCAAAATATCATCCATAGCTAGTAGAGATAATCATGATTAATCAAAGGAATAGATAGGTGCAGGTTCTCTAACACTCGATCTAGGATGATCATCATTGCATGAGTGGCACCGTAAGTGTCCTTCCATGTGAGCTAGTCTTGAATCAACCTTGTCCATAATGAAGTGTGAGTTTTGTAACATCCTCTTTATGTCTTCTAGTTTTGAAAATAAATTCTATTGTTCTACCTATTTATGCTTTAAAACTACGACAAGTAGAGTCTTCATCTGCCAGTGAAGGGCCACAAAATTTAGATGTTATTTCTCTTATCCCCTAGTATGCCCAGGGTCCAACACCCAACAAGAAACTTGTCCATGATATCAGAATCAAAGAAATTTTGTCTCTCTTTTCTCACCTGAGTTTCTAGCTTCCTAATTTCTCTCTTTGTCTCTAGAAGAACTGCATTGAAATATGTGGTGGCAGATTCCTGAGGAAAGATCCTAGAACCTTGTTGACCTCGAATACTACTAGTTCTACCACCCTCCTTTTGCATTGCATACGTGTTCTTAGTGGCCTGGCGAATAGGAGTGGATAAAACTTCAAACAAAAACTAAAATGACCATAACCAGGGAAGTGAAAAGAGAAGAGCCCATTGAAACCAATCAAGAATTGGGACCATCCAAACACCTACATCATTACGTTCCCTATGTGAATACACTTTAAGACTAGAATACTCTCTGAGAGACCAGTATTTTCTAAGGCTAAAATACATATAGTAAAACCCAAAACCCACAACATACCTAATAGATGGTAATCGCACCAACTTGCATGAGTTCTCAAGTGCGCAAGAAGGCTAACCTGCCATAGACTCAACACCTAATTTCATTTTCCCGTAATTAATATAAACTCAAGGTTCCCTCCCCAGACTAGACCAAACCCTACAATCAACAAGAACATATAGACCACAACAAAATTAAAATTGACACAGCCTGAACCCACATTACTACATAAAATGTAGAGAATAATAATATGAAGGTAGGGGGACAATACCAACTCACCAATGGCCAAGAGCTCAATATGAGGCTAGAGCCAACCGCCACAACCAAACTCAAAATCCAATAACCGATTTGTTTTGCCGCAACTAAAATGCTTCCCTCTTCTCTAATTTCCTAACATTTGTTGTAAATTTCTCTCCCATCACATATCACTAGTCTGTCAGGGTTGCAGTGCCCTAGCCACACTAGAAGTTTGCTGCCCAACAACATTGAACACCCAGATTCTTCTCTTTCCACTTGAAATACTCACCCTCCTCCACTTCTACATTTTTAGGCAAGGAAAATACTTTGCCAAGAACGCTCTAGGGGAAAACTATACCAAGATTCCACAACATCATTATCATTTGAGGCTGCAGACAGTGCAAAGGTTTGCACCTTGACCTTGCTCCCATGGCAACCCTTCAACCTCATCACTAAAATGAAAACAAAAAACCATAGACTTGCTCCTATATTTAACTCCATCTTGGTGGTTGCATGTTGCAACATGCCTAGGACGTGTCACATTGTCCTCGTTTACTCATAGTCAGGTAGGAATGGTGGTGGGCACATTCCCTTTGGCCCCTACTTGGATCCTACGATCACCCCCATCGGGGATAAATAATTTTTTATATTTTAAATATATAAAGAAAGATTTAAATATAAAGTGGAAGATCACAAGTTTATTTCTTAGCCATAAAATGTAAGCCCAATTAATAATTTAATTTACTTTATATCTAAATAATATTATTTATTTATTGTAAATATATATTAAAATTTTATGTATTGATGATATTTTTAAGATAACTTGGTTGTTTAGTTTTTTCATAGAAATATAAATGAAAGGTTTTGAATATTTGAAATGTTTATGGGCTTTTTCTTAAAATAAAATTGAATATAAAATCTTTAATATTTAATAAATTAAAATTTCTTTTAAAAATTAATTGCCAATTTTAAAATATAAATAAAAAATAGAAAACAAAAATATTTATTATTATAATATGTTGTTTTTATTTTTTTTGAAAGGAAAGAAATCAACCTCCCTTTGAGCATGAGGGATAGAGTGAAGTTGTTGGTGCCATGTCAGTTCAAAAGGATACTCACTTAAGAGTTCACAAGGCTTGAAGCCAATACAACAATGTTCATAGGCGCAAAGTCATTAAAACAATATTTATCAAGGCATTAATCTCATAGTGCCACTAGGGGGCATTTGAACTTGGGTGGGGAAGATTATAACCATTCCACCAGTTTCAAATCACTACTAGTGACATGGGAAGATAACAACCATTCCATGGAATGACCCATGATAACCCCAATTGACTAAGAATTTAGTTTATATAATTAATAATAAAAAAATAAATTTACATTTTTTATCAAAAAATTATTTAATTTTCATCCAAGATAGATGAAGCTCTGAAAACCCTTGTGGAAGTTAGGGTTTTTCCCTAAATGACCAATATATGCTTCAATTGTGTGAGTCTCTTGCAAATCTCTTTTGCAGTCCATTCAATGGTGAATCTTAGTGATTCGACAAAAAAGGAAGTTTCTTTAGCAGGCATGGTTTTCATCCAAGCAAGCTCTTTGATATGTAAACTACAGTGGATATTCCACTGGAAAATTCATCACAACAGATCTGATAATATTATATTAAAAATCTAAAATTATACACAATTATAGTTTTAGTAAATTTCTAGATCCATATATTTTACTGTAATTAGTGCATGCATGCAAATGGAAATTATGCAAAAAATAGAGAACGACAAAATAAAATCTCAACATACCTAAGACACATGATATGCTCTAGGAAACCTTTTAGGGAGAAAACCCAGCTGGAAGGTGAGGTCGCTCTGCTCTCTTTCTCTATTTGGAAATATGGCTGCAGCTACAAAGAAGTATGGCCTATGGCCCTTGGGCTACTACAGTGCACAAATCCTCTCTTTGTGCTCTACCTCATATTCCTCTTGGCTATTTTTTCTCAACTCTGGAAAAAATCCACTCGAAAGAATGAAATTCCTCTTCCTCCTAAAGACACAGTTATAATACAACCCGATAGCCTATCGGTGGTTAAGTTTGATTACCTCAACTCTTAATCAAAGTTACAATATAGACTCTTCTAGAGTCTTTTACATCACAATCATATGACTAGTTGTTTTTCAATGATTAATGGGGGCTGACGTAGCATCCTCCATACTGGTGAAAACAACAATATCAACTTCTGGGTGGCATAACTTTCGCATACAGACTCTGATTGACACAATTCTTGCACCCTTGGAAAGATCTTTGTGTGTATAATGTAGAAATTTTGAATAATATGACACATATTCACAGAGATTATCCTGATTATACACTTATAAGCAGAACATGCATAATACATAACCTCCTCTACTTTGATCATCAATTTACAGAAGCAGAAACATTTACAGGCGTACATAGAAGCATCAATCACACATATCAACACAGTATTTTCCCGGGGAAAGAATCTTTCTAAAAACCCCAACTATCTGTATATTATAGTGATTGAATCATGTAACAATACATAGTACAATACTCCTCCCAAGTACTTAGTACTATCTCCACATGCTACACACAAATAGCTCAGATCTGATCTCCAAATCTCCCCCATTGCTTGCCTGCCTCCATAGCTCAATACCTGCTCAAGAATGAATGAGAATGGTCTACCAAACTCGTATTTGACTTGCAAAAAGTAACTCACACTGTGTTGGACGTGAGCATAGGCTACAATTCTTGGTATTTGCCAATTCATTGGCATACTCAATCCCTATGATTGTGCAAATCATCATGCACAACTATAGTCACAACTGATAGCAATCTGATCCTCTAACACCTGTCCCTGCTGAACTGAACATGCACTGACATGCAACTAAGTTAACTGATTTATTCTATAGTTGCATTATGAGTTAATAACTTGTGAATTAATTAATAACTAATTCACCCAACTCATCTCTAGTCTATTGATCAATTAGACTAAATACAACTAGTTTAACAAAGCTAAACTAAACACAACTCCATCAACTGCACCTCCAGTCCACTAAACTCAACTCACTTGAGTTCTAACTGAAGTCCTACATGCAAATATTAGTCATCCCATAGGTAACCATGTATTTCCTTCTGGGATCTACATGTACCACATCCGTAGCTCATCTTGAAGTGCTCCAAGAGAATAAGATCAAATTTATAGTCCAAATATTATTATGAGACAATAATATTTGACTTTTCTATTTTTGACAGCCAGTCTAAAAATAGACTTTAATCACTCATACTGTGATCACTCATACTGTGATCACTCATACTGTGATCACTCCTGCTGTGGTCACTCCTGCTGTGATCATCCCTACTGTGGTCACTCCTGCTGCGATCATCCCTGCTGGGATCCAAAAATAGAACTTGCGCCATAATTTGCCTGCGGGCCCACTTAGTGAAGGTGACTCCTTTCCACTAAGCTCCATCATCTTGTTGCATTCTCAACAAGCATTTCTTGTTGCACACTTTTCAACATAGAATGGCATGGAATGATGGTGCTATAGCACCAACGTTTTATCCCCAAAAAATGTCATTCGATGCCTCACAATGCTCCCAGAAGGTTTCAGACCTCGTTTTTCCAAACTAGGTCCCGTTGGTAAAAACATTTTCATCAGTTGATTCCTCCACCTTTTCCTATTATTTTTTGTACCGTCGAATGTGTTCTAGCCACAGAATTTGTTGGAGAGGCCAAAATACATGAGATATCCAAAACCCAAAAATTGTTTCTCGAAATTCTGCCTAGAAATGACTTAATTAGATTATTAACCAATTTCTAAATATTTCCTAAGTCTAAACTTAGGGAATACGGTTAATTAATCTGTCTTAATTAAGTCAAGGGGTGAATGATCTAGAAACTCACACAGATTGATCTAGAGATGATCGTAGCCATTGATTAAGTTTTAATCTTGTTCTTTGGTGCTCCAACAAAGGATTATAAGAGGAGGTTGATGTGGTGATCGAGTATACACTTGAGAGGTTTGATTTCATGAGAAGATCAATTTCCAAAGTAGCAGCAGTCATTTTCCGGAGAGAGAGCCTAATATCGAAGTAGTGAGAGAGGGAAAAAGATAGTGAAGTTGGAGGAATATTTCCAGATTTAGTGAGTGCATTTGTAGAGAGGCAGGAGAGCCACAAAGAGGTTGACATTGGGGCAACGTAGCAGCCTCTAGAGGTAGTTTCGATTTTGTTGGGGAAAGACGAGTTTAAGAGCCAGAAGTTGGACAAAGGTTTTGATGAGCCTCATAAATGAGTAATTATATGGGCTCATTTTACCTCCTAACCTAGTCAAATCAACCATTCTCTTAGCTTATTGTATGATTTTCTTATTATATTTATGCTTATAGAGTGAGTTGAGTTAGTTATTATGCCACGTGATCTAACATGTATTTAATGCAGATTATTGATGGATTTCAAGGTCAAAGTCAAGGATCCAAGTGGTCAAATGGTAGAAATAACTCGAAGTGGATAGAGGAGAGGACTTATAGGATGGAATCCCCTTCATTTATTACTCCTCACTTCGAATTCCCCTTCATTCAGCTTTGAGTACAAGCAACTGAATCATGCACTAGAAGGCAGCTAAGCAAGTGGAGGACGACTGATAGTTATCTCGAGTTTTGGGGGCCAGGCCTCCCCAATTTTAAGGAAGTTGTAGGTAGCTTCAGATGTATAAGTAGAGAGGCCTAGGGCCTCACTAGGGTCAGATTTTTGCTTATGTAAACTCTGCTCAAGTTTCAAGCTTATTATTTTGTGACAGTTTTATGTAACTTTCCCATTGTTTTGATAATGAAGATGGAATCCTTTTTGAGCTAGCACTGAGTTACCTCAAAGGGTTGAAGCTCTCGGGTTAGGGCCCAATCCAATTACCCAAGCTTCTCTTCACTTGTATTTGTATTTTTACTTTAGTTTGTAGATTAATTTGTTGTTAGATGTATTTCTTTTATGGTTAAGAATAGGTTGCTTTTGATGATTTAGTAGTTTGCTTCCATTTGTGCTTTCTATAGTAGGTTAAGCAGCGATCAGAAAAGATTCAAAAGGCTAGAAATAGTGCCTTGGCCTCTCTTCCTCCCTCTGGGACCATGATTTGAGGCAAAGACCCTCTTGCTGCCCCAAAAACACAGATTTTCCTCATTCATAGGACTTCTAACGTTTGCAGCTTTTTAGTAGGTTAATAGTTCATTTTTTCTTTGCTTCAGATCTTCCTTATCATGTTCACTTCCTGATTTGCAATATTCCTTTTTCATGCTTTCCTTGCTTGTAACATTTCTCAGCATTTCCTTTCATAGATCATAGTTTAGACCATTTTAATGCAAAACTATGTTTTTCCTAAATGCACTCATTTCATTTGTTGCTTGATCCTCTTGGTTGACTATCAGTTCCTTTGCAGCAGATCTCTTCCAATAGTAGGCGAGCCTATCTTCAATCACATCCTCCATTTGATCCATGCCCTACAGGTCTCCCAAACCTCACCTCAATTCTGCCCTAGTTTCCTGCATTTTTCATAGAACTTCTTCCTCTCTTTGAGCAAAACCAATCATCTTTCTCTATCCTGGCGGTTCATGGTAGACCTTAGGCACCCTAACACATCACCCCAACCTTCATCAACTTTTTCCACCCACTCTCACACCCTCAAAATAGCGAAAATTTCTCTCGGCCTCCTCTAGTAGGCCTCCTGTAGTTTCCCTGTTTTCCTCCCGTAGTTTCCATGTGTCCTCCTGTAGTTTTTCTTGTAGGATTTCTTTTGAAGGCCGAGTGTTGGAAAAGCCTCCAGAAGGCCACCTAAGACCTCCTAGGACCAATCCACACCATATTCCATCCTCCCAAGCTCCAACACCACCTTTTCACTTCCACACTCACACACAATAAATTAGATGCATGTCAAATTCACATAAAAACACATAAAAATCCAAAAATATGTTTTTTGCTTATTTACTTCCAGAAATAGCATGGTTAGATGTTGTTTACTTTCTTGAGTAGGTAATGGCATTTCTTTCATGGCTTTCATAGTGTTTTTGACAAAAGTAGAATTAGCTTGTTAATTAGGGTTTACTAGGTCTTGCTTTACATTCCAGTCTTTTCCCTTTCTGCAATTAGAATAGCTTCTGTAGAATAATATTTCTTTTCTTTCATCACATATAAAGCTTCTTCTGAAATCTATAGAAGTTGGCTTGAGCTCCTAGTGATCTTGCGTCAGCTAACCAAGTGACAACCTGCAGTGAGAACTAGTACTTGTGCATACAACACCGACGCTTCCAAGTTTTTTACGAACTCCCGGGTTGATAAAAGTAAAGTTGGCAGCCCAAGAGTTGTAGCATTCTTGTTGCAATACTGGTGCTCACCACCTTTTTTGCCGCCGTTTTTGGGGAAGCGTCAGAGTATTCTGTGGTTACTGCTTTCTTCTATTTCTTATTGCAACATTCTGCTAATAGTTTATTTCGGAAAAAGTAGACTAGTCATTTCTTTTGTTTCAAGTTCTGCATTTCCTTGCTTTCCTTTTCAGTTATGCAAATTTCATTTCAGCAAAAGTAGACTAGTCATTTCTTTTCTTTCAGTTCTGCATTTCCTTGCTTTACTTTTCAATTATGCAAATTTCCATTCGACAAGTTCATTTCAGCTAGTTTCAATTTGTTTTATCAATTTCAACTTCTGCAAGTACTATCAGTGTGGGGAAAAAGAAACAAAAAACCAACCAAAAAGATTTCCTTTCATGCCTTGTAGGAATAAAGATAACTCAGGAAAATTTTTGCCCAACACCCACACTACTTCACATAACCAACATTCTCTCTTCTTCGGTGGCTACGATCAAGAAGAACCCTTAGGTGAACAACCATAAATATTTGAAGAACCTATAGGGGAAGAAGAAGAAGAAAACATCCCTCTAGAGCCAATGGCTGAAAACAAAAATGCTAGGGGAAATGGAGAAAGAATAGAGGGTACCTTTCCCATTCGGGAAACCAATGGGGACACTAAAATGAAAAATATAAGTCCTTTAGCCCTACCTCATTTCCATGGTCTGACTACAGAAGACCCTGACACCTTCTTGTTTGAGTTTGCTGTCATCTGTCGAACTTATGACTATGCAAAAGATTAGCAAAAGTTGGAAACTATTCCCTTCTGCTCTCAAGGATGCAACACTACGTTGGTGTTGGGTGATTTAGTTGTCTGCTAAATCCCTGTCATTTAATTTGTCAATCCGGGGTATCGTAAACTTAGAAGCAAACCAAAATATATGGGACCTCAGACGAAATAGGTGTAGGAAGTTTGTTTAGAATGGAAATGCATATTACAAATCTAAACTATCAGATCTATTTTATGAAAGCATAAAAAAAAGTGTTTGATCAATGGAATTATTTTACTTTAGAAGATAGAGAAGAGTCTCTTGTTCAAGAATCCTGATTGTCCTTCTACAATATTCCTATAATAACATTACAAAACACCTAAGAAAGCAAGAAAGAAAGCATATAAATGAAAGCAAGTAAATATTGTTTTCAGTTCAATTCTTAGCTCATGGAGAAGAGTCTCCTAACTTAGGAGGACTTGATTGCCCTTCTCACATAAAAACTATATACTGAAAGGGAATCAATATTCACATAAATGTAATCTAGGAAAGCATATGAGAAAGTAAATCTTATTTCAATTTAATCTAGCTCATGGAGAAGAGACTCCTAACTTAGGAGTTCCTAGTTGTCCTTCTCACATCAAAACTAGCTACTGAAAGGAGATCAACCTTCACACAACAAAACATGGCCACAACATGAATTCATACTGAAATTATCTACAAGTATTTACAACAAAGAAATTAGATGAACATCATAGTTAAAATTAGTATATTCACAACATTACTTTACAACAAAGTGTACTTATCTTAGTATGGGATCCTTCCATTCCTCAATGAGCACACATGAACAACTATCACACCTTAAGAATCAAACAACACTCATAACTCATGATTTGAAGAAAGTGGTATTATTCATGTTGAATGAACATAAATCTAATGCTAATGAATAACTGATAATTGTTTTCTCTCCCTCCTCCTTTCCTTTGAAGGATGATCCTCTTATTTATACATGAATTAGGGATATCTACTCAATAAATGTAGATCCCTTAAATATCTACTAGACCCATACTTGTCTCAACTTATCCCTAAATACTAGATACAAATCCCATGACACATCAAAATCTCCATGATCTTCTCCTTGGAATATGGTCCACCTCTTGAGTTGAAATTCGAATTTGATCTTGGGAGGCCACATAAGGGTGCCTTAGAAACTTCCAAATGATCTACACATGTCATCAAACTCAAGCCACTTTTAGATATAAGCAAATACATGTTATTTCTCTAACTTTTAATCATAAATTCACTCTAAATACATGAAATTAATAACTTTGGAAAATGAAAATATAAACTCATATGGTAATGGAAATATAGGGTTATGTAATGATAATATGATGAAATGAGGTGACAAAATGAGGATAAAGGTGAAAATGGAGTGAAAATTGATGTTAATTTGGCATCCCAACACACCCCCCAACATAAGTTATTGCATGTCCTCATGCAATCTATTACATTGATCATGATTTGATATTTTGAATTGTCTTGCTTTAACATGAACTTCGGCTGATATCAATTTTTTTAACTTCACATAATTTTCTTTTTGACAACTTTGTTCTTTTTTTGCAAAGTCTTCTCTCTTAAAAACATTTGATTGCAACATATTATTTTGGTTGGTTCTTATGTGACAACCAAAATCTGATTAGTATTGGTTCTTGTGTAACAATACTTTCATTGTTTTTGGGTTGCATCAAAAGACTTGAAAACATTTAATCAACCATTCTTTCCTTGATCATTATTTGCAAAACATGTAACATTTGAATCATAATGCAATAGTAGTTGTTTGGAAAAAGTATGTTGGTTAGGATGATATGTGTAGAAAGGACATATATGACATATGGAAGGTGATAATGGAGTATGAATGTGAATATGAACATGGTGAAACATTTTCCAAAAATTATAATTTTAGTATTAAAGGAATTGTATGATAAAAAGTTAGAAAAGAGCATAACTTTACTTACCTGAGTGGACAAACTGTGTATATGTAGAAAAGTGTAGCTTCTGCTGTTGAATCATGGAATGACGAATACAAGAATGTGATCTGTGTCTTGGTTGCATATATGATGGATGAAGTCGTGAATGTGGATCCTTTATTACTGCTACTGAATCTGTTCCAAAGTATAAAATAATCTGCTCCCGAATCATATAGTCTTCATCTCGTCCCATATCGTGGCACAATTCTTTCCATGTGAATGAATGTGTCAATGTCGAACATGGAAAGAAGTCATTGGATTACCGACCATTGATGAATGTCATTAACCAATGCGAGGCAAACTCACCATTAATGTCAATGAGTGCCAAGGTACCCAAGTACATCTTGCGAAGTGCGAATAAATGAGCTGATGTCAAGCCACTTGCAAGATCCAACAAACAAGGGACATTAATGTATTCCCATTGTTCGTTGGCGAGAAGACTTGCCATTAGGGCATGCAAGCCTCAAGGTACTAATAATGACTCTAGTCTTTGTCCCAGATAAGGTGTTGAGGTCGATGGGTCAAGACTTGTTGAAAGGTGGCCCTTAAGGAATCCCACACCAGTCAACGCGAGTTCATACAAAATGATTGGTAGGACTATAAATACAAGATGTTATGGCCAAAAAATTTTTATGGTAAGGAAAGCAAGGCAATGTAGAGAGATGGATGGTTTATTCATGAGGCAAAAAGATGAATTGAAAGGTAGGCAAAAAATGTATGCGACTCAAAAAAGTAGACATGTAGGAAGTCATGACGGATAAGGCAATGAATCAGTGGACTTTAACATCGATGATTCATGAAGCTTTGAAGGAGAAGTGTGGGTAACATATCATGACGCAAAAAAAATTCCTCTGCAGCGACAAATGTCATGACATATGTAATTAACTCCTTCAAGCTTTCAATAATGAATGTGATTTCGAGTGATCACATCTGCATGGACTTGGATCATCGCGCACCTGTAAAAGCTTAGTACATATCCTGCATGAAAACTGTAAGAGATTTTTGAAAGATATAAAATGCAAGAATGAGTATGAATGCTTAGCAACCAAAATAAAATGAGATGAATTTTTTACTTGTTGCCTTTGCACGCTTGTTCCCAACTCCAACAAGACAAGTTAGCATAAAATGTTTTCAGCTCTTATGAAATGTCCATTTGCAATTTTTTAATTGTTTTGTTTTGTTTTTTTTGTTGTAATTGTTTTGAAATTTTATGTATATTTTTTTTTGATTTTATTTTTTTTTAATTATTTTGATTTTCTTTAATTTGTTTTTGATTTTTTTAATTGTTTTGATTTTTTTATCTTATTTTTTTTGTTGTTTTTTTTCATAAAACTAAAATTTAAAACTATATATATATATATATATATATATATATATATATCATAACAATTTGTTTTGTATTTTTATTGAACCGAAACCAAAACACAATGTTTGTTCACCCACATTTATCCAACGAACTTGTCTCATGAGTTTTGATGGCAAGCCTTTCATTTTTATCAAATCAGAATTTGCTCTAGATCGACCTAGAATAACTAATATGATTGAATGTTTCATTAATGAGCATTGACCTTATCGGCCTTCTCAATCAGATCTTGCCAAACCAAGTTCTGGCATCCTTTTCGGCTTCAACATTTTCGTTTGCCTGCGCTGGAAGTAATTGCCATAGATGTACTCAAGGCGAAAACCCTTTTCTTCATTGTAAAGCATGATATGGTAGTCAGATTCTGACAGATGTGATGTCCCCCAACTTCCACAAAATTGCAGGAATTGGGCTTCAATTCGTCCCCTTTTGCCACTTAAAATCATGCGAACGATCTTCTATTCAAGCTTTGCCATCTCCTTGGTGATCTTCAACTTGCATTCATCTTTGATGACTTTATGGCACGCATTGGATATCAGAGAATCAGTGTCGAGATATTGAGGGCGTATCCCCAATCTCTCCATCATGTTGCTTAGCCTGAATACGTCGAGAGGAGAGTTAGGGTTCGATTTCAACATATTTTACTGCAACAAATGAAAGCCAGATTCCATCAGATGCTTTCTAGCTTGAAGTGACTTCTCCTCATCTCCTATAACCAATGAAATAATTGGGCTAGATTGCATGGGGAATTGGCGCGATCTATTCCAAATTTTATGAACTGAAACTTGATTTTGCTCATGGATTTTCGAGTGTTCTTTCCTGCTAAACTTAGCAAATGCACACAATTTCTGGCGAATGTCCCTCATTAGAAATACCGTTATCGAAATGATAAAATTTTAGGGATAGAAGTTTAGGTTTTTCGCTAAGATCTCCATTACCTACGCTCAATGCGGCCATGTTGCTTTAGACGCAACGTGGATAAGATCGATCCAGTGTTGTGACTCTTCTCATGGCTTCTGACTGGGTGAGTCTATGCAGGAGATGTAACTTGGTTGAAAAGTCAGGCATAACTAAGTTTCTCTATTTATTTGCCATCAATCATCAATCACTCCATCAATTGATTCTCTTTCAGTTTTCAAACCCTCCGTGGCTCTGTGTTCTGTCTGAGATAAGTGTGAGAAGGGATTGCGAGGGAAAGGGTTTGTTATCTCTTCTTGTCAGCCATGATTGATCTATTCTCATACTGCCGCCTGTGAATTCACAGCTTGTAGTTGCCGGACGATGCGTTTTTGCAATTCGAAGCTTGGACTGCTCGTGTATCATTCTCTTATTTTCTTGCAGAAGAAATTTAGGGCCAGAAACGCCTCGTTAGGGTTTCCATAGTATCGACAAGAAAAATGGAAGGCGGTGGTTTTGTTCGGTGCATTGTCGAAAACGTTTTTAAAGATTTCAAAGCACGTCGAGCTGGCTTGATCAAAGCCCTCACTACGGATGTGGAGGAGTTTTATCAGCAATGTGATCCAGATAAGGACAATCTATGTCTTTATGGATTTCCAAATGAAACATGGGAAGTTAATCTACCTGCAGAAGAGGTGCCTCCTGAACTTCCGGAGCCAGCTTTGGGAATAAACTTTGCAAGAGATGGGATGCAAGAAAAAGATTGGCTATCACTGGTTTCTGTCTATTTTGGTGCACGATTTGGGTTTGACAAAAATGACCGGAAGCGGCTTTTTAACATGATGAATGAACTTCCAACAATATACAAGGTTGTCACTGGAACTGCAAAGAAGCAAGTAAAAGAAAGATCTACAGTTACCAACAACAGTAGTAGCAAAAACAAGTCAGGAGGGAATGTGCGGTCATTTGAATCTCAACCAAAAATGTCGAAGTTACCACTATCCAATGGCTTCTCATGTTACTACCAAAATAGATTTAAATAAATAAATAAAAATAAAAAGGAATTTATTCCTAAGAATTTTTATGTTAAAATCAATTTTTTTTTTTTTTATAAAAGAAATTGAATTTATTTTAATTTTTATATTGTTTTAAAATCAAAATCTTATAAAAAGTCTTTAAATTTATTCTAATCCTAAAACATTCTAGGATTTTTTATTAATTTAGGATAATTTTTTTTAGCAAATGGAGACAACTATATTGCAACCTTGAAAACATTTATAAACATTCTACTTTTTGATCCTCGATATCGTGTGAAAACGCAGGAGGAGAGCATACTTATTCGAAACATAAAATATGATCCTACCTACTCTATGCTAATTGAAAATTACAAACTATTATGTGTAATTAAATTTCCAGTGTAACCATTCACGCAATAGTAGTAAAAATATATTCATTTTCAATTTCGCTAATTTAAAATGAAAATATACAAGGATGATCGAATCTAGTTTTTGTGAATGTGATTTAATGAAATAAAAACAAAATCGATCTAACCTTGTACTTGTTTGAAACCATCGAAACCACTTGTCGATAAGGCTTTCATAGGCGTGATTTCCACTCTGATTCAGATCATGCTGCAACTTCTCTTTGTCCTCAATTTCCTGTTCAAATAATTGTTCATCGTCAGATATACAAGATTCTTCAAATGTTAATTCATTTTTTTCTTCTAGAGGAGTAGTTAAGCTTTTGGCAGCTGTCAAGATCTCTTCTTCGCAAGAAGAGGAGATCCTAACACTTGCTAGGATCTGAGCGAGTTGTTCCAAACTTATACTCATTGTTTTTATTGTGTTTTTTTGTTTTTTTTAGTGAATGGGGGTTTCTTTATTTGTGTTCTATTTCTATGTTTTCTATATGAGAATAAACTTAAATGAAAATTCCTAAATGCAACTAACCCTAAATGATCCTAAATACAAATTCTTCCTAAACAATCTTCTTAACTAGCTTACATCTAAGTTTGCTTCCCCGGCAACGGCACCAAAATGTTGGGCGATTTAGTTGTCTGCTAAATCCCTGTCAATTAATTTATCAATCCAGGGTATCGTAAACTTAGAAGCAAACCAAAATATATGGGACCTCAGATGAAACAGGTGTAGGAAGTTTGTTTAGAATGGAAATGCATATTACAAATCTAAACTATCAAATCTATTTTATGAAAGCATAAAAAAAAATGTTTGATCAATGGAACTATTTTACTTTAGAAGATAGAGAAAAGTCTCTTGTTCAAGAATCCTGCTTGTCCTTCTACAATCTTCCTATAATAACATTACCAAACACCTAAGAAAGCAAGAAAGAAAGCATATAAATGAAAGCAAGTAAATATTCTTTTCAGTTCAATTCTTAGCTCATGGAGAAGAGTCTCCTAAATTAGGAGGACTTGATTTCCCTTCTCACATTAAAACTATATATTGAAAGGGAATCAATATTCACATAAATGTAATCTAGGAAAGCATATGAGAAAGTAAATATTATTTCAATTTAATCTAGCTCATGGAGAAGAGACTCCTAACTTAGGAGTTCCTAGTTGTCCTTCTCACATAAAAACTAGCTACTGAAAGGAGATCAACCTTCACACAACAAAACATGGCCACAACATGAATTCATACTGAAATTATCTACAAGTATTTACAACAAAGAAATCAGATGAACATCATAGTTAAAAGTAGTATATTCACAACATTACTTTACAACAAAGTGTATTTATCTCAATATGGGGATCCTTCCATTCCTCAATGAGCACACATGAACAACTATCACACCTTAAGAATCAAACGACACTCATAACTCATGATTTGGAGAAAGTGGTATTGTTCATGTTGAATGAACATAAATATATTGCTAATGAATAACTGATAATTGTTTTCTCTCCCTCCTCCTTTCCTTTGAAGGATGCTCCTCTTATTTATACATGAATTAGGGATATCTACTCAATAAATGTAGATCCCTTAAATATTTACTAGACCCATACTTGTCTCAACTTATCCCTAAATACTAGATACAAATCCCATGACACATCAAAATCTCCATGATCTTCTCCTTGAATATGGTCCACCTCTTGAGTTGAAATTCGAATTTGATCTTGGGAGGCCACATAAGGGTGCCTTAGAAACTTCCAAATGATCTACACATCATCAAACTCAAGCTACTTTTAGGTATAAGCAAATACATGTTATTTCTCTAACTTTTAATCATAAATTCACTCTAAATACATGAAATTAATAACTTTGGAAAATGAAAATATAAACTCATATGGTAATGGAAATATAGGGTTATGTAATGATAATATGATGAAATGAGGTGACAAAATGAGGATAAAGGTGAAAATGGAGTGAAAATTGATGTTAATTTGGCAGCCCAATAGTTGGTTCATGGGATTACGTGGCAATAGCATCACAACTTGGGCTCAGATGTAGCAAGCATTTAACAACAAGTATCGAGACTATTGTAGGTCAAAAGATACTAAAGAAGAAATCTTCCTAATGACCATGGGAAGTGACGAGTCCTTGGAAGACTACGAAGAGAGGTTCTAGCTCAATTACAAAAGGGCTGGGTGTACACTTGAACCTAAGTCTCTGAAGTTGGTCTTACTCAGGGGGATCTGGGAAGACCTTTTACACACCCTCCATCTACTGGCCGGGTGAGACATTTACCAACTATCCTATGAGGACATAAAGACTGTCTTTAGAAACCATTCTAGAGGAACCAGAAAGAAAGGTGGGGGGGTCAACCCATAACCAGTACCTCTTCTTCCAATTGATCTATTAAAGGGGAAATTAGAAGCATGCTGGAAGACTTCAAGAGTGAGATGTTGCAGACTCTTGCCATGCAAATGGATACCTTACATATCAAAGAAAGCAAGAGGAAGCAGAGAGGATTTTGGCCACTTTTTGTCCTAGATGCACCAGGAGGCATCCTAGGAATGAATGCCAATTGAACTCTATAGACGTATGTTCAGTCTGTGAAGAAAATCATTCTACAGATAAGTGCCCTTCCTTGCCCGGTCTTAAAGCTGTATACAAAGGGGCCGAAGGAGGCAATGAACAGATCTATTACATAAACCAAAGAAGGCTGCATGGACTGAGACCATACCAGCAGGGGATGCAAGGGACATCTCAGGCATACTACAACCCCAGCCAAGTCACTTCCATATCTTCTTGGGGCCCCCCTGCTCATCCTTCCTCATCCACACCTCCTCCTTGGTCCTTCACATCTCAATATCATGCCCAACCAACCACCCATTATTTTCAATCCTATGCTCAGCTGCAACCTCAGTGGAATGCATCTTATTAGGGGTGGAGGCCCCAGTACAACTCTCCTCCCTCTCTTCTCTCTCCACCACCTGCCCAACTACAACCATTACCTTCTGCTCCACCAAGGCAACCCCAAATGCCTACCCAACCAAATTTTAACCCGAACAACAGATAGGTTCAACAAGTGTATAGTGGGGAACCATCATGCCCAACTTATGCTGTGGAGATTCAATAAATCAACTTGCAATCTAGGAAATTTCTCCCAGATAGCTAGCCTCCACCTAAGGAGGTTGAGGAAGATAAAGAGGAAAGTGAACCCAAAGCAAATCCACCCTTTCCAGAGAGACTATCCATTACAATCCAGCCTACCCTAGAAGAGACTGAACTCCTGGGAGAATTGAGACATTTATGTGTGAATATACCACTTCTCCAAGCCATAAAATATGTGCATATCTACAATAGGTTGATCAAAGAGAAGTGCTTTAGGCATCTAAGAAGGTGCAAGAGAGATGCCCCAACCATTAATGTCATAGGACAACTGCCTGATCTGATGTTAGGGCAGATAATCTGTCCAAAATATCTAGATCCTAGAAGCCCATTAGTTAATGTCCACATCAATGGCACAATGGTCCCACATACCTTGATTGATCTCGGAGCTGCCATTAATGTGATGACGAAGGACACAATGCTCAAACTTAACCTCTAGGGTTCCTTGAGGAATACCACAACAGTGTTGTAGCTAGCAAACCGCTCCACTGTGACCCCTGAGGAGATTGTGGAAGATGTGATGGTCTCTGTTGATTCTTGGGAGTACCTTACTAATTTCTTAGTTCTCCAGCCAAAAGAAAAGCTCACTAGGTATCCTCTCATTCTGGGAAGACCCTGGTTGGCTACATCCGATGCCTACATCAACTGTCGAGTTAGGAACATGACCATAAAGAATGGGCATATGTCCAAGCAGTTAACCCTATATCCTCCTACCCAACCCTTTCTAGAACATGACCTACCTCTCTAGTTGGAGGAGGAGGATGAGGATGAAGTTTATTCTACACCGCTTTGTGAATTAGAAATCACCATGGGAGGAAAACTGCAAGATGAGGATCATATGATTGAAAATTTGATTCGGAATCCACCTCCCAGTGTATCACCATTAGAATACATAGTAAGAGAAACCCAAAAAAACCCCTCAACTAATATCTGTGTGGCTGACCCTACTTCTCTCTGTGTCAAAAATATAGAGTTCGGCCCAAAAAGAACATTGAAAATCAATCCATCCCTATCTCCTTCCCAGGAGAAGGAGCTACGCAGCCTACTAAGAAAACATCTAGATGCCTTTGCTTGGAGTTATAAGGAGATGAAGGGAGTGCACCCTTCAGTATGTACTCACCATATATACATCAAGGAATATTGAAAGCCAGTAAGGCAGCCTCAAAGGAGGATGAACCCAACACTTAGAAAATATTTTTAAGGAAGAACTGCAGAAATTTCTTGATGCAGGATTCATCTATCCCATTTCTCACAGTGAATGGGTCTCTCCTTTGGTGTTAGTGCCAAAGAAAAATGGTAAGTGGAGAATTTGTGTTGACTATTGGGAATTGAACAAAGCCACTAAAAAAGGGCCACTTTCCTTTAGCTTTCATAGATTAAGTGTTAGACGGTCTAGCAGGGAAAACGTTTTTCTCCTTCCTAGATGGGTTTAGTGGGTACAATAATATTCAAATCAGCCCGGAAGACCAAGATAAGACCACTTTCACTTGTCCGTGGGGTGCCTTTACGTATTGGGTCCTTCCTTTTGGTTTTTTCAATGCTCCAGCCACTTTCCAAAGAGCGGTATTGAGTATATTTTTTGAACTGGTTCATGATGCAATAGAAATATACATGGATGATTTTACTCCTTATGGCTCTGACTTTCAGGAAGCTTTATCTAACCTAGGAAAAGTTTTGGATAATTGTATTGAGATAAACTTGTCCCTCAGTCCAGAAAAATGTAAATTCTTGATGACTGAAGGGACCGTGCTATGTCATGCAATATCTCAACAAGGACTGCAGGTGGACCCTAACAAAATTGCCATCATCCAAAGGGTCCCACCTCCTCAAAAGGTGAGAGATGTCAGAAGTTTCCTAGGCTTAGCTAGATATTATAGGAGATTCATTAAAGACTTCAGCAAGATAGCCTCTCCTTTGTTTTGCCTCTTAGGCAAAGATGTTGAGTTCATATGGTCGGAAAACTGTCAAGAAGCTCTAGATACCTTGAAGAGCAAGCTAGTGACTGCCCCAATTCTCAGAGGCCCAAACTGGGTCCTACCTTTTCACATTCACACAAATGCCTCAAAAAACCCAATAGGAGCAGCCTTAGGACAAATTGATGAAAAGTTACCTTATGCCATATACTTTATAAGCAAAAACTTGTCAAAGGCGGAGTTAAACTATACAGTGACCGAGAAGGAACTCCTAGTTGTCGTGAATTCCTTAAACAAATTCAGACATTATATCATAGGCTATTAAAACTTTGTGCACTTTGATCATGATATAATTATATATTTAATGAACAAACCATATGTAAATGATCACATTATTAGATGGTTGATTTTACTGCAGTAGTTTGATTTGACCATTATTGATAAGCCTGGTAAAGAGAATGTTGTTGCTGACTTTTTGTCTCGAGTAAATTTGCCTGCAGGCGAAGAAGGAATGGTGGATGACCAAATGACAGAGGAACATCTATTTGCTATATCAGTACTCTCTCCATGGTTGGCTGATACAGCAAACTACTTGGTTTCAACACAGTTCCCACCACACCTGTCCTCAAAAGAGAAAAGCAAGATAATAAGGAAAAATGCCCCTTTCACCTGGATTGGAGGCAATCTCTTCAAAATTGGCCAAGATTAGATCTTGAGAAGATGTGTCAGGAGGAGGAAGCCTTTGACATCCTCCTGACCTGTCGTGATGGGCCTTGTGGTGGTCATTTTGCAATAAAAAGAACCACCTTCAAGATATTGCAAGCAAGCTACTACTGGCCCACTCTTCATTAGGATGTGAGGAGATACATGAGCCAGTGTGATCGGTGTCAGAGGATGGGGAAACCCACTCCAAAGGATGAAATTCCCATGCAACCTCAAGTGACCTTTGAGCCATTTGAGAAGTGGGGCATGGACTTTGTGGGGCCTATCAACCCCCCTTCAAAGCAGAAGTAGTACATCATTATGTGCACTGACTACCTGACAAAGTGGGCAGAGACAAAAGCAATCAAAGAAATGACAGAAGAAAAAGTAGCTGTTTTCTTGAGAGAAAACATATTCTACAAATTTGGGTATTCGAGAGAGTTGGTCACAGACCAAGGCAGTCAGTTCACTTCCAGCCTGATTGAAGAACTGCTCACACATCATAAGATCAAGCACAAGACTTCCACCCCTTACCATCCACAAGCCAATGGGCAAGTGGAGGTCACTAACAGAGCATTGGAAGGGATCCTAACCAAGGTAATGAGTAGCAACAAAAAAGACTCGGCGAACAGATTAGTTGAGGCCACTTGGGCCTACAATACAACATGGAAGACCACCACAGGGTTCACACCCTATGAATTGGTCTATAGGAAGAAGGATTTGTTGCCAATAGAATTTGAATTCAATACCCTAAGGATGGCAGCTCAGCTGGACCTAGACCTTCGCCATGCACAAAAGGATAGATCACTTCAGCTCAATGGATTGGATGAGTACATATTGTAGGCCCTTCTCCATACAGAGGTATTTCAGCTTCAGAGAAAGATATGGCATGACAAAAATATCAGGGAGAAGCAATTCCAAGAGGGAGATTGGGCACTACTCTATGATTCAAGATACAAATATTCAAAAGGAAAGCCAAGGAAAAGATGGCTAGGACCCAACACTATGGAGAAATGCAATGACAATGGTTCAGTTCTGATCAGAACCATTGATGATGAAGCCATCCCCATGCTTGTCAATGGACATCGGTTGAAAGTCTTCAAGAAACCCCTCTCCATGCAAGAGTTTATTGAAGATTTGAATAAAACAGTGATGGTAGTGGAGCATGTCTTAGATTCCACTTCACCCATTCACTGAAGAAAATAAAAAATAAAAAAATAAGGGCTCAAGTGAAAACCTCCATGAGGCGCTTCAGTCCCATCATTGGGTTGAAAACCTCTTCTGAGGCAGCGCCGTGATGTCAAAAAAAAGGTAGAAAAAAAAAAAGATCCCTAGGTGAAAACCTCCCTTGGAGGTGCCCAGGGCAGGCAATTAGGGTGAAAACCTCTGTGAGGCACCCTAGTTGTTTTAAAAAAGAAGAAGAATTTTTATTGCATTACAGGTTCACAGGAGGACTACAGGGAGCAGGAGAAGGTGCCAAGGTAACCCTGACATTCATACCAGCACCCATCTCATCTTCCCCACACCTTCCTCCATCATTTTTGGCATCTCTTTCACCCCACTGTACCTTTTTCTTCCAAAACTGTGTTTTCTATAGGAGGCTATGTGTTTTCTACAGGAGGCTCCTGTAGGAATTATAGAGAGCAAAAAGTGTCTACAGAAGGCAGTTTGAGGGACCATGAGAGCTTCATGAGGAACTTATCATCCCTCTTACCACCTTCAAGCCTCCTTGCCATCATTTCCAAGCCTGCATCACACCCCAAGCATCATTTTTTTCCCTATCCAAGAAAAAACACAGAGAAAAAAAAACAGTTTTCCAATATTGAAAAAAAAAGAAAAAGGAAAATGCACTAATAACCTTACCTGAAGCTTACCTATTATCCCTCCATCATTCATGACACCTCTGGCATTATTCTCAAGCTCCAATCATAGAAGAAAGCTGAAGTTTCAAGGGGAGAAGTAGCTACAGGAGCTCCTGTAGGAATTCCTGTAGCAGCTGATCCCATAGAAGTCCAACACCAGCAACAAGAGAGTGCACACATGAAGGTTGAAAAGGCACATGAAGCTCAGCTCCAGTAAGAGAAGAACCTGCACAAGCACACAATCACACATCAACAAGTAGGACAACATGCATGAAGAGAAATGAATGCATGCAGCAGAGAAAGCCATAGCACCTCACAGCAAATACACTCAAATCACAGGAAAATAACTAAGTCACTCATCTATTTGCATTTGTGTAATTAAGAGTCATACAAAGGCAATGAGATGGTTGAGATCAAACTAGGGAAAGGTGTCCAGTTAATTTGGCCACCTTCATTTAGTTGAATCCACTCATCCGAGGTGTCACCCACACGTGTGCACAGTCAACTCAAACACAAGATGCTAAGGACAGGTAGTGGGAGGAAGTGTGAACTCTGATGCAATAATGAGGGATGATTATGAGGAGGGCCCATGATTACCAAGTAGGTGGGGACCAATGGTCCGAATATGGCCAACGTACAACTTGCCAGCTCAACACTCATAATCAAAAATATCCATAAAGGGTAATGAGTGCTCGTCCGTGTGTATTCTCACCACCTTTTTTCATTTTCTCCTCGTAACTCAGCTACAACAGCCTTCTTGTGCCCCCACAGCCTTGTAACCACCATCCTACATCGATTTCCTCCCTATATTTTCTCTCAAAATTTTCTACAGGGTCACCTACAGGAAATTTGCATGAGCACCTTCAGGAAATCTATAGGAGGGACAACGAGCTTCTACAGGAGGGGCAATGAGCCATTTTGAAGGGAGAAAACATGGTTTTTTGACACGAAATTTAGTCTAAAGAGGTAAGGTTCATGCATGCCCCCTGTTGAATATCAATATATGAAAGAAGTGGTCTCCATTTGAGGATGAAATAAGTCTTTAGGAGGGCAGAAAATACATAAAAATTTTCTGTTTATTTTAAAAAAAAACACAGCCTCCTCTGTTTTTATTTTTCTCAAATCTCTTTGTCTCCACCTCTATATTTGAGTTTTAAAAAAGTAGAGGTAGTATGACAGGAGGGTTTATGAGAAAGGAGACCACTAAGTCCACTTGGCTCCATGCAAATTCTCAAGTAGTGGACATATTCACAAGGGAAAACTGGATGAATTTCTTTGAGAAATTCTGAGGGTTTGATGAGGAGATTACCTAAGAATTTGCTCTCTCTCTGGTCCCTCACACAAGAACACATGCAACTATAACCATTAGAGGCCTCTACATTGAAATAACCCCAGAATTCATCAGTAGGGTCACTACCCTTCCTCTTGGGCTGCCTTGGAGTAAAGATGAAAAACCAATTGGCCATGCTTCCAAGAAGAAATTTTTCCAAAATAATGAAACCCCTGTTAAAGATAAAAATGGAATTAGAAGGGCTAGTATACCATATCCTTGGGATGAGGTTAACTACTGAATAATCAAATACATTTCTTGTGAGGGGAGGCACAACATTGTCTATGGTTATCATTTCATAATCCTCCATGACTTGAGGTATGGTGTGGATACCCCAGCACCTCAAAAGCTCAGTATCCCTTACTTTCTCCTTCAGTTCCTTATTGACTCCAACACCAAGGTCCAAGCAGGAAATTCAAGGCAGTTAGCTCACCATGGCTTAATAAAAATCCTAGTAGAGGAAGCCCTCCATACCTTTACACTCCCTAGCATGGGAAGTTTTCCAAAACATGATAGCTGAGGATGAAATAAAAGCATTAACCTATGATTTCAGTCCTACTGGCAGTGAGGAGGAAGAACAACAAGGAGGAGAAGATGAAGCCAGTGGTGACAAAACAGAGCAAGAAAGGAAGGAGGAAGGAAAAGGAACAGAGGAGGGAAAAGTTGAAGAGACAAAAAAAGAGACAGAAGAAGGAGAAAAGGAGGTAGAGAAGGCAAAGCAAGAGGAAGAGTCCCTTGAGACTTTGGAAAGAGAGACAACAGCTACCCTCACTGCCCTTAGTACACCAATCAAGCCAAAAAAGAAGAGGAAAAGACAAACCTCCATGTATTTCATGGCAAGGAAGAGCATAAGAATTAAAACAGGAAAACCTCAGCCCTCTTCAAAAGTTCCTAGTACCATTGAAGATTCACCATCTACTAAGGTGAGAGAATCTCCCTCCAAGACACCTATAACATATGAAAGGGGGACTCCAAGATCTTCTACATGGAAGGGAAAGGCAATACTATAGGACCCAAAACCAAACCTACAGGAGGCTGAGATAGTCCTACAGGAGACACTGTCCAAACTACAGGAGACCCAAAACCTTGAGAAAAAGATAGAAGGATAGACACAGGTAAAGGAGGAAGTACAAGAGCTACAAGAACCTAACCCCCAGCCTAGTCTTGCCTCTTATTACAATCTACTTGAGGGATGTACGATAATCCCATAGAAATTTTCAATTCCAGTATTTTTTGAATTGGAGAAAGAAAGAGTGAGAACACATAGGTGGATGCAGACAGCCAAATTCAAAGGAGTTGAGGATGTTGGCCATATGGAAAAAAAACTCAGGGAAATTGTCAAAGAGTTGAGTGCTCCCAGAGACAGGGAATCCATTGCAAGAAGCCACCTTGAAACTGAAATGAATTACTAAGGAGGCAGCTGTAAGAGAGAGAGACTCAGCTGGCATACATGGCCAACTTATCCATGGAAGAATTACAATGTAGAACACCAACCAAATCTTATGGTCTCTATCTGAAGGATTAATGGCTTCAATTCCAAATAAAAACTTTGGCACAATGCCTTTCCAAGACTACAAATAGTTCATGGATCTGTGTGACCAAAGCACCTCAGAGGATAAAGAAAATATGGTAGAGTTCTACCTACACAACATGGCCCTCACATACATGAATGTGTGGGACCCCAATGCCAAGATAGGAGACCTGCAATCAATGGCCTTGGCCTCATGGATGAACCATGAAGAATTAAGGGCAGTAGAAATAAAAAGATTTATGATAAAAGAGAAAATTGAACCATTAATGATAAGAGTTAAGCCATCAGATCGTATGGCACTCATAAACACATACAACCTACTTGCCAATGGCCCTCAGATTGCCCCTAGATATCTAGCCAATCAGGCACAAACCATTGCACACTTTGAAGATACACAAAGGCTACTTGGGGATGATTGTGTGCCTGCATGCATGAGGATATGGAACACCTTACCTCATAGTTTGCAGATCAGGGAATACCATTCCCCAATGAGGCTGAAGGAGGCATTGAAAAGAGTGCCAATGTATAAGCGCTCCATGCAAAGGCTAAAGGTCAACTAGATTGGCCTCAAACTGAGTCCTCAACTCCTATTAGGCATGCTGGAAGGCAGAAGAGAAGAAGAAGAGGAGGATCAGTGGAAGAACATAGACAAAACAGCAGGATTTTATGGGGGACATGAGAAGACCACATCAGAAGCCTGGAATGCTAGGGAGGCCACCGGGGCATAAAAGATGAAGAGCTTGACTAAGTTTCTCAGAGGATGAGAAACAACTTTAGTAGGGGGGTGATGATGAACCTCATAAATGGGTAATTATATGGGCTCATTTTACCTCCTAACCTAGTCAAATCAACCATTCTATTAGCTTATTGTATGATTTTTTGATTATATTTATGCTTATAGAGTGAGTTGAGTTAGTTATTATGCCACGTGGTCTAACATGTATTTAATGCAGATTATTGATGGATTTCGAGGTCAAAGTCAAGGATCCAAGTGGTCAAATGGCAGCAATAACTCGAAGTGGATAGAGGAGAAGACTTAAAGGAAGGAATCCCCCTTATTTATTACTCCTCACTTCGAATTCCCCTTCATTCATCTCGGAGTACAAGCAGCTGCATCATGCACTAGAAGGCAATAGAACAAGTGGACGATGACTGATAGTTATCTCGAGTTTTGGGAGTCAAGCCTCCCTGATTTTAAGGAAGCTGTTGGTAGCTTCAAATGTATAAGTAGAGAGGCCTAGGGCCTCACTAGGGTTGGATTTTTGCTTATGTAAACTCTGCTGAAGTTTCGAGCTTATTATTTTGTGACAGTTTAATGTAACCTTGTTATTGTTTTGATAATGAAGATGGAATCCTTTTTGAGCTAGCACTGAGTTGCCTCAGAGGACTGATTCTCTTGGGTTAGGGCCCAATCCAATCAGCCAACCTTCTCTTTACTTGTATTTGTATGTTTACTTTAGCTTGTAGATTAATTTGCTGTTAGATGTATTTCTTTTATGGTTAAGAATAGTTTGCTTTTGATGATTTAGTAGTTTGCTTCCATGTGTGCTTTTTGTAGTAGGTTAAGCAGTGATAAGAGAAGATTCAAAAGGCTAGAAATAGTGCCTTGGCCTCTCTTCCTCCCTATGGGACCATGATTTGAGGCAAAGACCCTCTTGTTGCCCCAAAAACACATATTTTCCTCATTCATAGGACTTCTAGTGTTTGCAGCTTTTTAGTAGGTTAATAGTCCATTTTTGCTTTGCTTCAAATCTTCCTTATCACGTTCACTTCCTGATTTCCAATAGTGATTTTTCATGCTTTACCTTCTTGCAACACTTCTCAGTATTTCCTTTCATAGATCATAGTTTAGACCATTTTAATGCAAAACTCTGTTTTTCCTAAATGCACTCATTTCATTTGTTGCTTGATCCTCTTGGTTGACTTTCAGTTCCTTTAGAGCAGATCTCTTCCAGTAGTAGGCTAGCCTATCAGCAATCACATCCTCCATTTGATCCATGCCCTACAAGTCTCCCAAACCTCACCTCAATTTTTCCCTAGTTTCCTGCATTTTTCATAGAAATTCTTCCTCTCTCCTTGAGAAAACCCAATCATATTTCTCTCTCCTGGCGGTTCATGGTAGACCTTAGGCATCCTAACACCTCACCCCAACCTTGATCTACCTTTTCCACCCACTCTCACACCCTCAAAATAGCGGAAATTTCTCTCGGCGTCCTCCTGTAGGCCTCCTGTAGTTTCCCTGTTTTCCTCTTGTAGTTTCCCTGTGTCCTCCTGTAGTTTTTCCTGTAGGCTTTCTTTTGAAGACTGAGTGTGGGAAAAGCCTCCAGAAGGCCACCTAAGACCTCCTAGGACCCATCCACACCATCTTCCATCCTCCCAAGTTGCAAAACCACCCTCCAACGCCACCTGTTCACTGCCACACTCACACACAATAAATTAGATGCATGTCAAATTCACATAAAAATCCAAAAATAGCATGCTTAGATGTTGTTTACATTCTTGAGTAGGTAATGACATTTCTTTCATGGTTTTCATAGTGTTTTTGGCAAAAGTAGAATTATCTTGTTAATTAGGGTTTACTATGTCTTGCTTTACATTCAAGTGTTTTTATTTTCTGCAATCATAATAGCTTCTGTAGAATAATCTTTCTTTTCTTTCATCACAAATAAAGTTTCTTCTAAAATCTATAGAAGTTAGCTTGAGCTCCTAGTGATCTCGCGCCAACTAACCAAGTGACAACCTGTAGTGAGAACTAGTACTTGTGCATACAACACCGACGCTTCCAAGTTTGTTACGAACTACCAGGTTGATAAAAGTAAAGTTGGCAGCTCAAGATTTGCAGCATTCTTGCTGCAATACTGGTGCTCACCAGGTTTTAGAGGCCAGGAGAGGCATTTTTCCCAAACAAAAAAAACAATATGGCTTGAGGAGAGGTTGTTTCGTACTCAGTGAAAAAGTGGTTGTGCTCGAGTAACGTAATATCTACGTAAAGCCGGTTTGGATGGCTCACTTGGAGCTGCGCTCAGAACCCAGATTTTCCTGTGGGGTGAAGAAATTTCCTCACTAGATTTTTTCCAGTATTTTTTCTATAGGATTTCCATTATTCGACATCTAGAGTCTATTAGATTATTTTACTACTTCTTAATAATAAAACCCTCAACTATTGCACTGGTTTTCCCAAGTTGGGTTTTTTTTTCCGGGTTCTTTTTCCCAAAAATAGTTATGTTATTTTATGTGTGTGTGCTAGCATTTGTTCTAGCATTTATTATTTCGCAGTTTTATTTGTGTAGATTGCATTGTAATTTATTCATTATTTTTTGTAGCAAACAGTAAATAAATTGTTAAATTAAATTAACAATTAGGAGAATAATTTCCAGTTGCTGCAATAGGATTCCACTTTGGAATTTTCACATGGTATCAGAGCATAGTTGATCAGTCAGAGAGCTTAGATGCGAAGAGAGGAGGAATTTTGCTACACATTGTGGGCAGCAAGCTGAAATTCCCAAGGGTAGTACAATCATTCTGCTAGGAGGCCGAGTTACTTGAGGAGGTTCGATTTTTTTGAGTGAGGGGAAGAGAAATTCGATCCTACTAGATTGAGTGATTCAAAAGGCAGGTGGATCAACCCAAAATTTTCTTTGAGAAAATCTCTAGCTGGAACAGTGGTTTTTACTGCAATTTGCTAAAGCAAAACCAATGTCTGGTGGAAGGAAGAAGAGCACACACAAAGGGAAAATTTTCCTTTGGGAACTTCCAGTCTCAAGAAATTCATTTTTTCCTTGCAGACCAACAGTCATTGTGAGCATATCTTCTCACTTCAAAAGGGAATGTGAATAATAGAGCAACAGATGAACAGAAGGAAAGAGGAGATTTTCGACATTTGTTGAGATGGCCACTATTGGGCTTCATGATCAAGACAGGTTGGATGGGGCTTCAAACTATGTCATCTGGAAGGAAAGGATGTCCTTCATTCTAGATGAGTTTGGCCTAAAAATGTATATCGATGCAGTAGTAGCAGTTCCTCAAGACGTAGATCAATTGAAGGAGTACATAAAGGAGATGGCACAAGCGAAACATTTGATCCTAGATGGAGTCTGGGATCATGTGGCTTAACACATAGCTGGCAAAGATACTACCAAAGAGATGTGGGATGCCCTCTTTATGTTGTAGTAGGGTA
Organism: Pinus tabuliformis; assembly: GCA_031772625.1. Classification (NCBI taxonomy): domain Eukaryota; kingdom Viridiplantae; phylum Streptophyta; class Pinopsida; order Pinales; family Pinaceae; genus Pinus; species Pinus tabuliformis. The sequence goes on along the minus strand of CM062820.1, from coordinate 1,527,873,525 downwards.
ATTCTGAGCAGCAGAAGATGTACATAGAGGAGAAGCTAAGGTGTGTCAGGATGTAGAAGGGGGAAGGTATAGATCCCTTCCTCACCAGAATTCATGAGATCTGGGATCATCTTGTAGCTATTGGGGCAACAACTCAACCCATGGATCTAGTGCGATTGGAATTCAACAATGTCTCAGAAGAGTAGAAAGTATTCGTCCAAAGTATCTTGGGAAAGGATACCTTGCCAAAGTGGAACAGGATGTGGGTTGATTTCCACTAGGAGGAATTGAGGTGAGCTCTTCTAAAGTGCTTCATCAGTGGCAACCGCAGTGGATTGAAGCAGGTGAAGGAGAAGGAGAATGTAGCCCTCCCATCGAAGGGTCCTAGTCAAGGATAGCGGGAGCAGAGGAAGAAGAAGGAGGATTGATCGAAGGTCAAGTGCTTCAGGTGTGGTGAACTCGATCACTATAGTACCCAATGTCCTCTTAGGAAGAAGGAAAAAGAGGAGAAGCAGGACTAGACTACAAAACATGCTAATATCGATAGGTTTTCCTCTAGACTAGAGGAAGACTTCGCAATGTTTGGTGATATACCTTCAGGAGCGAGGTGGAGAGATTTGGTGTTGTATCCCAAGAGTGCTACAGATGGGCAGGATCCTTAAGAATTCCACCTCATGGATCAATACCTTGCTATAGGATCCCATAGTATTCAGTAGCAGGATGGATCAATGAGATTTAAGGTAGTCAGATGTCAGAGTAAAATTTGCAGAGACTAGTAGCAGTTAGATACTAGGGAGCGCATTGCAAAGTTGGTAGCAGTGCAGAGTCAACAACAACGTAGATTCTTCAGTGACAGTGCATAGGCTAGTAATAGTCAGAGACTTAGGTGATAGATGCGTTATATTGATCACAATTGATTCATTATTTTTATTCTTTTCAGTTGTAGATGTTGCAGTTGCAAGAATGACACTGAGAGGGAATTGCAATGCAGTGTTGGAAGCAATTCATCAGGGTCAGTAGCATCACATATGCAGTGTATATCAGATTTGTGCAGTGGTTGGTGGGCAGTATTGCTAGACATCAATAGCGTGAAAGGAGATGATGCATAGACAGGTTGTTGCTACAGCGTGTGCGGTAGCACTAGAACACATTCCTCACTAAGAGGGAGTGTTAGTTTCTCTAGCATAAGATGTCTTCTAGCCACGAAATTTGGTGGAGAGGCTAGAATACATGATATATCCAAAACCCATAAAAATTTTCTGGAAATTTTGCCTAGAAATGAATTAATTAGATTAATACCCAGTTTTTAAATATTTCCTAAGTCTAAACTTAGGGAATACAATTAATTAATCAGTATTAATTAAGTCAAGGCATGAATGATCCAGAAACTCACACGAATTGATCCAGAGATGATCCTAGCCATTTATTAAGCTATACCCTTGTCTGTTAGTGCTCCAAAAAAGTATTATAAGAGGAGGCCAATGTGGTGATGGAGTATACACTTGAGAGGTTCGATTTCATGAGTAGATCGATTTCTAAAGTAGCAGCAGTCAGTTGCTGGAGAGAGAGATTGACATCTAATTAGTGAGAGAGGGGCAGAGACAGTGAAGCTGAAGGAAGATTTCTAGATCTAGTGAGTGCATTTGCAGAGAGGCAGAGTAGCCACAGAGAGGTTGATGCTGGGGCAACACAATAATCTCTAGAGGTAGTTTCGATTATGCTGGGGAAATATGAGTTTCAAAGCCAGAAGTTGGACATAGATTCCAGAGGCTAGGAGATACATTTTCCCAAATAGAAACATACCAGACAACTTGAGGAGAGGCTGTTTCGAACTGAGTGCAGAAGGCACTGCGCTAGTGTAACACAGTAGCTGCACAGAGCTAGTTTGGATGGCTCACTTAGAGCTATTGGCTTGTGGGGTGAGGAAATTTCCTCATTCGATTTTTTCCAGTATTCAACATCCAAAGTGTTCTCAGATTATTGCACTGCAGCTTAATAGTAAAACCCTTAGTTGTTGCACCGATTTTCCCAAGTTAAGTTTTTCTGGGCACTTTTGACCAAAAATAAATGTGTCATTTTATGTGTGTGTGCTAGTATTTCTTCAGCGTTTATTCTTCCGTAGTTTTATTTGTGTAGATTTAAGTGTGATTTATTCAGTATTTGTTGTAGAAAACAATAAATAAATTGTTAAATTAAATTAACAATTAGGAGGATAATTTCCAATTGCTGCAATAGGATTCCAATTTGGAATTTTCACATTTCCACGCTGAATGCATCGAGATGGATGGAAAAAAAATATAATGATCCAATATGGATCACTCTTCTTTAGTTTCATATAGTTCCATGTTGAAATTCGGTTGTGGTATTTTGGTGGTTCCTCGATGTTCCTTTGGATGAGGAAGGCTTCAGTTGTGAAAATAATTTTCGAAGATGGTTTTGGTTTGTTGTTTTAATGGGTTTTGGTTACCGCTAACTGATCTTCACAAATTGATCTTTGAGAAATGGAAGCCTCTTTTGAGAGATTAATTGAATATTTACCCTATGGAACACAGTCTTTTGTTGTAGTTCTTGAAAATATTGAGGATAAGAAGGTCATTTGTGAAGATATGTCATGGTTTTAGGGTAGTGTCGGTCTCTTCATGTAGCCCTGGACTCCCACTTTTGATCTGGTAATGGAATCAATCTCCACGGCTCCATTTTTGGTAAGGATTCTGAACCTTCCCCTGCATCTTTGGAATCTTCCATTATTGTCCTTTATTAGCAAATTGTTAGGAAAATTTTATTTATGTAGCCTTGAAACTTAAATTTTTTATAAGATTACTTATGCTTGAATATGTGTGCAGATGGACTTCAACAAGGGTTTTCTTGCAGGATTAATCTGACGACTCCAAACTATGTTTGGGTCCAAAATATCGGCTATGAAAATGTTTTGTTTCGATGTAGAGCATGTCATGAAATGGGTCATGTAACTAAAAAGTGTTCCAAGCATTCAAAGAACACCAAAGATCAAAGAAAAAACCGAAGGCCCAAATGGTGGGAAGGAGCTCAAGTTGATCACTATATGTTATACAAAGAGGAAGAGTCATAAGATAAGGAAGAACTAGAAAATAAGCAAGAAGCAAATGCTTCTAATGATAATGAAATAACGAAAACTGAAATCAATTAGGAAAAAACACGTGCCAGTGAGGATCCTCCACATATAGCGAAAGTGGAAAAGAAACAAACCCTCGTGGAACATGGATCCTCTCCTGAATCCACAAGTATTTTTGTTGGAAAAGCATCTTCTTGTGTAAATCAGGTGGATGAGGAAGAATTCAAAAATAGTAAGGTTCATTTGTTGAAGAATTATTTGCTGGAATTAGTAGAAAACATGGGTTGGAATCAAGTTGGGAAGAAATGAAAAGTTATTTCGATAATGAAAACAAGAATTCAAACTAAATCAAAACAAAAGTAGTGAATAATGGAATGTAAATGTGTCTCAATATTGGGGATTTTTTGGAAAAACATTAGTTGGAAAGGGACTAAAATTTTTGTGTCATGGGGAACTCACCTGAAGGTTTGGATTAAGTTGATGTGCCCAATTTTAAAAATGCAAGGAAGATTGGAATATGTAAAGGTTCTGGACTTATAAGTAGATTTTTAATAATACAAAACTCTATCTTTTTCCTTAAAAAACATATTTAATTTTCTCTTAGATAGAGTGTTAGGTACACTATGCTAGAGATTTAATGCCACCAATTCACCACCATGCTCCAATAGTTTGATAGATGTTATGATAGGTGGCTTGGAAGGTACATGATAGCTACAAAATCTCATAATGGGAATCTTTGTGGTTGTCATAAATCTCATTCTCTACATTATAAAGAGTGTTGTGGGAAGTACATGGAAAGATTGGCCTTTAATTACAAAGCATTCAAGAGTTGGCTTATTATTTTTTCATATCCTCACAAGATGTAATAGTGTATATTTCCCTCAATTTAACATTATTTCTCTTGTCATGGCTAGGATTAGGGTAAGTTTCCTTCTACATTAGCTTTCCCTTATGTATATTTAGCCTCCCCTACATTGGATTAATAGAAATTCGATGCTCAAAATTGCTTTTTTGCCTAGTTTGGTTCTTTCCTCCTTTTGCTTGCTCTTGTTGATTGCCCCTCATTTTCTCTATCATCTTGTTCCTCCACTTCTTGCCTTCTCCCCTTTAGATTATACCCCTTTCCAACTCTTTTCAACCAGACCTCCTACCCATGCCTTGTAGTGGCTTTGGGTGTTGAGGGCATCATGATCAACAAAAACCTCCTCTAAATTGCACCCAAATTAATGTTGAATCCTCTACATGTTCTTACAAACCTTCGACTCCATTATATATTTGGGCTGAGATTGAAATTTCATAAGTAGAAGCTAGCGTAGAACAAATATACCTTGTGGATGATGAATTTGATATTGAATTCAGCCAATGGATCCCACACATGGGAAATACTCATAGTTGTAATACAAAATATTTTTATACCATTGACATCTATTAGTAGATGAAAATAATCATGGGACAAGTTGTAGTTGAGAGGGATAAGGCACATAATAAAATCCTTCTGTGTTTGGATGCTTTGTAACTCTAAATAGAGTAAGTGAATGATAAAGTAGAAGGAATTGATCACTAGATTCTTGGCTTGGAATTGGTAAATGATAACCTAGTAGCTAGGCATACCACTAATGTATAGAATGTTTTACTCAATCCTTAACATATATAGGTCTCTTGTTTTGTTGTATATGTTTTTTGGTTACAACAATGTATTTCTCTTTCAATATAATTCTAGGAATATAGATAGTATATATTCCAAGTATATTCAATTACATATAAATTTAGAAATAAGAAATATGTCTCAAAATTTAAGGATATAGAAAATTTTCCCATGCCACTCTTTTTCCCTCCTAGTGTTGATCTCCCAATGATGACAATGACATTTAACTATGTATAATTTTACATTTTGATAAATCAAATATCAATAACTAACTTATTAAAAAAAATATTTAATTTTAGAATTTATTTTTAATTAATATTGAATCGGATTGTCCCTACTCTCACTGATGTACTCTACCTTTGCACATCTATGATCGCTAACCCTCCCATCCAATGGTGACACCGGAGGGGGTACCCCCTCCCCCCTCCCAACCCTATCATAAAAGATTCTGCCTTCCAAGCTCTAGTGGAGGCTATGGCATCAAAGTCCAAGAATAAGGAAGCCCAATTGAAATTCTTGAAGAAAGTTGCTTCAATCCCCATGGTCGCCCTTTGCACGGAAACACGTCAAAATTAGTTGTCCTTCATCGATTGAGCTCTGGTGGGAAAGTTCACAAGGATGTGTCCATCCCCTCAGACAATGGATGATTGGATTGCCAAAAACTAGAGGCCAAAAATGAAGGGAAACATCACTATGTGTGCATGCAGGAATGGATTTTTTGAATTCATGTTTGAACTGGAGGAAGACAAGGATGTGATCTTCAGGGATGGACCTTATTTATTTGTATCACATGGAATGTACCTAAATAAATGGTCTTTAGATTAGAACCCAAATGAGGATGTGCCAAATGTAGTTCCAATTTAGGTTAAAATTCCAAGGCTCCCTCTTTCTTGTTGGACTGGTGACTGCCTCAAATCCATTGAAAATGGAGTTAGAAAATACCTTGAAAAATAAGAACCTAAAGGTTCCTGGTTTTCATGTGCAAAAAATTGGTTCGAAGTTGATTTAGAAAATGAATTTCCTTCACAAATCTATCTTATGCTCTGGAGATGGATCCATTGTCAAATCCTAGACTATGAATATATCCCCTTCAAGTTCCAATATTGCCATGAGGATAGGCAATTTTCTAGAGACTGCAAAAAATAAATACCAAACAAGGGCTCAGATTCCACATCATACCAACTAGAACAATGGTAAAACCAATGTCATGGAGGGAACAAAGGGAAATTTGCAGCAAACAAAGTTCAAAATCCTCCTAGGAACAATGGAGCCTCAACTTTTGAGAATCCTTTTGATTTCCTTTCGAATGATTAAGAGAACACAACTCATGTAAGTAATGTGGGAGAGACCGAAGCACCAATGGAGTAAGAAAAAGGTGAAATACATGAATTTGTTGATTCTCTAGACAAAATTATTATGGATCCACAATGCCCAAAGTAGCCCCTCACAGAAGTGCAAACTATTATTGGGATCTCAAGTGAGTTGATTATATAACAACTTGTCGGTATGGATTCCCTCAGGGATTTCGATGAAGGTTTTTCAATGGGGGTCATCACTTGAAATATGGCACAAATCTTAGTGTGGGTGGAGGATGGAAGTAGGCATGTAACAAATAGAAACCATAAAAAGAATAGGTGGCCACACAAAAACAAATAGTGTGAGAAAACAAAGAAGAACTCAATAAACAATTTGGAAATAAAATAGTAATCACAGAGATACTGAAGCCAAGAACAAGCAAGGGATCATAATCATCAAAATCTAGAGGAGGAGCCTCTCATTCCTTATTAAAGAAATGATGAATAAATTTTCATGGAACATTCTGGGTTTAGGGATCCCCAACAAATCTCTATCAATAAAAGATTTAGTCAAACAAGAAAAACCATGGGTTCTGTTAATTCAGGAAGGTAAGTTAGAAAAGAAGGAAGATTTTGGTGCAGCCAAAAAATTCTAGAAAGAAGGCAGTGACATCTTTCAAAGCTCCAAAGGAGCATCCAAGGGTACAGGTACATTCTAGTCAAATAATCATTTCAAGATAATAGATAGCATTCAAATGCCATATTGGATTGCAATCATATTGGAAAGGAAGAACACGAGAGAGAAATTTCCAGTTATCAATGATTATGCTTCAATGCTCTATGGTGAGAATATGGAGTTTTGGAACACTCTGAATATAATCAAATAGAGAGTTTGGCACTATGATTGCTTCTTTGGTGGCGACTTTAACATTGTGCTCATATCGACATAAAAGAAAGGAGGAAGTCCGTCAGAGATCCATTTAGGGAGTGCTTAGAGGATTTAATACAAGAGTGGGACCTGATTGAAATCCTTCCAAAGATTAGTAAATACACCTGGTCAAGCAAAAGAAGTGGAGAAAACCATATCTCAGCCCACTTAGACAGATTCCTGGTTTAAAGTATTTGGATTATAAAAGGCATGGAGTTCATTTCGTCAATCAAAGATCAAGAATAATATAACCATCACCCAATAACATTAGTCATAGAAAAACCATAAGATCTTGGTCCTATTCCTTTCAGATACAATTCAGTCTCGCTACAAGAGGATGGGGTCATAGAAAGGGTATAACAAGCCTAGAAGACCCCAGTCTCAAGATATCCCTTCTTTGGGTGGGAATCAAAGCTAAAATTGGTCAATAAGACTCTAATAATATGTCTTAAGGATATATATAAGCCACCTAGGAAAACAAGGAAATATGTAGTTGGGAAACTTGAGAATCATCAAATCCTCATTGAAACCTACAAGGTACAGCACTAGCATCTAGAAAAGGAAAAATAACTTACGAGGGAGATCTATAAACCAAGAAGGAAAGAGGAGGAACTATGGAGACTAAAGTCACTTAGTTTTTGGTTAAATGTCAGTGATCAAAATACAACCTATTTTCACAAACAAACAAAATCTCATGAATTTAGAAACTATCTTAAGGAAATAACCCGGAAATGCTAGCCAAGGATAACTTTTTTTAGGAAATTTAAAATGAATCATATAGTCATTATCAAGCTCTATATCATGAGGAAGGATAATTAAACTCAAAATAGCTTCAAGAGTTTATGGATTTAAAAAGTGGTTAGTTTCAGTCAATTCTTTCCTAACAAAAGAGATCGACAAGGAAGAAGTTATGAAGGTGATCTCGCACTTGGACCCAGATAAGGCCCCAAGGTTAGGTAGGTTTCCAATTATTTTTAACAAAAAATTATAGAATCTAATAAAAAAAGCCCTGATCTGAAACACAAACACGAGAAGTAAATATAGGATTGGGGGAAACACAAACTCCTCTTTCCTCCCTCTCATTCTAAAAGAATCAAATACAATGAAATTCTCAAGGTGTCAACCAATATTGCTATGAAATCTTGCATACAAAATATTGACCAAGATAATAGCAACTCGACTGAAAAACATCCTTCCAAGCATCATCACAGAAAACTAGGGTGGCTTCATGTAACACAATAAAATAATAGACAAAATCTTACTAGTGTAGGAAGCAATCTACTCCAACAAAGAAGCAAGAGAGTATGGCATGGTAATCACACTAGATATGGCTAATGCATTCAAGTAGGTAAGGCACTCATTTATCTTCTCAATACATGAAAAAAATTATTTTTGTAAAGATTCCATAAGATGGATAAAATATTGTATTGGCACACCTTGGATTGCACCATTAGTCAATGGTCGACCCTACCATTTCTTTCTCTCCTTTTGGGGATTGCATCAGGGATTCCCTCTCTCCCCCTTGTTATACATCATTCTAGCATAAATTTTAGGTAAAAATTTGGAAAAGGCTCGGTAAGAAGGTAAATTGGTGGGACTGAGCATAGATAGGAACACTAAAGGAGTGAACCATTCATAGTTTATAAATGATATTTTTCTTCATGGAGGGGCATACAAAATAATAGCAGCTCACTTCAAACAAATATTAGATAAATACCTTGACCTCTCATGTGGAATGGTTGGAAATTTCAAGTGTATGGATGGAATTGTTTAATAGAAACATTGAGTAAGATTTCCAAAGTGTTAGATTTCCCGAACGTGTTATAATGGAAATATTTCAAATAACTTGGTGTCCCATTTCATTGGGAGCATATAATTTTGCAGAATGGGAGGAACTACTACTATAAAAAAATGAGCCATGGGGCACACACTAGTTAAAAGTGGCAGGGAAAGTAATTTTGATCAAATCCGTTATGTCTTTGCTACCATTTTATATGGGCTCTGGTCTTTATCCCACAAAGGAGTTATTCATCAAATCATTGGCTTGTTGAGAAAAATTCTTTGGCAAGGAGGAAAAGACAATGATAACAAGTTTCATTTATGCAAATGGAATATTGTTCATCTATCAAAACAATATGGCAAGTTGGCCATTAAGGACCCAACGATTATGAATTTGGTTTTAGGTGCAAAAATTGTATGGATATTGATCATGGATTCCTCAGAGTGGTGGAAACAATATTTCACTCATAAGTACTTCCATAAAAATAAGTTGACCAGACTTGAGCAAGAAGCGTGTCCCGAAAAGGGGTCAAAATTTTGGAAATTATGCAAGGCAGTGACTCCAACATTGTAACATGCCCCTTACCCACCCATAGGTAAGAGATCTATCACCGACGGATCCGATCCCCATTTTTTGGTCATGCAAATGGGATTACGAGGCTTGAACCCTTGTTTTTCCTTTTCTTTTTATTCACTTTTAAATTTTATTCCTTTTCTCTCCCACTAGTAGGGAACGATGGTCACCTATCTCCTACTATCACACGACGCTCCACCATGGGATTTCCCAACCAGTAGGTGAGTGGAATGGTTGGGACATATACATCTCCTTATTCACCATGATGTCTTACATTCTGACTTCCAACTAATTCAGGGTTGGCCCATTCTAAGAACTCGAGGCTTTCCTTCCTCCCGACCGCCTGACCCCCGACTTCCAACCTAGTTAAGTCGGTGTATTAACCGTGCTACCTTCCATGAGTACATGATCTGACCTATAACTAGTCGGGGTCGACATCATTCTCCTTTTCTTACCATCGAGGCATTGGTTCTGACCTCCAACCTCTAAGCTATACGTCTAGATGCATGGACCTAACATATAGTCCATGTTAGTTTCCTCCACCCTGTCTTATAAAAGGAGATTTTAGTTCACTCCAATCGAAATCATTCCCGCCTAAGGTTTTTATCTATAAGGGGATAAGTCGATCAGGGCTACGATCCCTTATGTCGCAACGAATTCTTTCCCTTACCATTCTCTAATGGCTTGGTCAAGGGACTTTGGCACTGCCTCATACACTTCTTTCAACATTGATCTTTGTGCTCTCCCCGGAGGCCATATCTACCACTATGCAAGATTCCTAGAGCTAGTATTCTCGAATGCAGCTCAGTCTCAAAGGTCTAGTTGGCCTCTAGATATCCTTCAAGACTCGCCACTCTGTTAGAGTCAAATTAAAGTGTTACCTATTATGAGATTAGGTGATAGCTACATTGATGGATTCCTATATCATGAGCTTCCTTGCCTTCATGTAGGGACTTCTTCGCATGGCGGCATAGATGCTACTATGTCTAATATCTATCAGAGTCTTGGTGTGAGATTTCAGGAGGCTCCCACCTCTCCTGATACATGCCAAAGTTCCAGAGTCTAAACAAACTCTGCAAGAAGTTTCTTGGAGCCACTCATGGGTTGTCGGGGCATTTGGCTATTGGCAGGGACCTATAGTCCTCATAGACAAAATCTTTGTGGCGGGAATGGAGGATGGTACAAATTTGAGGTTAAAGGCCATTGTAGTAAGGTCGTAGGGCATGACTGTCCAGGAGAAAACTCCCTTTATCCTTCAAGAACTGCTTTCCTGCTGGCACAATAGCTTATAAGAAATTACCTCCATGTATACAATGATCAACTCTGGCCAACAGAGGGTCTTCCATATAAATTATACATTAATAAAAAAGGGTGTCATAACCCACTTCTTTTAACTGTTCATAGTTTTGTCCTAAAATAGATCATTAACTGCATTAAGCTTCACTATAGGATTATTCCTAGACACAGATAAACATTTTATTCAGAGTAAGAATCCACCTCTACTCTATATCTTAGGCATCATCGTTATGGAGCTCGTTTCACGCCTTAAGCATCCAATACTTTGTGGTTTCCAATACTTAGGCTATTAAACATATTTACTTTTAAGTGTAAGCACAAGTACACATGTACACATACATATACATAGACATATTCAACATACAAGTCAGGGAGATATCCCTTCACGATTGCACCATAGGCATACAAATGACAACTCAATTCCAGTCCTTATTTTCCATACCTATTACAGACAACAGTGCAACACAATCCATTAAATGCAAGAATTATTCACAGATGCTTATCTTTTAGTCCACAGGGAAACTGAGTCTTGGACTATGACTCTCCACCCAACCATAGACAGTCGCAACCAATGCTACTTGTAGTTTCCATCCCTGAGCCAAATTTCAGAGTCTAAGGGGAAAAGTATTGCTTCTAGGATCACACACAATCTATTAGTTACATCAGGAACTCCAAAGGACCTCTTGCCTCAATCCCCATATTTTTTTACCTCCTTTCTTGCATAGGGATTCCAAAGGTGCCCAATCTTACCACCACATGAACTTACAATGTTTCAACCCCTCCTGGAGAATCCAGAACCCACTATACAAATCAGGGAAGTAAATAAGAATTATAATCAAGCATGTCATTGTTTTCAGATTCAGGATGGTCTCCTCCCAAACTATTATAGGGATCCAGAGTGGCTATCTCAATCCACAGCCTCCAAATAACCCAAGCTACTAGAGGTATCCAAAGATTTCATTCCACCCATAGCATTTACAGATCCAAGCTATTATAGGGCTCCATAGACCTCTCATCTCAAATCGTAGCCTCGAGGGAGCCAAGTTGTTACAGGGTTCCATGAATCTTATCTCAACCTATAACCTCCAGGGAACCCAAGTTGTTGTAGGGCTCCAAAGACTAACACTCAGCCCACAACCTCTAGGGATAGATAATTGATCCCCTTCTCTTCTCTTCTTTTCAATTTATTTTTTGGAAGCTTCTACCAGAGATGTTTTCTTCATCCTATCCTCATTCTTCTCCCCAAAATGAAAAGGTCTCTCCTCCCCTTACTGTGTGTGTCTCAAATGGGTCTCTCTATCCTCTTCGAATGCCCCCCACTTGGCCTGCAGTTCTCCAGCATTATTCACTTCTTCATTTGTATTGTTTGCAACTCTTCCTTAATATTTGGAATCCTTGCTTGTTGTGTTTTCTCAAGAAAGCATAGTCCTGAGTACTTTCCTTCAACCCATTTAATTTCAACATCTAGTTCTTTGAATCCATGCACTAGCCACCCATTAATTTCTTCCTTCTCAAACTAGTTTTCTTCTTGGCACAATAAATAACAACTTACCCAACAACAATTCTCCACCCCCGGCTTTGGAATCTGTGTCCCTTAGGACCAGTCTCATTTTTCTTTGATTTCAAACATTGCGTAACATTTGCATCATATTTATAATGTGGCTCATATGAAAACCTTGGGTGGGGATGTCACTATCCCCTCCCCTTTGAGGGAATGTCACCCTTGGTGTTCTTTTACATATACATAATACCAACATTAAAATAATACATATATTGCTTCATGGAGCTTTATACACACAACTTTATACAGTGTTTACAATTATGTACACTTTCTTTAACCATCAAACAAGAAAGGATAATTATCTTTCATGGCATCAACCATCTCCCATGTGACCTCTTCCGGCCCAAAGTGCTTCCACTACACCTTGACTTTCTCTATGGCTCGATTTCAGAGCATGAGATTCCTCGAGTCTAAAATTCACATTGGATTTGGTTGGAACTCTCCTTCTGGTTCCACATATAGCATAGAACAACCAATCACACAATTATAATTCTATAGATATCTTTTAAGAAAGGAAACATGGAAAACATCATGAAATCTAACTAATAGAGTTAAATATAGTCTATATGCTACTGGTCCAATCTTCTCAAGAATTTCAAATGATCCACAATAACGTGGTGCCAATTTGGCACATCTTCCCATCCTTAGGTAACCTTTCATGGGTCTAATTCTCAAGTAAATTTGTTCCTCCACTTGGAACTCTTTGTGCACCCTATGCATATTTTCTTAGCTTTTCTGTCTATCCTCTGCCACTTTCAAATTTTAATTTATGGTATGAAATTGTTCTTCCATATCCTTAATTATATCAGGTCCTACATGAACTCTGTTAACTGGATCATTCCAGCTAATATGAGTGTTACAGTTTCATCCATACAATTCCTCAAAGGTGCTCATCTTCATGGACTCTTGGCGTCCATTATTGTATGCAAATTCCACAAGTGGAAGATACTCTTCCCACCTCTTGGGATGATTCATCACATACATCCTTAATATGTCTTCAAGGATCTGATTGATCCTCCCAGTTTGTCTATCAGTTCATAGATGGTACGTTGTACTAAACTCTAGTTATGTTCCCAATCCTACAAACAATTCCTTCCAAAACCTAGAAGTGAATCTAGCATCTCTGTCTGACACAATCTACTTGGTAATTCCATGTAGCTTCACAATCTCCTTTATGAATATTTTTGCTATGTCACTAGCAAAATTGGTGGATCTGCCTGTCACAAAGTGACCTACCTTGCTAAGTTTATCCACCACTACCATTATTGCATCATGCTTCCTAGATGTCTTGGGAAATACTGTAATGAAATCCATACAAATAACCTCCCACTTCCATTTTGGAATATGGATAGGATGCAACAATCATGATGGATGTTTTCATTTGACTTTTACCTGCTTCCATTCTATGCATATTGCTACGAAATATGTTTTCAATCAGTGGTCCCTCAACCTCATGGTGACCCTCGTTTTCAGGGATATTAATCTTTCGTGTGTCCTCATATTCTTCTGCAGCAGTCACGTTATAACATTCTAGCGTGTGGCTCAGCTGAGTAGTCCAATTGGGTTGAATCAGATCCAAAGGATCCTACGATATTCTTAAGATCGCTACTTTAACCTCTTGTAGTGCTTTGTCAATACAGTCAAACCCATCTTCGAAGCTGAACATCATTATGAACCCTTCGTGCAGAATATCCCATTCTCCTATGCCATGGCAGAGCTTTGTCTCCAAGTACCAGTCCATCGGGATGACATCCAGGGTATGAAAGAACAAGTGTACCAATTCAGGTTGGGGCTTCATTCCATAGGCCTTAGCCCATTTGGCCAAGTGAGCGCACAGATCATCCTTCCCATCATACTTGTCTATCACTCGAACCTTCAACTTCCCATAGCATGTTCTCATCATCCTCCTACACACGCGCCAATCATCAAAACTACCCTTGTGCATACCCCACCATCTCGTGGGAATAGCGTGTAGGTCCTAGTCCAAAGCCTGGAAGCGCTACTTCTCTGGTACTTCCCTCTCAAATGCATCCAAAATCACATCATCATCATTCAAGCCATCATAAGTGGGCAGATTTCTTACTTCTAACGACACACAGCGTAGCGATTGGGTCATCATGTTACAACTCAACGTGGTTACTTCATGTAGTTGATTCTGGCAGCACTCTAATTCTTCGTCCGAGTCTGAGTTGTAGGAACTCTCACGATCCCATGTAATTTGTCCATCTGCTATCAGATCCACCCAATCTTGGTCTCGCGATGTCATCTTATATATGCAATCCAAATCATCATCAATTTCATAATCGTGAACTCGTTCAGTATAGCGCGATCCTTCAGTAGGATCTAGGGGTACTATTACGCAAAGAGATTTCTTTTCAAATTTCAGCTTTCACTTCTTTAGGTTGATTACCCCATTCATGTCAGTAGCCCAATCAATGCCAAGGAGCGCAGGGTAGGGGTTGTTGTCATCCACAATTTCTATAAATTCAAAATTAGCCAATGTACTTACGCCTTCAAAATCTACAGTTACTCCTTCCAGCCATCCCATGGGGATGATCTTCTACTGATTTTCCATCCTTAACTGAATCGGAGACCACTGCAGCACGGGTCTCCCCATCCGCTCCCAAGTCTGCTTTGGCAAAACGTTCACGTCTGACCCTAGATCCAGATTAACTTGATCCATTTTGTATTCTCCTATCTCTGCGGTGAATCTGATTTCTCATCCTGTCCTTGCCTTATGCATACCGATCTTCCGTACCACGCGCGGTTCACCAAGATTGTTTCCGGTGCATCTATTTATAAGTCCCTGTAACCTCTTCACAGACTTGCTATCGCATAGCAGCTTCATGCAGGTCTCTAGAAAGGTCTTAAACATTGAAGGGTCCATTTCCTGGACAGGTTTATCTCGGCTCCCTGAGGTAGAGGCCTTAGCGAAGCTCTTCTTTTCTTCCATGAACATTTTTCCTGCGCACTCCAAATCAAATTCAGCTTCCTTCTCTGGAGCATTGCGAACCCATGCACTGTCTTCAGGATATTTCCCCTTATCTTCACCCATTTAATTCCACTTCAGAGCACTATATTTACATTCGTATCTTCTTCGTGAGGCTCAACCCTCATCATCTGCAGGTTCTGAGTCGGTTGAGAGGGTAGCACCCCTTTGTCACGTATCCTTGCTATTAGTGTAGGACAGTCCTCAATGTCATGATCAAACTAAGTACAATATTTGCACGACGGACACATTGGGTTAGTGCATTCACAGGCATAGTGTCCTAGTCCTCTACAATTGCAACAGATCAGCTGTCCCCGACCTCTGCCAGGTCCTACTCCGCCTTGACCTCGTCTACGTCCCTGAAAGCCTTTCTGCGCCATCCCAACACGCTGGTCAGGAGGCCACATTTCTTCCTGAACTCTATCGGTAGGTGTTCTATCCATCATCAATTCATAACTTCGATAGTTGCGCTCATCATGCCCTACCGACTTGCAGAAGTTACAGAACAGTTGTTGCGGTGTTTATACAAACTTCTGCAGCAAATGACAATTATTAGTCATATGTTTCCCTGCTACCTGACATATAGCGCACCATAACATAGGCCCCTCTCTCGGCCCTACTTGGGCTTCCAGCCTTAAAGGCATTGGTACTCCTCCTGCAATATATTTCATAAAGACTGGGCAGTGGTCTTTGTCATGCCCCTAAAATTTACATTATAGGCACCATATCTCTTCGCACGCCTCTGGCTAAACTGTTCTGTCCTGCTTCAAAATTTGCATTTCGAGAAAAATATTTTGCAATTGCGCATGGATCCACTAAACCCCCATATTTTGATCCTGCATCAGTGTTTCATGCAGTATTATTCCAATCTGCAAGGCCTCTACCTGAGTCATAATCTTCTATTGTGACAACGCAACCCTTAGGTGAGGTAGGAGCGATGCCAGGAACACTCACGGTCTTGCCCATATGTTAAATTCATATTAGCTTCACAGATTTTACACTTCAATCTTTGATCCAACTCCCAATGTATCTCACCCGGTTTCATCGTGATTTCCTTGAATCCCATAATCGACTACGCCTCGGATTTAGGCCTACTGAACTCTTTATTCAGCGTGGTCTGGATCTCTGTCAACCCAGTGCTTGGGTTATCATTAGAGTACTTGATGTATCAAGTTAGCGCGTAATATTGCAAAGCACTAACCAATGTTTCCTTCTTCATGTGATCATTTGTGACGCCCTAAGCTTCCAATACAACTTTTACGACGAACTAGAACTGGTCTGGGTCCTCATTTGACAAGCCCTTAAACAATGGCAGCTTCACTGAATTCACCATGTGGAACTCTGGTGAAGGTGGTGGTGTGTGGGTGAAGTCACAGGTGACAGTGGTGAAGGTGGAGGTGGTGTGGGTGGAGGTGCTAGTCGCAACCCTTGTTTTATCAATTGAACTGCACTTCGCGGAGAAGCCTGCGTTACTCCCTCTTCGTCATTAAAAGGAGGTGAAATTAGTGGGCTATATTCAGGACCCTTTCTTCCTTTTCTCCTGTAAGTATTTCCACTTTGCATAGCTTTGAACATCAAGGTAGTTGTATAACCCGTTTTTCGCACAATAACATCTTAATCTAAGTATTTAAAGACTTCAATTACTTACCTCACGGGCCTTTGAAAAAGAACAGCTTCGCCTCGCTATAACTGACTGAGGTATCAACAGCGAATTCTGTCACAAACCCTCCTATGATACGATTGAGCCAATGATTGACAGCATGGGCGATCTTATCCTCAGAGGCTTCCAGTCTCTGTACTAAATCCGGGCTCCAAACAATAGGACTGTCAAGCCTCCACCTTCCTTGGCTATCTGCTAGCTTCGTGATCCACTCGTATAACTCAAATGGAAAGGAACAGAAAAAGATCTCATGGATTTTTGTATACAAGTACCTTTCTAGCCGTTGTTCCTTTGTCAGCCACAGATTTCTGTTCTCATGCGCTATGAATTCGTGGATCTTTCTATCCAACTAGTCTTCGATCTCTTACTTTGTTGGATTCTAGTGATACGACATCACACATCTCGAATGCAGATTCCAGTCCCGGCAACAAAACCGTTTGTTGGCTTCGTTGGCCCTGACCCAAGTTCAGCATTAGTCAGCCAAACAAATCCTTACACTACTAGCCTTTTCAGCATCAGCCTGAAGAGCGTAGATCGAAGTCTCACCCGAAGCAGTATGGGGGGATGCTGGAACCAAGTTTCCGCACCTTGAGATGGTCGTGATGTTGGTTTATACCCCGTGCTCCTACCTTCGCATAGGTCACTAAGCCTTAGAGCTTTATTGATATACCCTCTATCTCTCCCTTCAGTACCTCTGTGAATGCGTACGGTTGACCTTCGCACAACCCTAACCAAAGGTTTAGGTACTTTTGCACTGCTATGACAATGTATTATATAGGTTCCCAAGTTATCTTAAGGGTCTTACTTATTCTACCAATCAATTAAATTTATCGTCGCGTAAAATGATATTCTTATTTGCGTTTAATTAACAAATATAACCACATAAATTCATGCATCAAATGAACACTATAAAATAAACCCAAACTGCAATATAATCATATGCATTAACAAAGACTAAATACACAGTAATTGTAGAATACTTCTCTTTATTGATATCTTCCAGTTTAATATAGACTTTATCCACCCTCCGCACACAAATGTAGGGGTCTGTGCACTAAGCTATGGACTTCACCCTAGGCCTCTGCGCACTCAGTTGCAGAGCCTCTACCTATGCTAAGACCCAAAAACACTTAGACTATTCTACCAAAACTTCCCAAAGCTTAATTAACTCTAACTCCCTAGAGCTTACTTACTTAGCTCCTTTTTACACAATCCCATGGTTCGCGGACCATGGGTAGATCTTTACAGCCGACTTGATACTTTACAAAATAAGGGTGCACAACCCTTTACGACTCTTGACACCTTCACACTCCATGACCACAAATGTGGAGACTTTACAACTTTATTACAAAATTGTCCCAAAACATGGGCTTTTAGCCCCAAAAATGCTCTTGGGGGAACCGTTCCCAACACAAGAGTTGGAAGAAGGTAAATTCTAGAAGGAAGGTCAAGATAAGAATAAGGTCAAGTCTAGAAGGGAGGTCGAAGGTTTGAAGCAGAAGGAGGTTGAAGTGGAAGTGGAGCCAAGAAAAGGGAAGAAGTAGAAGGTTGACTAAGGATCTCATCAAGGGATTTTTTGTCTTGGTATTGGAGTGGCAAGTAGGTCAAGGGTCCTCGTCTTAGTATTCATCAATTGAAATCTCTATAAGAATAAGAATTTGTTTAGGCTTTCCTCTCAAAGAGTGAGGGGTTTTGGCATTGGATGATAGCCTATATTTTTTGTCTCCTTATGGTTTAAGGATTGGTAGTTGTTTGATGAAGAAAGAACACTAATAACCTAAGTAAAAGAAGATCCTAATCTAAAGAGGTAAAAATCACTCACAAGCAGTTACTAATAGAAGAGGAATAACATAATTGCTCTGCCCTAGATTCCTTAACAAATTTCACTCCCAATCAACCAACCTCCCTAAATGGTCCTTATATGAAACTGGTATCTCCCTTGCCACAGGTTAGTTATGTGGCAATCTATTCCATGCCCAAGTCTAGTGATGATCTAGTAGGTAATGTAGTGCATCATGTAATGGGAGCATTGGCACGTGATGTTTCCATTGGATCCTTTGATATGTATCCCTTCCAAAACAGTGTTCTCCCATCTAATGAGAGATTTTTGGAATCCATGGCCTTCTACATATCACGGTCAAGGTTCCTTTAGCAGATTTCTTTTTCTTATATCAAGCTCATTAAAAAATGAAATAAGGTCTTGGAGCAAAGGTCCTTTTCTTGTATCAATCTCCTTAAAAAATGAAACAAGGTCCTTGAGTAGAGTTCCTTTTCTTGTTTCAAGCTTGTTAAAAAATGAAACAAGGTACTGGAGGAGAGTTCATTTTCTTGTGTCAAGCTCCTTGAAAAATGAAACAAGGTCCCAGAGCAGAGTTCCTTGTCTTGTATCAAGCTCCTTAAATAATGAAACAAATTCCCTTGAGCATAGCTATTTCCCGTTGTCAAGCACATTAAATTATCAAGTAGATCCCCTTTTAATTCAAGTCTTTGATTAGATATAGTAAACTCCTAGTCGATTCTTTCACTTGATCTTGTAAATGAACCTTCATTCCATCCACCTATTAGTAACTAGTCATCTAGTTAGGTGCATGAAATGAAGCTTGGGGGGGCATGTACCCCAAACTGAGTCATTATGCTAGGGGCATGCAAACTTATATCAAGCATAGTTTTTCTTTGTTTCAAGCTTGTGTAAAAATGAAACCAATTTCAAGCATAGTTTCCCATGTTTCAAGATTTTAAAAAATTGAAACCATTCTCATTTTATCCCTTGTGATTACCATTTTTATTAGCCTATTTTTTCCTTATGAGCCTTGGTTTTCTCATTCCATCGTCACCATCTGTTGGGATGATCATACACTCTCACTTTTTTTTTACCCTTTCGTGAGGAACCATTGCAATGAGTGGTCTTATTAGCCTGCCTCTTGACCTTTACGTGTTTTGAGTAGTTCTATCATGACCATAACTAGTTTCTACCTTTGATACCACTTGTTCCTCCAACAGGAGTCCTCTTTCATCTCATTTCATATTTCCTAAATATGAAAAGATTATCGAGCACTTTCCTTTTTGAACTTGTTAAAGTAAATGAAAATAAGTCTACTCTGTATAAGTTTAACCCTTTTCTGGACTGATCTAGACTATCTACGGAAAAGGAATACCTTAGTTGAACATGGCTAAGAGGTTCTCCTAAGATTGTTTTCTGCCTTTTCGGACTCAAAATACTATATATGAAAAGGAACCTTTCGAATTTTCTTTTTGCCTCTTTTTTAAACTCTCTAAATATGAAAAAGGAGTCAGTTTATACATTTGTTGGACTCCTAAAAACATCAAACATCAATGGACTCGACGAACATAATGGGATGGAACTACTCCTTCGCAAGGTTCAGTAAACATATTCAGAGGGATTCATATAAAGGAAGAACTTATAGATCGAGAATATGTTATCCTCCTCAAGCTTGTTAAAAAATAAAGAGGTACTAACCAACAATGGTTGGGGAAATTTTGAAAATGGGATATTCTACCTATTATGGAAGTGAGTCACTCTTGAATGCAACACTCTTCCACTTCATCTCTATGGTTGTTGGGTTGGTAAATATTCTTGTCCTTTGGTGCATCACACCATTTCAGAGCCTCCATTTTTATTTTGGTTCAATGCTTCCAACTCCATTAAGTGTCATCGATGTGTTCAAGATAAGTCATTCATTTGATATTCACTATGATAATCTTAGGAGTTCATTCCATGTTTTTCATTCCTAAACTAGTTTCACATCAAACTCATTCTGTCTCAAATCACGATACCTCTTTTGTGTCATTGATGGGGGATACATCTAGGCCCTCCTGTAATAGGTCACTTCTTCTTAACATCAAATCATTATCCAAGAAGTTGACTTAGGAACTCTTCCTTCAGTACGTTGGGACTTGTATACATCATTGGAAAGTTGGTCTCAGCGACAAGTTTTCATCATTGGCCGTCAGATTCTATGTGGTGTTCGACTTCAACTCATTCATTCACACCATACAGATTTTACTGCTATACCTTGAGAGACATTAACATCATCGGTGGTTTATCTTGTGTTTGTTAACGAATTACATCATTGGTTGATAATGAAATGGTGTCTACCATGTTCGACTCCATCTCCTTTATTCACATGGTTAGACTCATACATTAGATGATCAAGTGAACGAGATATAAGACCTTGAATCTAGTTCCATCCATCCGGGCTGTAATTTCAGGATTAATGTAAGATTACAAAGTATGATGGCTATGATCATACAAGAAGTAATTCAATCATGGGTCCACCCTTTGTCAGTAGTGGACATGTCTTCTTGATCATTGTACATATAATGTTAGCTTATGTAATGATTATGGGTATGCCTCCCTCAAAAAATATATCATGATGTAAATGTATTATAGTAGATGATGATTTGACCAGTTGTTCTTGATCCAAACTTGTCACAAGGAAAATTACTTCAGTCATCATTTTCCATTTTTTACTTTGTGCTTTAGGGGGCAATCTGTTATAGGCCATTTTGTCACATTTGGTCTATAGGCCTACAAACTAGATTAATCAACATCTATGAGCACCTTTTCATCATCCCTACACAAATCCCTAAGTATGACTATCTCAAATCCTTAATTTTCTAACCTTGACTACTTCATTATAGTGCTTTTAAGGCCTAACGCACCCTAACCCTTTAGGGACCTACATTTAGTAATAGGTTTCTTAGTTTTTCACCTGCTCTGCTCAAAGCAAGTTGTCCCTTATTGGGGGTGTGTTGATTTTAGAAATTCAGGAAAAATAAAAAAATCTCGAAGCTTCCTCTTCCATAAGCTTCTTGAAGTTGTTACAACCATTTACCTTGGATAAGAACTTTGAATCTTATCTCATGCTACCTTGGATATTTCATCTCTTATCCCTTGAGCTCATCCTCCCATCAAAAGTGGATCTTAAGCCTAGATTGGTAAATGGATAATGATTCCTCAACTACCATCCTCTCCTATATATTTACTACCATCCACAAGCAAGAGGTTGGCTTTTGGAGATTAATCATACCTTTTTGTTGTTTCTTTGATGATATGAGAGTTATAATTCCCATGCATTAGCATGACTTTGAGATGTACATTATGGGAAGGAAGGACAAGTCAACTTGGGGAGATATATACAAGATCAACTTCCAATTTTGGTTGTAAACTCTCTCCCTTTCATATTAATACAAAGAATATATCATTTTCCTATATGTGTTATTTTATGTCTAAATTCATATATTTCAATTCTATGCTGATCCATTGAATAGAGTGATTGGATGATGCTACATAGATGTTGTAGATATTTGGTCTGTGTTGATTGTTTGTGTAGGTTCTAATTATAGTGATCAAAGCTACATTGGAGCTTATAATCCAAGAAGAGAGAAGATCTTATGACATATCACAAGTAAGCATATTTTCATTCTCCAATTCCTCTATGGAGAACATTATAGTCTTTGATTTCTATTGTTACAGACTAGGCCACTAGGTCTAGGGAAGATAATTCTATCCATAGTCATAGATTTCATATAACACCTGGGACTTGTTAACTCTGCTCTAATATATATATGCTCATTTTCTTCCTTAGCCATGACCTTTACTTCTTCAGCCCTTGTTTCCTCATGCGAAAGCCAATAGGTTAGGGCCATTAGCTGTGCATCCCCCAGTCTCAAATTGGGGTCGCAAATGTTCATATTTGTGAGGATCATGTTGTACATGTAAAATTTAGCTAATTTGGCCCTATCTCAATGATAAATTGTTGACAGAAATCAATAAACTTTTTATAATTCTGAAATGGGAGAGATCGATATTTTTCCAAAGTTTTGATTTGAAATTGTATCCATTGTTCTTTGAGGAAGTTTGCATATGACTTGGATGGTTGTCTACACTGAATGGAATCCATATCCAAAATTTCCATGGTAGAAATTTTTCCTTCTCTCACCTACAACTACTCTCTTAACTTATAATTTTCCTTTTGCAATCGCTCCCTCATGATTGACTCTCTTTGTCAGGCCAAGAGGTAACTCGGCAACGTGAATTGTGATTTTGAATTAAGATTTCTCATGGATATGCGCATGAAGGGAGAGACTCTTGGGCTTCACCTCCCAGTGTTTCTTCATATTCCTAATCTCCTTATTTTCTATTTGCATTATTTTACATGAATTTCCTAATCCCAAATATTAGGTATCAACATTCCTCTCCTTAATCTGAAGGGATGTTGGTGAGTCCAAGCATCATTCTGAATCTTTCGAACTTTTCTCTTCCAAGTGCTTTGGTTAAGATGTCTGCAATCTACTCATTTGTGGAGCAATGGAATATATGGATTGTCTTGGCCTCAACATGATGTTGAATCAGATGGTATTTTGTATTGATGTGCTTCGTTCGGTCATGGAACTTTTGGTTCTTGGAAAACATTATATCAGAAGTGTTGACAATCATGAGAGGAGTTGAATGCATTTGTTTTTCCTGCAAATATTCCATAATTTTCCTGAGCCACACAATTTTCTTTGTTGGTTCAGTTATTGCCACATATTCTACCTCAGTTGTGGAATCTGTCGGAACTGATTGCTTACATGATCTCTAGGAGACAGCTCTTGATCCAAGGCTCATAGCATAACCTGAAGTAGATACCCCAGTTTATTTGTCTCCATCGAAGTTTGAATTAGAGTATCCAATCAAGATGAAGTGATCTAAAAATCACCCTTGAGTGACCTCAGTTAATTAATTAATGATGAAGGTATTACAGACTCATGTGCTAGTGTGTGTCTATGTCATTTTAGGCAACGGATTGATCAGATTTCAAAATACACAGACACTTGGAAAATGGAAAACAGTAAGAGAAACATAGTAAGAAAATACAAGAACACAACAATTAATGAGGAGTTAACCCTAATCTCCAGGGCTACGTATCCATTCCAACTTGCAGTGATGGCCTTCTTTTATTGTGTCTTTGAAGCAGATAATTACATGAGGAGCTCAATCTGAGTCTCCTAAAACAGAATTGCTTGGCAGGGTAGTTCTTGGATTCCCCAAGTCACTAGAGTGCACAAACTCTTTTCCTTACCAGCTCTTGACCTCTCTGGTCTTTAATGGGAGGAGCCCAATGTGGCACTCAGTCCATGACAGATCCTCTTAGGAATTTCTCGATGCTACCTTATGCTGCAGGTCAGCTCAGCTCTATGTCATTCTGCTCTTTGCTTCACTATCTCTTCTTTTCAGTGTCTTCGTCTTCTTCTCTCTGGTTCTTCCTCTCGGTGCCCTCTGTTCTCTGTCTCTGTTCATGGCTTTAAAGCCAATCGATCTCATGACTGCTCGCTTCATCTTCTGCTTCTATTGGATTGCCTGCTTTTGCTCGCTTGGAGTTCCCTATCCTCTGCGTCATCATCAACGACTCACAGGGAGTGGCCACTTGTCCTCTTACGAACTGCGCCAGCTCGTCCCCATCGGTTTGGTTTTTCTGTTACCTGTGGAATGAGTCATCCGCCATCTCAGCAGTCAAATCGGACCTCAAATCCTTATATATTATGGCTTAATCCCATATCAAATTCGGTTTCGCCATCGGGCGCGATCTTAGCCATTAGATCTGGAGCCGCCAGATCCGATGTCATTCGCTCATTTCGTGCAGTTGACTTGCTTGACCGTTAGCAAGCGATGAGTGGCAGTTTTCTCTCTCCTTGGCCTGCCACACGATAGGCGCTGAATGGAATCGCTTGTTTTTCTCGAAATCCGCTTACTTCCCAAGGGTGCCCCCGATATACCGTCGGTTTTGGAGCGTGGGTCCCACCTTTAGCCTTCAGCATTTTCCCCATGGTTTTCCCGGCTTCCATGTGACTGAACGCTTCAGGGCTTTCATTCTCAAGGAGGTTTACCCAGTGATGTGCGATTAGCGCTAATCACACATCAAAAATGCGCAATAAGCACTAATTGTGCATCAAAAATGGCCTCCTTTTCCCAATCCGGGCTTCCCAGGTGCCAGTTTTGCCTCCTACGCGGTCTCCATGGGCCTCGGTCAATGCGCTTTGATCGAGGTCCTCGTCGTTCCTCGCTGGCTGCCAACTACCACTATTTAGAGGTCTTCCTGATCACTCTCTGCTTCTTGAATCAGAAGTTTTGTCCTGATTTGATACTGTCATGGTACTGTGATAGTCTTCATGGATCCAATTCAGATCATCGCCTTCCCACTAAAAAAGATTTTGGACCACCAAAAGTTGGTTTTCAAGCATTAACTAAGTGAGGGTACAATTGTCTCACTTGTTCAACCTCTATCCACTTTGCATTGCTTGGCTTTGAACCCTTGAGCCCAACTCTGAGGTACTTGACATCTCCCCTGCGCGTTGTCCTCACCTTCCTATCCAAAACTGTGTCTTCCTACAATTCATTAAGATATTCAGGTAGCAAGTCATCAATAGAAGGAAATTGACTCTACTCTTTGGGATCCTCAATTAGTGAGAGTTCAAACAATCTCAAGCAATATGAATTTACGATTGAGTAGATGTGCATGTAAGCTGGTAGATCAAGACAAAAATAATTTTCACCAATCTTCTCAAGTATTTTGAAAGGTCCATATCTGATAGGCTTTAGCTTTTTACCTTCACCTTGCATCCTATCCTTGCTGATATACAGGCAGACTTGGTCACCAACTTGGAAACTATGCTCCATCTGATGCTTGTCATGCCTAGCCTTGTATTTGGCTTGGATCTTTTCTAGTTGTTCCTGTACTGCTTGGTGGATCTCTTGGATTTGTTTAATGAACCTAGTTGCCCTGTCCACATCATTGTGTCCCTCAACTGTGGTATCTTTACCAAAGACAAAATCCAAAGGAGACCTTGGTGTGAAACCAAAACAGGTCCCAAAAGGAGATCTTTGTGTAGAAGAATGTTTTGCTCTGTTGTAGGCATGTTGCACATAACACAAATGTTCATCCCAAAGCTTAGAATGTTTGCTGTAATATCCTCTAAGTAACTAGATCACTATCCTGTTAACTACTTCTGTCTGGCCATCAGTTTGTGGATGAAAAGCTGTGCTTTTCTTTAGTTTGGTGTCCATTAGTTCCCACGGACTTGACCAAAACTTCTCCACAAATCAGGTGTCTTGATCAAATACAATAGAAGTGGGTAATCCAAAATGAACCCATACATGTTCAAAGAACAATTTTGCAGTTTGTTCAGCTGTAATTGTTTGTTACAAGGTATCAAAATACACATTTTGCTGAACCTATCCACAACAACATATAGAGAATCATGACCTTTCCTAGATTTAGGCAGTCTTCCAACAAAATCCATGGAAACACTTTCCCAAGGGTGAGAAGGAACTAGTTGTGGAGTGTACAAGCCTAGTTTTCTATTGTTGGGCTTGCTTTTAGCACACATAGTACACCCTCTTACATATCTAGAGACTGTCTCATTCATTTTTGTCCAATAAAAAAATCTTTGCAGTTGTGCAACTATTTTACTTACCCCAAATTGATCTGATATCAGAGAAGTGTGAGCTTGTTTAATTATCTTTACTCTCTTAGTTTCTGGGATGCATAACTTCCCACAATCGTATAAGAGTTGGTCCTTCACATGATAACCAATTCTTCTACTCGTTTTCCTTGACTCAAAGTTGCATATACATCTTTAAAGTCTATATCTTGAGAATATTGTTCAATGTAGCTTTCATGTAGCACAGAATTATGCTTAAGTATAGTAGATGCATTTATAATGGGTCTAGATAACATGTCTGCAACTTTGTTATGTATGCCCTTTTTATATCTGATGACTAAATGAAACTGTTGTAGAAAACCTATCCATCTGAAATATCTTGATTGCTGCTACTTAGTTTGGGAGTGTAGATATTTAAGTGGTTGATGATCAGTATGTATTACTGTCTCTTTGCCCATTAAGTAATGCTTCCACTTTTTCACACTCTGAACTAAAGCATACAATTCTTTATCATATGTAGGATAGTTAACTACTGCACGATTAAAAGTATCAAAATGATAACATATGGGTTTACCGTGTTGTGTCAACATTTCTCCCATGGCATAGTCACTGGCATCTATTTGGATCTCAAATGGTCTTTGAAGATCAGGCAGTGCTAGTACAGGTGTTGTACTAATCTTTTCTTTCAAGGTGTCGAAGGCTTTCTGATGTTTGCCTCCCCACTAAAACACCTTGTTCAATCCTGTTAAAGCATGTAAGGGAGCTGCAATTGAGGAAAAGTTAGAAATGAACTTCCTCCAATACTATGCTGCTCCTAAGAAGCTTCTCGTTCTGTAGCATATTTGGGTTTAGGCCAGTTTACAATGACTGCCACCTTAGAGGGATCTATTTTCAATTCACCACCCCCTACTATATGACCCAAATAATTTAGAGATGTTTTTCCAAATTCACATTTTGAGAGTTTAACATGAAGTTTTTCTCTTTTCAAAACATCTAGTGTCTACTTAACATGATTTAAGTGTTCTTCCCACATTTTACTAAAAATTAGAATGTCATCCAGATACACAATAACAATATCATCAAGAAAAGGTCTGAGTACATTGTTTGGTTCCAATTGATGATGTAAATTAGAGCTTAATTTAATGTCAACCCGGGAAGGTAAACTTAGAAGTGCCTATCTAAAATATATAGATCTAGAAAGATTCCTAATTTGTCCAAGATCTTAAAGTCCCCTTACAAGAACATATTCATTAATATCTCTTTCAATAACTAATCAAACCTAGATCTAACAATTGTTTGAGATCTATGATTCTCTTACAAGAACATATTCTACAAGATCTCTTCCAAAAATTAGATCATCTAATAAGAACTTAAAAGCTGAAATGAAGTAAACCTAGATCTAATCATTGTATGATATCTTATGGTTCTTTTACAAAAACACTTTCAAATAAGATATTTCCAGTATTAGAACATTTAATAAAACTTGAAAGATGAAATCAAACAAAAAAAACATAAAACTAATTATACCTAAAATAAGCAAATAAGCATGCAAGTGAGGCCATGGGGTCCCTCCATAACTCCACAAGCACACCACTTCAATGGAGACTCGGGTGTAGAAGCAAAATTGAAGTATGATCCTTTATTTCAAAATCTCCATTACAAACCAACTCTAAGATTACAACTCTAAGCTTCTAAGATTACATACTCCAAAATTCTAAGATTACAAAAACTTCAAGATTCTAAGATTCTAAGATTACAAATGGAGGAGATTTTACTCCTATTTATACAATGGGATGAGTAACAAACTCATAATGATCATCCACTAATCTCTCATTTAGTTCCATAAATCTCTCAACCATCTAGACACATAACCCCCTTTTTTCCTTGATCTTCTCCATGAGATCATAATCTTCTCCATGAGGTTTATCTCTTCAAATTCGAATTTCATCCTTCAAGGCCACATAAAGGTGTCTTGGAAGCTTCCTTGGCACCTACACATGTCACAAAAACAACCCACTTTCCATATATAAAGTAAAATATATTATTTTCTAATATTTAATCAAGAATTTCTCTTAAAAATGCTTAAAATAAATAATATTTGGAAAATATAAATGAGACCCATTAATGGTGAATAATAGGGAAAATGAAGTGACATGGTGGTGAATAATGGGTGATATAATGGAAGCATAGGTGAAAAATGTATGGTAATGAGTGACATTTTGAAACCCCAACATACATCATTCATTAATCTCATGAAAGTAGCAGGAGCATTAGTTAAGCCAAAAGGCATAACCAGCCACTCATACAATCCCTTGTTTGTTTTGAAAGCAGTCTTCCATGCATCTTGTTCTACAACTCTGACCTGATAGTATCCACTATGCAAGTCTAGCTTGGTTAAATAAACAACTTCCTTCAATTGATCTAAAAGATCATCTATGCGAGGAAGGGGATAACGATTTTTTATTGTTATCTTATTCAATGCTCGGTAGTCAATGCACATTCTCCACAAGCCATCTTTCTTTATTACCAAAACGATTGGTGACCCACATGGTGATGTGCTAGGCCCGATGAACCCTTTCTCGAGCAACTCTTGCACCTGCTTCTTGATTTTATCATTCTCTAAAGTAGACAACCTAAAATGTTAGGCAATGGAGCATCTTGCTGCAAAATAATATCATGTACTATTTCCTTTTTGCGTGGTAGACCTTTAGGTTCTTGAAACAAGATATCATACTCTGAAACAACCTTTTCTATATCAGCTTGCTATTTAGCATTACAACCCTCAAATACATTGGTTTTTTCAGGTTTCTTTTCCTTTACAACCATCAGTAAGAATTGTTTGCATGAATTTATCATTTTTTTCATCTGCCCTGATTTTATGAGAGTATAATTATTCTTCAGCTTATGAGCTCTTACAAAGTATTTGATTCCATATTTGACAAGTAGATACTTGTTCTCATCTCTATAGAAAATAGCTTTCCTATCATACAAGTAAGGACTTCCTAAAACAATTCCACATATATCCAAAGGAATTATGTCTATCTACAAATGCTAACCCAAAAGAAAACTTGAGTTTGCACTATCTAGTCACTTGTATTTGTGCTTTATCATTCAACCATCCTAATGGGTATGGTTTCGTGTGAGGTGTAGTTTCTAATCCCAATTTCTTTACAATTGCTTCAGAAATCAAATTTACTTGTGAGTCACTATCAAACAAAGTATCAATATTTTGATGTTTGGAAATAACTCGAATATGGAAAAGCTCATGTCTTTTTCTCTCATTTTCTTCATTAGTAATAGATTGTGCAGAATTACTAGTAGATGCTTTAGAATTCTTACCTTTTATCCCTGTGGCTGCAATGATTGTTTCATCTCCCGAGTCTGACCCCAAATCTTTCTGAATAGTTGCAACAATCTTCTTCTTCTTGCCCTTGAACTTCTTAGGTCTCAGCTCTGGATGCAGAATCCAACAATGCTCATCATCATGCCCATCCTTTTTACAGTGAGTGCATGAAGCTTTGCTCTTCTGTGCAATGTTATCCTTCCTTGCTTTCCACTTCTACTTTCTTTTCTCCTTGCTCTTGCTTGCAGTGGGTTGGGATGGTCCCCCAACTTCTGGATTTCCATTCTTTCCTCTAGCTTCTAGATGAGTAGCTTGTACGGATACCTCATCTATACTAGTAGGATTAAACATGAGGATGGTATGCCTCATGTAGCTATGTAGGCCACCAATGTACTTCAAAAGAGTTTCAGGTGAGTCTAATGAGATTCCTAGAGTTAATGCTCTTTTTCTAAATTCTTGAGTGTACCCTTGCACACTTTTCCCTTTCAAATGCCAAAGAGTTTGCCAACTCACCATGGCTTGTTGCATGTAGGCCAATGGATAGAACTGCTTCTTGATTGCAGAAACAAATTCACTCTAGACAGAGATAGTCTTACCATGTATTTTCATATCAGCTTGGGTTCTACCTTCCCACCAAACCAAGGTAGTTCCCCCCAGGCATAGGTTTTCCAGCTGAATCTTGCTCTTGTTTGAATCGATGTTCTGTACTTTGCAATACACATCAATTTGCCTAATCCAATTGTCCAAATTTTTTGCATTTAACTCTCCATCATATATAGGTAGATCAAATTTAACATCTAGTTTGATCAAAGATGCTTTCTTTTTGTGTTCAGGGTTGTTAGGAGGTGTGAGAAAGCTTTCCTCTTTCCCTTTTCCTTTGGAGTGGTCATGGAAGTGAGACTCATCTTCTCCTTTGTCTTGTTTAGAGCCTGATGAATCTTCATCCTTGTGTTTTCTAAAGTCCCTATACATTTCTTCTACCATGGACTTTATGGCTAGGAAACTTTCTATGAATTGAGGGTCTGGCCCCATTGAACCTTCCTCTGACATTGTCTTCCGAGGATAGACTCTCCCAATTTCAGGATTAGTTTTGACCAACTCTCCTTCTCCTAATTTGAGCTTTGATCTAGTGAGCATTCAACAGCTAAACCAACATAAGCTTGTATAACCTTACTGCCTAGAGCTATGATACCACTTGATCTGAAAATCACCCTTGAGTGACCTCAGTTAATTAATTAATGAATGAAGGTATTACAGAATCATGTGCTAATGTGTGTCTATGTCATTTTAGGCAACGGATCAATCAGATTGCAAAATACACAAACACTTGGAAAATGGAAAACAGTAAGAGAAACACAGTAAGCAAATACAAGAACACAACAATTAATGAGGAGTTCACCCTAATCTCCAGGGCTACGTCTCCGGTCCGGCTTTCAGTGGTGGCCTTCTTTTATTATGTCTTTAAAGCAGAGAATTACATTAGGAGCTCAATCTGAGTCTCCTGAAACAGAATTGCTTGGCAGGGTGGTTCTTGGATTCCCCAAGCCACTAGAGTGCACAGACTCTTTTCCTTACCAGCTCTTGACCTCTCTGGTCTTTAAGGGGAGGAGCCCAATGCGACACTCAATCCCTGAAAAATCCTCTTAGGAATTTCTTGATGCTGCCTTATGCTGCAGGTCAGCTCGGCTCTTTGTCTTTCTGCTCTTTGCTTCACTGTCTCTTCTTTTCTTTGTCTTCGTCTTCTTCTCTCTGGTTCTTCCTCTCGGTGCCCTCTATTCTCTATCTCTATTCATGGCTTTAAAGCCAATTGATCTCATGACTGATCGCTTCCTCTTCCACTCTCGTTGGATCGCCTGTTGTTGCTCACTTGGAGTTCCCTATCCTCTGTGTCATCATCAACGACTCAATGGGAGTGGCCACTTGTCCTCTTACGAACTATGCCAGCTCGTCCCTGTCAGTTCGGTTTTTTCATTACCTGTGGAATGAGTCATTCGCCATCTCAGCAGTCAAATCGGACCTCAAATCCCTATATATCATAGCTTAATCCACTATCAAATCCAGTTTCTCCATCGGGCGCGATCTCAGTCGTTACATCTAGAGCCCCTAGATTCGACGTCATTCGCTCATTTTGCATGGTTGATTTGCTAAACCGTTCTCTCCCCTCCACCTGCCACGCGTTGGGCATTGAATGGAATCGCTTGTTTTTCTCCAAATCCACTTACCGCCCAAGGGTGCCCCCGATATACTACCGATTTTGGAGCGCGGGTCCTGCTTTTAGCCTTCATAATTTTCCCCATGGTTTTCCCAGCTTCCATATGACCGAGCGATTCAGGGCTTTCCTTCTCAAGAGGGTTTTCCCAGCAATGCGCAATTAGTGCTAAGCACTAATTGTGAATCATAAATGGCCTCCTTTTCCCAATCCGGGCTTCCCAGGTGCCAGTTTCACCTCCTGCGCGGTCTCTATGGGCCTCGGTAAGTGTGCTTTGACTAAGGTCCTCATCGTTCCTTGCTGGCTGCCAACAGCCACTATTTAGAGGTCTTCCTGATTGCTCTGTGCTTCTTGAATTCAAAGTTTTGTCCTAATTTGATACAGTCATGGTATTGTGATAGTCTTCATGGATCCAATTCGGATCATGAAGTTGCCCACTTGTGTATACTTAAGTCCAAAGTCTTGAGTTACCTTCAAGTACTTCATAACTCTTTTTGTAGCAGACCAATGTCCCTCACAATACTTTTGCTTAACCTAGAGAGGATTCTAGCAACAAATTAAATGTTTGGTCTAGTAGTAGTTAGGTAGTTGAGACTTCCTAAAAGCTACCTATACTTTGCTACATCCTCAAATTCTTTTCCTTCAATGAATGTGAGCTTCAAGTTCTGTTCCATTGGAGTGGTCAAAGGATTTCAATCATCCATGCCAAACCTATTCAACAAATCTCCAATGTACTTCTTCTGGGAAAGGAATATAAACTTCATATGTTGAGTTACTTCAATATCAAGATAGTAGTGAAGATAGCCCAAGTTTGTCGTTTCAAAACCTTTCCTCAATTCCTTATTTATGGATGAAATGTAGCTCTCATTGTTCCCTGTCATCAAAAGATCATCTACGTACACCACAAGATATACAACTGTTTTTCCAACATTCTCGACAAAAAAAATTTCATCATCAAGATCATAATGTTTGAATTTGAGTTTCAAAAGATGCTTTGTTAACTTCTCATACCATGCTCGTGGTGCTTGCTTGAGGCCATAAAAGGATTTCACAAGCTTGCATACTTTGTGTTCTTTTCCCTTCATAACAAATCCTTCTGGTTGGGACACAAAAACATTCTCTTTTAGATATCCATTCAAGAAAGTAGTTTCTACATCCATTTTATGGACTTTCCAACCTTTCTAAGTTGTCGAGGAAATGAGTGTCTAGATGGTAACCCATTTTTTTGTGGGGGAAAAAGTCTCCTCATAATCAACCCCTTCATTCTGTACAAAACTTTTTGCCACACGCCTAACTTTGTTCTTGTCAAGTGAGCCATCGACTTTATACTTGTTCTTGTAGACCCACTTGCAGCCAATTGGTTTGGTTCCCAATGGAGGATCAACCAACTTCCAAGTTCCATTCTTTATCAAGGCATCATACTCTTTCTGCATCACCTCTTTCCATTCATCATGAGAAGAGGCTTCTTTGAAGGAAGTTGGTTCAAAATCTCCATTTTTCTTGGTTGAATTTATTTTTCATGTCTTTCCAACCTCATCAGAATGAACACTTTCAAGTTTCTTTGTCAGCCATTTTGGAGGAACTTTCTGAGATGGCCCAGGTTTCTCAATTGACTGAGTTGGAAATGAATCAAGATTGATTCTCCCAATTCTATCAATCACATCACTCAAATTGTCATAAGTGGTTGGAAATTCATGTGGGGAGAGAGTGCTTCAGAAGGAGATTCCACATATTGATCCAGTATAGGAATCCCCCCTTCAATATGTGGAATTTGATTATCAAATTCTTGAAATGACTTTACATGTTTGAATCAATCCAAGCTATTAGTGTCAGTCAGTTCAGCCTGTCACTAGTGATCAAATATGCTCTTACAAGGTGTTGTTAGGGTGTCAAGTCAAATTTTTGTCATTTCAGTGAGTCTTCAAATAAAAATTTGGTCATTGGTTATCGTGTCTAGGTCATTGCTGCTCCCTTCACTTACCCATGGTCTTCATCACTCATCATGGTCATTGTCTTCTTTGAGGTATCATATCTTCATTTAAGTGTCTTGGGTCATGAAATGGTTAAATTCCTCATTTTAGGTCATGGTCTAGGGTTTCACTCCATGTGTCATCACAATACCATATGTTTCCAAAAGCATGTCCATCATGTGATTAAGTAGGTAAAGGGAGTTAGCAGCTTAGGGAAAGAAAAATAAAGGTAACGGTAATGTTTTATTTCAAATAAGACAATGTTGCAGTACACTACCTCGCCTCATCATTCCTCATAGGGACATGTTTGATTCAAAATATGTTTTTGACAAAATGGAGACTAATTTTACAAAATTGAAAGAGGTTTTTGTCCATTATAGTCCAAGGAACACAAACCTCCTTCAGTTTATGCACAGGTGTTATGATTTGAAAGAAATGCCCCAAATACACTTGCTACGGGAGTGTTGCTTCACTTCTGGACAGCTTGACTTCAAGACAGTTTTTCAGGGGTTTGGAGCAGGTTTTGTCAGTGCTTGAGGACTCTATTGTGTATCAGACATCCTAATATTTCTAATGGTACCTTCATCTTGTGATTTAGATTAGTGGAAGGAATCCAAAAGTAATCTGCAAGTTGGCGCTGCGCTCTTGTCAGAGAAACCTTGAGTTTTTGGAGTGACCTTGGAAAAATCAAATTTTCTCCCTCATGGAGTGTCCAAATTACATTCTTGAGGTGTCCATATTATAGAAGACTTCACGAGCTTTCCAACGAGCTATCAAGCTCTCAATTTGGAGCAGCTTAAGGCCTCCAAATGTGGTTTGGAAGATGGCATTTCACTACTGTGAACTGCGTTGTGCTTTGGCACTGCGCGCAGGAAAGAGTGCCCAGATATCCTTCAAAACTCTCCCAAATCTCAAATTTTCACTTTCAAGCTTGATTTTACTGACTTATAAGCTAAGAAAAAATAAAGTACACCATCATCCTCCATATTTTGGTTTCCCAATTTCATCTCATGTCAACGATTCTTCAAGTTAGGATTTGTAGAAAAATTTGCATGGGAAATGTTAGGGTGAAAATGGCCATCATTATTTTTAATTTCCAAAACATGTAAAATGATGTCCTACACCTGAATACATGTTTAGTGAGCCATTTTGACCATTTTACCAACCTCTAAACAAAGTTTGAAGACTCAAAAAGAAAAACCCTAGCTCATTCCTAGAGGTTTTTGGGCAAATCTCATCATAAACCCTGTTGTTCCCACTTGGAACAACTTGCAAGCAAATCATTTTTCCACTATTTCTCCACTTATTTTCATCAGATTTCAAAGTCCTCTCACATTTCCCAAGACCCCTCCCATCATGTTGTCAAAATCCACCTTCACATCACTTCATTTCCATTCATACCTCACAGTTTATTTTTCATTCAAATGGAGATGGGGTCATTTAGCAAAACAATGGAGAAGACTCAACTATCCAAACCTGAGGTGACTAAAGTGTATAAGAAGGGGCAGAGGCTTGTGTTTTCTTCTCATAAAGAGAAAGGGGCCAATCCTTCTTCATCAACAAAACAGGGATCGACAAAAAAGGATAAGGAGATAGTTGAGCACGAGTTTGAGCTTATTGATTTAGAGGTGAAAGATCAGACTTCAATCATGAGACAGACTATCAAGGACAAGGACTACCAAATCAAGGAGCTGGAAATAAATCTGGAAAGGGAAAAGTATATTATATCATTCCTTGAACAAGAAAACAATCAACTCAAAGCAAAGGAGTTGATCCTAAATCAAGGAGCTGGCAATAAATCTTGAAAGGGCAAAGTATATTATATCATTCCTTGAACAAGAAAATAGTCAACTCAAAGCAAAGGAGTTGATACTAGAAAAGGAAAAAACCAAGTTAATGCAAAAAATTGGCAAAGGTAAGGAGATCGTGACATCAAGCGAGCCTGAAGCATCAGAGATGAGAGGAAAAAGGAAAAGACCAAGGACAAGAGGCCTCAAGAAAGCTTTGCAAGAGGAACAAGAACAAATTTTGCTTAATGAAGACCTTGACCTAGAAGAAAGGATTGCCCTAGAGGTTCATCAAGATAAATAATATTGGCTTAATAGGGTGAATGAACACTTGGAGAAGCTCCTTGAGAAGGCAAACAGAGACAATCAATTGCTCAGACACATGGCACATCACTATCAAGCTCAAAACATGATCGCCAATGTCAAGGTAAAACAACTTGAAAACAAGCTCAATGAGGTCAAAAAAGACCAAAAGGATAAGGGAAATTTTAAGATGCTTGCTGAAGCATCCATGAAGCTATAAAAAACTCATTTTTACACCTTCCCTCCAATTTTGAGCTAATTCTAAGAATTTTGATTTTTTTTGGCAAATTTTTGTCTAAATTCAGAAATTTGGCCTTTCAAGAAGCACAGCGCCTTGGCGATGCACTTTTTCCTCGGGCCTCCATTTGAGGAAAGGTCTACATTTTTGGAAAGTTCTTGGCATCCTCTAAAAACTCATTTTCCTAGATTTTGTAAAGGTGTATTAGTTTTGGAAAAAAGTACAAAATAGTGGCAAAAAACTAGCATTTTGGACCATTTTTTGATAAGCGCTGCACTTCTGGAGCAACCTTGGGAGAATGGATTTTTTAAGGTCTTCCCATGCTCCAAATTTAGAAATTCAAATTGTTCTAGAAACTATACTTGAAGAGATAGTTGATCGTTCTCTCATATTTTCATTTGGACCCCTGGAAGACACCTAAAAAGCAGCTCAAAGTCGGCGTTGCGCTTTTGCACTTTATGTGTTTTTATTTGCAAAATTTCACTGTGTAAAATTGCTAGTTTCTAGTATGACTTGGTCAAAGTCAAGATTCTCTATGTAATGGTAAAAATTACGAGGCTAGGTGATGTAGACATGAATAGATGTATATCATAGGTTTTTTTTTATGTTTATTAGGCCTCATAAAAGAAGCAAACTCCTAAACAAACTCTTCATGAGGTGTTTGAGTTGCACCTTCTCACTCTCACCTATTGGTTGAGAGAATCTTGGAGTCAGTTCCTCCACCAAGGAATTCGACTCCTGAAGGTGGGAAAGTGGTATAGGAGAGTATATATGTATCATTTCACTTGAGGAGAAGAGGGTTGAACTTTTTGTGAAGGAGGCTTGCATTGTAATCATCTTTCAACTAATACAGATACAGGTTGCAGCTATTTTCAAGGAACTCTAGCCCAGTGAATTCATGGTGCTTGTACTTCATTATTTTTGTTTTCTCATGGTCTAAACATCTTTATCTACATTATATCTCTTCTTTCTATGAATTCCTTGTGATAAAATACTCAGTATTCTTATTTTTCAAGCTCTGTTATCTGGGTTTCATGGTTATGTGTTTTGTCTTCCTAAGCTAATGAAATCATGTTTATTTATGCTCATTAGTTTCTTCCACATTATATCCTCTATAATACACTAAAAAATACCCAAATTACACCATGGCTTCTGATATCTAGCTCCTTCTTATGTTTTCTCCTGCAATCCCAC
This sequence comes from Pinus tabuliformis, assembly GCA_031772625.1. NCBI lineage: Eukaryota > Viridiplantae > Streptophyta > Pinopsida > Pinales > Pinaceae > Pinus > Pinus tabuliformis. The sequence continues at coordinate 1,527,836,240 of CM062820.1, read as the reverse complement.
AGCCTAGATCTACTTGTGGCTCCAAACCCTAAGTTCAACAAATCCTTAAAAAACCAAATTTTCACAAACAAATACACATATAGAGCCTAAAATTCATTTGGTTTAAAGTCATATCACTGATAAAAGACTTAGAGAGATCCCTCTCATGCTTAGTAGGGCTAGCTACTGAGCTAAAGTGGTTTGAGTTACCCTTGTCGATTTCCTTTTCAGCCCGGGAGATTGTAAGGACTAACATTTTTGGTGTCGTTTCTAGGGAATGAAAGATCATATCTTCCCTTGGAAAGAACGACAAGGATCAGATCTAATTGTTGATGGTGAACAGTGATCAGACACATGAAAGGTTGTTCATCTTTCACCTGGCGACTCTAGTGTCGAAGAATCCAAAGGTTCAGAAATTTCATGGCGACTCCAGTGTCAAATAATCCAAAGGTTCAAAAATTTCATGGCAACTCCACTATTTAAAAACTAGTAGTTTGAATAACTTCTTGGTGTCTTAATTGTTTTCAAGATGGATTCAACTGTTAGAAGGTATGCTCCTATGAATCGAGCTCATATTCCTGGTTTTCTAAATCGAATTCCTTGCATAGATCGTCAAACTAATTTTCCCAAATTCATAGATGGAAATGAGGATGAGGCTATTCTACATCTAATCAAATTTCATTGTCATATAAATAAGCTCAGGATTAAGTTTCATGAGGATTGCTTGATGAAATGTTTATGGCTACCCTAGAAGGAAAAGAAAGATCATGGTATGAAGGATTGAAGCCATGTAGCTTATACTCTCTTAAAGATTTCCACACAACATTCTTTGATTTTTATGGAAAATCTCATCATTCATTTTTGTTGTCTGAAGATTTTTTTGAATCCTATAAAAACTTCATTCAATACCTTGAAGAAACTTTTGGTGATGAAGAATGTCTAGATTATGAGATCATAGAAGCCCTTTATGAATATTCTTCCCAACAAAAAATAACAGATATTAGCTACTTTGGTACAAAGGATCATTCACAACACACATCAACTCCTTCTTTGCTTGAATATTAAATGGATCTGCATCGTAACAGTCAAGAAGAAATTGGTCCAAGTGAGAATTCTGAAATTTCATGTACAGAAAACTTAAGCAGTGAACCATCTAATGACAACGATCATCTACTTTTGCAAGGAAATAGTGAACAAGAAGTTGTTTCCCTTGATTCTTGTGGCAGTCAAATTGATATTCTTCCTGTTGAAGCACATGAGGAATCAAACATACTTGAAGTGGTCGCTGCATTTAAAGTTTTCCATGAGCATCCAAAACCCTGTCTTTTGGATGAGAGATATGGAGATAGTCATTCACATGTTCTTTCAGATCGTTATTTCTCCGAGGTTTTATTTCAAGATCAGATTTGTGAAGACCAAGATGAGGTTTCTGATGAAATGTATTAACAAGGATCTCTAGACATTCACCACTCATATATCTCTCCAGCTCATCCATTTTCTGAAGCACTATTTCAAGGGCAGATTCATGCAAATCATAATTTTAAATTGGAATGTGTGAAGGTTTCGGACAATGCAATTATGGCAGAGAATAATCATCAAACATTACAAGTAGATTATGAAGAGGAGAGTAGTGATAAAGAAGAGGTTGTTTTAGAGCCACTTGCACATGATGATCTTCCTCCAAATTCAGAAAACAAAGAGTGTTCTTCTATTTCTTCTGATTTTCAAGATATGCTAATGTTCCAGATTATTATAGACCCTATTGCCAATTTGTTTCAGCCATATGGAAAGATGATTTTTGTTGTATTAATGGATAATGATTACATATTCAGTGGACACTCAGAGTTCAGAGTTCACTCGGAGTGCACATATTAATGGAAACTCAGAGTTCCCTAGCTTTTGTTTGTTCTACCTGCTCAAGGAAAGTACAAGCAGAATTCAAGTAAGTAGCCACTTGCTGGATTGGTTACACTGGAGGGATCATTACACATGATTGTATATACATCTTCAACAGGTGGGTGGTTATCATCAGGATTTGAAGCCTGAGGTGCAGGCCCTAAGATCCTGATGGTTTTCTACCATAAGTAAGTTTAGTCGATATGTTTTTTATAGTCAAGTCAATTGGTTAGTCAGTCAGTTTTCAGTTTGAGTTTAGTCTTTGCATTATGACTCCATGCCCAATGGATAAGGCTACTTGGTCTATAGTGTTCTTAACACCTCCAAGGAGCTATCATCCCTAGTTGGAGCCAATGTTAGTGTCAGTCAGTTCAGCCTGTCACCAGTGATCAAATATGCTCTTACAAGGTGTTGTTAGGGTGTCACATCAACCTTTTGTCATTTCAATGAGTCTTCAAATAAAAATTTGGTCATTGGTTATCATGTTTAGGTCACTTCTGCTCCCTTCACTTACCCATGGTCTTCATCACTCATCATGGTCATTGTCTTCTTCGAGGTATCATATCTTCATTTAAGTGTCTTGGGTCATGAAATGGTTAAATTCCTCATTTTAGGTCATGGTCTAGGGTTTCACTCCATGTGTCATCACGATGCCATATGTTTCCAAAATCATGTCCATCATGTGATTAAATAGGTAAACGGAGTTAGCAGCTTAGGGAAAGAAAAATAAAGGTAACGGTAATGTTTTATTTCAAATAAGACAATGTTGCAGTACACTTCCTCGCCTCATCATTACTCATAGGGACATGTTTGATTCAAAATATGTTTTTGACAAAATGGAGACTAATTTTACAAAAGTGAAAGAGGTTTTTGTCCCTTATAGTCCAAGGAACATACACCTCCTTTGGTTTATCTACAGGTGTTATGATTTGAAAGAAATACCCCAAATACACTTGCTACAGGAGTGTTGTTTCACTTCTGGACAACTTGACTTCAAGACTATTTTTTAGGGGTTTGGAGCAGGTTTTGTCAGTGCTTGAGGACTATATTTTGTAGAATAAATCCTAATATTTCCAATGGTACCTTCATCTTGTGATTTGGATTAGTCGAAGGCATCCAAAAGTAATTTTCAAGTTGGCATTGTGCTCTTGTCAGAGAAATCTTGAGTTTTTGGAGTGACCTTGGGAAAATCCATTTTTCTCCCTCATGGAGTGTCCAAATTACATTCTTTATGTGTCCATTTTATAGAATACTTCAAGATATTTCCAACAAGCTATCAAGCTTTCAATTTGGAGTAGTTTAAGGCCTCTAAGTGTGGTTTGGAAGATGGTGTTGCGCTTCTGTGAACTGCGCTGTGCTTTGGCACTGCGCGCAGGATAGTGTGCCCAAATATCCTTCAAAACTATCCCAAATCTCAAATTTTCACTTGCAAACTTGATTTTACTGACTTATAAGCTAAGGAAAAAGCAAGTGCACCATCATCCTCCATCTTTTTCTTTCCCAATTTCATCTCATGTCAATGATTCTTCAAGTTAGGGTTTGTAGCAAAATTTGCATGGGAAATGTTAGGGTGAAAATGGCCATCATTATTTTTAATTTCCAAAACATGTAAAATGATATCCTACACCTACATTCATGTTTAGTGAGCCATTTTTACCATTTTACCCATCTCCAAATAAAGTTTAAAGACTCAAAAAGAAAAACCCTAGCTCATTCCTAGAGGTTTTTGGGTAAATCTCATCATAAACCCTGTTGTTCCCACTTGCAAGAAAATCATTTTTCCACTATTTCTCCACTTATTTTCATCAGATTTCAAAGTCCTCTCACATTTCCCAAGACCCTTCCCATCATTTTGTCAAAATCCACCTTCACATCACTTCATTTGCATTCATACCTCATAGTTTATTTTTCATTCAAATGGAGGTGGGGTCATCTAGCAAAACAGTGAAGAAGACTCAGCTATCCAAACCTAAGGTGACTAAAGTATATAAGAAGGGGTAAAGGCTTGTGTTTTCTTCTCACAAAGAGAAAGGGTCCAAGCCTTCTTCATCGATTAAACAAGGATCGACAACAAAGGATAAGGAGACAATTGAACACGAGTTTGAGATTATTGATTTAGAGGCGGAAGATCAGACTTCAATCATGAGGCAAACTATCAGGGACAAGGACTACCAAATCAAGGAGCTGGAAATAAATTTGGAAAGGGAAAAGTATATTATATCATTCCTTGAACAAGAAAACAGTCAACTCAAAGCAAAGGAGTTGATCCTAGAAAAGGAAAAAACCAAGTTAATGTAGCAAATTGGAAAAGGTAAGGAGATCGTGACATCAAGCGAGCCTTAAGCATCAGAGATGAGAGGAAAAAGGAAAATACCAAGGACAAGAGGCCTCGAGAAATATTTGCAAGAGGAACAAGAAAAATTTTTGCTTAATGAAGACCTAGACCTAGAAGAAAGGATTGCCCTAGAGGTTCATAAAGATAAAGAATATTGGCTTAATAGGGTGAATGAACTCTTGGAGAAGCTCCTTGAGAAGTCAAACTGATACAATCAATTGCTCTGACACATGGTGCATCACTATCAAGCTCAAATAATGATCACCAATGTCAAGGTAAAACAGCTTGAAAACAAGCTCAAGGAGGCCAAAAAAGACCAAAAGGATAAGGGAAATCTGGAGATGCTTGCTGAAGCATCCATGAAGCTATAACAACTCATTTTTACACCTTCCCTCCAATTTTGAGCTAATTATGAGTATTTTGAGTGTTTTGGCAAATTTTGGTCTAAATTCATAAATTTGGCCTTTCCTTAAGCCTTCGTTTGAGGAAAGGTCAACATTTTTGGAAAGGTCTTGGCATCCTCTAAAAACGCATTTGCCCAGATTTTGTAGAGGTGGCTTAGTTTTGGAGAAAAGTACAAAAAGTGGCAAAAAACTAGAATTCTAGACCATTTTTTGACAAACGCTGCGCTTCTGGAGTGACCTTGGGAGAATGGATTTTTGAAGGTTTTCACATGCTCCAAATTCAGAAATTCAAATTGTTCTGGAAACTAGACTTGAAGGGATAGTTTACCGTTCTCTCAGATTTGCATTTTGACGCCTGGAAGAAACCTAAAAATCAGTTCAAATTCAGAATTGCGCTTCTACACTTTCTATGTTTTTATTTGCAAAATTTCACTGTGTAAAATTTCTAGTTTCTAGTCTGACTTGGTCAAAGTCAAGATTCTCTATGTAATGGCACAAGTTACGAGGCTAGGTGATGTAGGAATGAACAAATGTATATCATAGGTTGTTTTTGATGTTTATTAGTGTTATCTGGAAATCTAGTGTCTATGTAGAGCTGCTAGTCCCACTAAGGCTGGTAGCTACCTTAGAAACAAACAAACTAAAACCACTTTCATTTTCCTTTATGAGAAGTAGACAAGAGGGGAAAAAAGGAGACCAACCGCTATCTTGCGCTTGGTTCCTTGCTTGATTCCTCTCCCTTCTGATAGGTCTTTGCCACTCACTTCCTCGCCTACCCAGCTTCAAAGAGCACCTGTGGAATCAAAGCAGCATAACACTATCCAAGAACAAAGATCTACAATCATAAACAATATAGGACCAGATATATATTGACCACACAAATGCATATATCATCAATCACACAAGAATGTGGAGGAAAGCTTGAATAGCTTTATTAATAATCAAGAATAGCAAAGAGGATTACAACCAATTGTTCTGACCCAGCGTCATCCTCTCAGCAAGAAAGCCCTTCTTCACCTCATGAAAAGCTTAGATCACCCAACACTATGATGTTACACCGCGAAACTAGCAGCACTTCCTTACAAGATACAAAATTCCAGCCCCCCTGGATCTCTGGGATGAGGGATCCATATATAGATGTTTGAAAGGGGGGTGAGTCAGATTTTGAGATTTGATTAGTGTCCTCTCTCTGATAGTTCTTGATTCCACTTGGAGATTGATGATCTCTTACTCATCCCTGGGTGAATGTAGAGAGGCAAGTGTCACAGGAGAAGTTTTTGGAAGATTCCATGATCCTCCACCTCATAGATTGACCCTGCCATTTGTCCACTCTCGCCCATTGCACCCCATAGAAGGGATTTTCAGTATGGATCGCACCTCCCATGTGCATTTAGGTGGGATGCAGCACACTTTGACCATGGAGCAGGTGAGATGGTCCAGTTTTGACCAGTTCTGAGTAGTTTTTCATGGAGAACTTCTGGGAGATGCTGTAATCAGTTGACCTTATTATTTTAGGGGTTGGAACAACACTTTTAGGGACTTAGGAGCCCTTGATTTATGGACATTCATGATTGGGGTTGCAATGCCCAAAAATTTCTATAACAGTTTCCCCCTAAAGCATCAGGTCATTAATTTTTTGATGTCGGGTGAAATGCTTTATCATGAGGATCCGAAGTTTTCTCAAGCTGGAAGGTGACCTATAATAAGATACAATACAATACATTATCTTCATAATATTTTCATGATCTAGCTAAGGCGGGCATTCCCATGCTCAGCTTTATAAATTCATTTTCATGTACATAAGACAGAAAATCATCTGAGTGCAGACTGATGATTCTGGTAGAGCCATCATCCCTTGGATTGGATGATTATCTTTGCAGCAATGATGTACATTTGATGTCTTTATTTTCCTGAATATATATCGTATCCCAGATGGATGAAATTAGATCCGGGGTCTTCAATCTCGTTCGATATTCACTCAAAGTACAAGTCGATCCATGTGAGAGATGTTCTGGAGTCGAACATGAAAAGACATCGCCTGATTACCAGCCAATGATGTAAGCTGTTAATAGGCACGAGAGGAATCACCAATAATGATGATGACCCTCAAGGTACTACAGTACAATTCACGTGGTGTGAATAAGGGACTTGGTGTCGAACACCACGCAAAGTATTTCGGTCGAAGGCCATTGATGTAAACCTGTCGCCGAAAGTGAGAAACTTGCCATTGAGGCATGCAAGCTTCAAAGTACCGAAAGGGTTGTTCCTAGATCGACTTCCTGGATAATGAGCTGATGTCGACAAGAAGCAATCCATCATAGGAGGGCCTTAGTGAATCCCACATCAATGACACGGAACGGAGCAAATGATTTTAATGGAGGTGAAAATGATCTGATGATATAAGGTTCAGGGTGGCGATCGTGAAAGAATGGAGCGTAAATGTATTGTAGTGGATGAGACACAGGTGAATTCTCTAAGCGACTTCTCTTGAACATATCGGCGACACTAACATGATGGATTGGTAGTGTTAACCCAAAATATGGATGGTGTGATGGACCAATGGCGATATGACCAGTGAACGGAACAACCCAACCCGACTCGAATGCGGAGAGAAAGTGTCATGTTCAAGAGCGACTTGCTACCAATAAAGTTTCTTCAAGTTTTCTTCCTAATTTTTCCCCAGTCATTGCTGACCAGTACCTCTTTATTTTTGTCAAGCTTGAGGAGGATAACATATGCTTGTTCTATAATTTTCCCTTCGGGCAAACCCATCGCTATGTTTTAACGAGCCTAGTGATAGTGAAACTCGTTCTTGTCTATATGGACAAGTTTGTCGCTATTCGGTTTTAACGAGTTTAACGACAAAGATAACTCGGTCCTTCTCAATTTTAGAGAGTCTAAAAAGGGATGTGAAGAAAACTCCAATAATCCTTTTTCGTCATATAATCCCTTAAGTCCGAAAAAGCATAAAATAATACAAAAGGGATGGATTTTCGGTAATTTTAACGAGCCGAACAAAACAAGCACTCGATCTTTTCGTGTAATAATACCTCAGGTCAAAAAATATTAAAATCTAAAGGAGGGATGGCACTTTCGGTCACTTTAACGAGCTGGAGAGGCCAATTGCTCAGAAATATTTTCATATTTTATGAGTCAGATGAAAAGAGCTTAAAGGAGACTCGTTTTTCGAGGAATGAGTGATAAATTCGGGTAGCAACTAATTCCAGGTAAGGTTTGGAATTTTCCAATCACGACAGTGTCACAAGGATGGCTAACAGGATCACTCTTCGCAGCTGTTCCTCAAAAGGGTAAACAATCAAATGGAGGTGAATGATCGGGCAATGCAGAGTGGAGGTGATGATAAGAACACGACGAAGGCTTCAAAGGCTGATGATAATGCATTCATGATGGTTATTTATCGGAAATTGGTTCATTTTTTAATGAGCTTAAACTCTGGGGGAACTTTTGCTCATTTCTTATGTTTATTTTTTAACGAGCTTGAATTCTGTGTCAAAACTGCTCGAGGCAGGTTTATTTTTTAACGAGCTTGGACTCTGTAGTAACACTACTCGTGATAAGTTTGCATGCCCCCAGCATAATAACGCAAACCAACTTGCATGCCCCCCAAGATTCATTGCATTCAACTCGGTGGTTGGAATGAAGGTTTACCTTTGAGATTTGGAAATGGATTTGTTTCATTTTTTTAATGAGGTTGACACCGTAAAAGAACTATCGTCATGAATCCTTGTTTCATTTTTTAACGAGGTCGACACGAGATAAGAACCGTCCTCGGAATCCACCATATTTACAGTATTGGATAGAAAATAAAAAATTGAAGGATGATTAAGGTCATTGGAATAATCTTCGTTGTAATCCAGGAGATGGGAACGATGGTGGTAATCTTCCCATGGTGCCTCTCCTAACATCATTGACTGAATGATTCCTTTGCCTGTAGAATGTACATGCAACCAAGGATCTGAAGAGGTACCATATTCCTTAGACCTATATATCCAAACACTTGATGAGCGTTGATTTGGGTCTGCTTCCCATGCCAAAAACATTGATTGCTACAATATTTCTATTGGGCTTGGGGGCAATACCTGCAGATGATCCATGTTAATATCATTTTCTGAGATATTTTGAATAGAAGATATCATATTGTAGGTTCCTACCATCGCCACTTCCGCCAGATTGATTGGAGGTGGGAGGGCAAAAGTCCCCATTAATATAGGGTCTTTTAGTAGGCCTACTCCGATATTTTGAAGCGAATGGGGGCTTCCATGGATCATCGGAATGCTTCCCGTAACTTGGGAACTATTGGGGAGAAATTTTTGTTGGTCGACGATTGTAATTCCTCCTTGAAAGGGAAATGAAATCTTCCTAAAGTAGGTCGACACAACTGCAGCCATAGCATATATCCAGGGCCTTCCTAGTAGGATGTTGTAATTGAGGTTTCCGTCAATTACTTCAACATCTATTTATATTGTTTTTCCCCCAAGTTCAACTTGCAAGTTACTTAAAATCCCATATGGGGTATATGTTCGTCCATCAAATGCTTTTAATGTCGTCAAAGATCGCGACAAGGTTGGAGATCCTAAAGTTTTCCAGCAACTCATCGACATAATACATGTAGATTCCCCCTCATCAATAATTGTTCGATGAATAGTTTTGTTGAGGGCTTTCACTTGAATGAGGAAAGCTAGTTGAGCTGGTAACTGAGTATCATATCCTTTGTGATTAAAGGACACAAGATTAGAATCCTTTGGGTCAATCCCACCTATTGCTGATAATAAAGCCTGCTTTTAGGAGGGAAAATTTTGTAGTACTTCAAGTGTCGACATAGCGGATGGCGATTGGGTCAGATCTTCCACTATATTATAATGTTGTGCTGCTCTGGCACGAGGATTAAATGTCAACTTGTGTACTACTCCCTTTGGCGGTTTTATTGTTAGCTCTGGAATGATGGTGTTATCGGGAAATCTAGTGTCTATGCAGAGCTGCTAGTCCCACTAAGGCTAGTAGCTACCTTAGAAATAAACAAACTAAAACCACTGTCATTTTCCTTTATGATAAGTAGATAAGAGGGGAACAAAGGAGACCAACCTCTATCTTGTGCTTGGCTCCCTGCTTGATTCCTCTCCCTTATGATAGATCTTTGCCACTCACTTCCTCGTCTACCCAGCTTCAAAGAGCACCTGTAGAATCAAAGCAGCATAACACTATCCAAGAACACAGATCTACTATCATAAATAATATAGGACCATATATATATTGACCACACAAATGCATATATCATCAATCATACAAGAATGTGGAGGAAAACTTGAATAGCTTTATTAATAATCAAGAATAGCAAAGAGGATTACAACCAATTGTTCTGACCCAGCATCATCCTCTCAGCAAGAAAGCCCTTCTTCACCTCATGAAAAGCTTAGATCACCCAACACTATGACGTTACACCAAGAAACCAGTAGCACTTCCTTACAAGATACAAAATTCCGGCCTCCGGATCTCTGGGATGAGGGATCCATATATAGATGTTTGCAAGGAGGGTGAGTCAGCTTCTAAGATTTGATTCGTGTCCTCTCTATGATAGTTCTTGATTCCACTTGGAGATTGATGATCTCTTACTCATCCCTGGGCGAATGCAGAGAGGGAAGTGTCACAGGAGAAGTTTCTGGAAGATTCCATGATCCTCCACCTCACAGATTGACCCTTCCATTTGTCCACTCTCGCCCATCGCACCCCATAGAAGGGCGTTTCAGTATGCATCGCACTTCCCGTGTGCATTTAGGTGGGATGTAGCGACTTTGACCATGGAGTAGGTGAGATGGTCCAATTTTGACCAGTTCTGAGTAGTTTTTCATGGAGAACTTCTGGGAGATGTTGTAATCAGTTGACCTTGTTCTTTTATGGGTTGGAACAACACTTTTAGGGACTTAGGAGCCCTTGGTTTATGGACATTTATGATTGGGGTTGCAGTTCCCAAAAATTTCTATAACAGTTGCCCCCTAAAGCATGAGGTCGTTAATCTTTTGATGTCGGGTGAAATGATTTATCATGAGGATCCGAAGTTTTTTCAAGCTGGAAGGCGACCTGTAATAAGATACAATACAATACATTATCTTCATAATATTTTCATGATCTAGCTAAGGCGGGCATTCCCATTCTCAGCTTTATAAATTCATTCTCATGTACATAAGACAGACAATCGTCTGAGTGTAGACTGATGATTCTGGTAGAGCCATCATCCCTTGGATTGGATGATTATCTGTGCAGTAATGATGTACATTTCATGTATTTATTTTCCTGAATATATATCGCAACCCGGATGGATGAAACTAGATCCGGGGTCTTCAATCTCGTTCGATCTTCACTCAAAGTACAAGTCGATCCATGTGAGAGATGTTCTGGAGTCGAACATGGAAAGACATCGCCTGATTACCAGCCAATGATGTAAGTTGTTAACAGGCACGAGAGGAATCACCGATAATGATGATGACCCTCAAGGTACTACAGTACAATTCACATGGTGTGAATAAATGGACTTGGCATCGAACACCACGCAAAATCTTTTGGTCGAAGGCCATTGATGTAAACCTGATGCCGGAAGTGAGAAACTTGCCATTGAGGCATGCAAGCTTCAAAGTACTGAAAGGGTTGTTCCTAGATCGACTTCCTAGATAATGAGTTGATGTCGACAAGAAGTGATCCGTCATAGGAGGGCCTTAGTGAATCCCACATCAATGACATGGAACGGAGCAAATGATTTTAATGGAGGTGAAGACGATCTGATGATATAAGGTTTAGGATGGCAATCATGAAAGAATGGAGCATAAATGTATTGCAGTGGATGAGACACAAGTGAATTCTCTGAACGACTTCTCTTGAACATATCGGTGACACTGACATGATGGATTGGTAGCGTTAACCCCAAATATGGATGGTGTGATGGACCAATGGTGATATGACCAGTGAATGGAACAACCCAACCCGACTCGGATGCAGAGTGAAAGTGTCATGTTCAAGAGCGACTTGCTACCAATAAAGTTTCTTCAAGTTTTCTTCCCAATTTTTCCCCAGTCATTGCTGACCAGTACCTATTTATTTTTGTCAAGCTTGAGGAGGATAACATATGCTTGTTCTATAATTTTCCCTTCGGGCAAACCCATCGCTATGTTTTAATGATCCTAGCGATAGTGAAACTCGTTCTTGTCTGTATGGACAGGTTTGTCGCTATTCGGTTTTAACGAGTTTAACGACAAAGATAACTCGGTCCTTTTCAATTTTAGAGAGTCTTAAAAGGGACGTAAAGAAAACTCCAATAATCCTTTTTCGTCATATAATCCCTTAAGTCCAAAAAAAGTATAAAATAATACAAAAGGGATGTGTTTTCGGTAATTTTAATGAGCCGAACAAAACAAGCGCTCGATCTTTTTGTGTAATAATCCCTTAGGTCCAAAAAGATTAAAATCTAAAGGATGGATGGCACTTCTGGTCACTTTAATGAGCTACAGAGGCCAATTTCTCGGAAATCTTTTCATATTTTACGAGTCAAATGAAAAGAGCTTAATGGAGACTTTTTTTTCAAGGAACGACTGATAAATTCGGGTAGCAACTAATTCCAAGTAAGGTTTGGAATTTTCCAATCACGGCAGTGTCACAAGGATGGCTAACAGGATCACTCTTCGCAGCTGTTCCTCAAAAAGGGTAAACAATCAAGTGGAGGTGAATGATCGGCCAAAATAGAGTGGAGGTGATGATGAGAACACGACCAAGGCTCAAAGTTTGATGATAATGCATTCACGATGGTTATTTATCGGAAATTGGTTCATTTTTTAATGAATGAGCTTAAACTTTGGGGGAAACATTTGCTCATTGCTTATGTTTAATTTTTAACGAGCTTGAACTCCACATAAAAAATGCTCGAGGCGCGTTTATTTTTTAACGAGCTTGAACCCTGCAGTAACACTGCTCGTGATAAGTTTGCATGCCCCCAGCATAATAACACAAATCGAGGTGCATGCCCCCCAAGCTTCAATGCATTCATCTCGGTGGTTGGAATGAAGGTTTACCTTCGAGATCTTCGAAAGACTCGACTTTGATTTTACGAGATCGTAATCAAAGACTCGATTTGGAAAGGGAGTCGTTTCATTTTTTAATGAGGTTGACAGAGTAAAAGAAATATCCTCATAACTCCTTGTTTCATTTTTTAACGAGGTTGACACGAGATAAGAACTGTCCTCGAAATCCACCGTATTTACAATATTTGATAGAAAATCAAAAACTGAAGGATGATTAAGGTTGCTGGAATAATCTTCATGGTAATCTGGAAGATGGGAGCGATGGTGGTAATCTTCCCATGGTGCCTCTCCTATCATCATTGATTGAATGATTCCTTCTTCTGTAGAATGTACATGAGACCAAGGATCTAAAGAGGTGTCGTATTCCTTAGACCTATCTATCCAAACACTCGATGAGCGTTGATTTGGGTTTGCCCCCCAAGCCAAGAAAATTGATTGCTACAATATTTCTAAAATGGCGATGATCCATGTTGACAAAATGTTTAGGAATCTTCTGAATCCATTAGATATAAAAGATTTCGTATTGTAGGTTTCCACTATGGCCACTTCCGCCAAATTACTTTGAGGCGGTAGGGCAAAAGTACCCATTAAGGCAGGGTATTTTAGGAGGCCTACTCCAATATTTTGAAGCGAACGATTGCTTCCATGGATCGTTGGAATGCTTCTCGTAACTTGTGAACTTTTGGGGAGAAATATTTGTTGGTTGATGATTGTAATTTCTCCTTGGAAGGGAAATGCAATCTTCCTGAAGTAGGTTGACACAACTGTAGCCATGGCATATATCCAGGGTCTTCCTAGTAGGATGTTGTAATCGAGGTTTCCGTCGATTACTTCAACATCTATTTCTCCTATTTTTCCCCCCAGTTCGACTTGCAAGTTACTTAAAATCCCATATGGAGTGTATGATCGTCCATCAAATGCTTTTAACATTGTTGACAATCGCAACAAGGGTGGTGAGCCTAAATTTTTCTAGCAACTCATCGACATAATACATGTCGATGCCCCCTCATCAATAATTGTTCGACGAACAGTTTTGTTGAGGGCTTTCACTTGAATAAGGAAACCTAGTTGAGCTGGTAACTGAGGGTCATATCCTTTGTGATTAAAGGATACAAGAATGGAATCCGTTGGGTCAATCCCACCTATTATTGATAATAGATCCTGCTTTTGGGAGGGGCAATTTTGCGGTACCTCAAGTGTCGACATAGTAGACGGCGATTGGGCCAGGTCCTCTACTATATTATAATTCTGTGCTACTTTGGCACGAGGATTAAATGTTGATTTGTGTACTACTCCCTTTGGCGGCTTTATCGTTGGTTCAGGAATGATGGGTGGCACAACTTCGGTCAAAGTCATTGTCGAACTACTAGGTTGTTCATTAGCCTTGTTATTCGAAAGCTGTGGATTCCTGTAATCTTTATCCCTTGTCAAAGCATCATTTTGCTACTTTGAGATAAACAACATAAGCACTTGGGATCGGGAAGCATTTTGATTAGCAACCAGTTTGGTTCCCGGGTTTGGAAACAGATCAGTCAATACTGCTGAGGTTTTTGAACTCTTAAAGAGTTTCTTAACTTCAGCTTTATGTGGACAATCTCTCGTCTGATGATCCTCATCGCATATTTGACACCCCGCAGGGGGTTTCCTTTGCCCAAAAGGGTTTGCAGAAGGTTTTTCAGGAGATGCTCATCCTGCTTCTTTTTTCTCCCTTTCTTCTTCTTCTTGCCCCCTGGTTGCTTCAGTTGTTTTCCCTTGTCGGTCGACACGGCATTTACCTCTGAGGTGAGAAGTTCTTCATTTGCATTTTGATCAGAAACCTTACGGGCTTTCTTAGATGTAGCCTTTGTCAATTTTGTGCTTGTCGTACCTATCATGCCATCGCCGACATGAGAGTCTTTGCTTGGTTTAGGAGGGGGAGGAACGAAAAAATCCAGTCTAGGAGCATCAGGTATTTTATCGTAGAGTGTGCCAGAATCAGTATAGATCAAGTCTAGATATTGTGCACGAGCAATAACTTTCTCTTCAGTGACGACTCCTCCTTTTGCCACATCTTCTGTGATAGAAGGTAATAATGACTTAATAAACCATTCAACTAGCAGCTGATCAGGAACATATGTTTTTACCATTCTGCGACGACATAACCACTCATGAATATGATCAGATATGTGAGTGGCCGTTGTCTGTTTGAAATTGGTAAGAAGCTCTGTTCCTATTTCGTACCTTATTGGTAACTGAAAATGGGTTAAAAAGGTTGTGGCTAGGGTGCTGAAGTTATCAAATGAAGCTCTAGGCAATTCGATATACCATTTTGCTGCCGGACCAGTTAACGTTCGCTGAAAAAGGCGAAGCCTAATCGAATCATCGTTTAGAGTGTTAGATGAAAACCACAGATGAAAGGTCATCACATGATTCGATGGGTCTTCACCCAGATTTCCATTAAATTTAGGAATATCTGACAAAAGTTTATGCGGAATCGCCAGCCACCAAGGGGCATAAGCAATTGGATCATTCATCAGCCCGTTTAGATCTGGTAATTCTAGAGTTTCTACAAAGGGCAACTATTGATTCAGATTAGGTGAAGCATACCCAGGATAAGATGGAATCGCCTGAGTAGTGGGTCTTTGCATACCAGCATAATGTATTTGATGCTGGTAACTTTGATAAGGTTGATGGGCATAACCATTATAATATGGTTGTTGATAACCACTTTGGAAATGCGGTTGCCCATTACTTACAAAGACTTGTTGCTCAGGTCCTTGATATGATTGCTGGAATGGCGGTTGTTGAGATTGAACTAGCCATGGTTGTGAAGCCATGTGTTGTTGTCCAATACTGGTTGTTTGACCAAGATGAGGGGTAATTGTACCCGTTTGGGCCTGTGTCATTCCACTAGTTGGCGATTGTGGTTGAGTCGCGGGGACAAGAGGCTGTTGCATTACAACCTGAGAAACCTGAGGTCAGCATACAATAGGCAACGATTGTACTTGCGACACCGTCACAATAGCTGGCATAGTTGGTATATTAGACATAGGTAAACATTGTTGCATTGAGTATACAACTCTTGGTTTTTGAGGCAGTATTGGCACCCAACCGCTAGATGTAATTCTAGCATAACCTGAATTTTTTTGTGAACTCTCGTATGGTTGTCCTCCCGGAGGAGACAATGAAAGGGTATATTGTCCCCCATACGGCGGTAATCTGGTATTCAAAGGAATTGTTTGTCCTTGAGGACCGGACTGCCCAAATTGACACCGTGAAGGATCAATTTGTTGAGACTCAACATAAGAGTTCTCGAATATTATTCCGGATGAACAAACGGGAACGGACCATACTGTCAAAATAGCCCCTGAGTGGGGCCCATCTAGCAATTGAGAGCTAGTTGGGACAGATGGTATGTCGGTGAACATCGTTGGAGTGATAGCAGGAAGTTCTGCTATTGTTGTGTCAGATGACACAGTCCTAGATGTCGACGGTTGTTCATTTCTAGTCTATCCAAAAGATTTCCTAGCGATTCTACAGGAGCTTCCGATAATGGTAGACTAATTTCTGATGAAGAATGATATAGGGTGATCCTGACTCCAAATTGCAATGGAGTACTAGATGGAGGATCCTCCACAATCTCTTCTATAGCAATCAAACCAGGTGGAAGAGGTAGACTGTCAGGTCTGTAAAATATTTCTGGTGCCGAAGAAGGTATAGAATCTACAGCAACTGATGTTTAGGGAATAACACCTTCTGAATCAGCTGTAGATGGAGCTGGTTCAGTAAACAAGTGTTTACCTTCACACTAGGATCAACTCTACTATCCTTTGGTGGCTGCGGAACTTCTTCTGTAAAGGCAGGGATACCAGAAATGTTTGGAGTAACAGGAGTCTCCGATGGTGTTGGAACACTTGTCCTAACTTTACCAGGGGATTTGGAACCGGTTAAATGAGTTCACTTTGTCCGTAACAGTTTTGATTCTGGAGACAAAGACGGTTGACTCGTAAGTCTCCGCGAACGACGGGGTTTCAAATGACTTTCTTCCACAATTGCGGATTACTTGATCAACTAAAAATCAAGGGGAAATATGTTTCTGAATTAAATGAATTTTAGACACTTTGACACAACTTGTTTTTTCAATTTTTAAGAGTCGAGAACAAACAAAATATGACTCTTGTCGCCTTCGATTTTTAATGAGCTTGAAGTGACAAGTGATCAGATGGACCTTTTCCTTTAAGGATTCTAAAAAGGAATGAAAGAGACTACTCTAGAAATCTAGATAGAGGGATTACCAAACCAATCACAAAACTGCAGAATACTTTTTACGGCACGGCAGTCAATCTTCCTGAATGCTGTGTTCAGTGCATTGCGATCGATAGGGCGGTAGACATGGCTTCCTATGGATAAAGGATAAAGCCTATTGTGGTCTCCCAATATATACTCGACGGTACGTGGGAGCACAAGTCCGTACTGGCACTTGTCGTCTCAAAGTGGAGGAATCACCCAACCAACAATGAAAACAACAGTTACCAGGCTTTACGACGCCAGAATACGTCTCTAGCCTAGACTTCTAAATGTTGTGCATTAGGTTCCAAAGCGTTTTTAGATTCATTAAATTTATTTTACAGTTGATCTTGCTTAAGAAATTTTCCTTTCAGGTTCACCACGTGATGTAGATATACAATTCCTAAAATGAAATCTAAGATGATAAACAATCGTTTAATATTCTTTTTGCAATGAAAATCCTAGCTACTAAGGAAAGAGAGACGATATTCTTTCAACATAGAGCAAAGAGCACACACTATATGCATCGTCCTAAATCAAACCAACCAACAGTCTAAATGCAAATGCACATGCATGTATTTGTTTTCAGCCTTCTTAATGTGTGAATGATAAAAGGAAAGCTAAGCGCAAATCTGAATTATTTTCAAAGCAACATTACTAACAAGTTTATTTTCAAGACAAAATGAAGACAATGATGACACTTTGTTATTTGGAATTGAAAAATTGCTTGCGACACTTGAAAAACTATTAATTCAAATCAAATACAAGAGTAACAGTGTAATCGACTATCAATAACAATCAGATTCTCTTCTATGACTGAAAACGACACTTGCGACACTTCCAAATCAAGAAACGACAGTTCAATTACGCTACTTCTTTGTAAAAGAGAACTGAAAATGGATCATAATACATAAAAACATTTACAGTTCTTTGCACAATAGAGGCAGAATAATGGCAAGGAAGGGGGTTTCTAGTAGAGGTATACTGACTACAGATAGCAAAACCACTGAATGCTGAAAAGAGTGAAAAAACCAAAGTTTGAAGGCAAAATTAGCCCTTTCTGATCAGCGCACCTGTTACATAGGGATTCCAGTATGCATCCCACCTACAACACATGGGAAATGCAATGCATACTGATATCCTTGAAGAGAGGGTGCAATGGTATAGTGCGAGACTTTTGATCCAGTTCTTGATCACAGTTTGCAGCACAGTTCAGGGATTTAGGCCGAGCAAGTGGTAATCAGTAAATAAATCACAGGGGTAGATCTAAGGAGGTTACTAGAGCCACCACAAGGGAAATTAGAGATTTTGTAAATCGATTGTTCAGTTCATAAACAAAACCCGGAGATAGACTGAAGCAACATTGATCTACTTTGCACTTGCATAGCAAATGTAGTTCGAAGGCTAGCTGGCTTGACTTCAGGCTCCGTCTGTAAGTTTATAAAGCAAACAATTATAGACAAACAAATAATCTATTCGCTCCCCAGTAGAGTCGCCATTTTGTTATCGGGAAATCTAGTGTCTATGCAGAGCTGCTAGTCCCACTAAGGCTGGTAGCTGCCTTAGAAACAAACAAACTAAAACCACTTTTGTTTTCCTTTATGAGAAGTAGATAAGAGGGGAACAAAGGAGACCAACCTCTGTCTTGCGCTTGGCTCATTGCTTGATTCCTCTCCCTTATGATAGATCTTTGCCACTTGCTTCCTCATCTACCTAGCTTCAAAGAGCACCTGTAGAATCAAAGCAGCATAACACTATCCAAGAACACAGATCTACAATCATAAACAATATAGGACCAGATATATAATGACCACACAAATGCGTATATCATCAATTATACAAGAATGTGGAGGAAAACTTGAATAACTTTATTAATAATCAAGAATAGCAAAGAGGATTACAACCAATTGTTCTGACCTAGTGTCATCCTCTCAGCAAGAAAGCCCTTCTTCACCTCATGAAAAGCTTAGATCACCCAAAACTATGATGCTACACCAAGAAACCAGCAGCACGTCCTTACAAGATACAAAATTCCAGCCTCCGGATCTCTGGGATGAGGGATCCATATATAGATGTTTGCAAGGGGGGTGTGTCAGCTTCTGAGATTTGATTAGTGTCCTCTCTAATAGTTCTTGATTCCACTTGGATATTGATGATCTCTTACTCATCCCTGGGCGAATGCAGAGAGGCAAGTGTCACAGGAGAAGTTTCTGGAAGATTCCATGATCCTCCACCTCATAGATTGACCCTTCCATTTGTCCACTCTCACCCATCGCACCCCATATAAGGGATTTTCAGTATGCATCGCACTTCCCGTGTGCATTTAGGTGGGATGCAGCGCACTTTGACCATGGAGCAGGTGAGATGGTCCAGTTTTGACCAGTTCTGAGTAGTTTTTCATGGAGAACTTCTGGGAGATGCTGTAATCAGTTGACCTTGTTCTTTTAGGGGTTGGAACAAAACGTTTAGGGACTTAGGAGCCCTTGGTTTATGGACATTTATGATTGGGGTTGCAGTGCCCAAAAATGTCTATAACAGATGGGCGGCACAACTTCTGTCGAAGTCGTTGTCGAACTACTAGGTTGATCTTTATCCTTATTGTTCGACAGTTGTGGGTTCTCGTAATCTTTATTCCTTGTCGTTATCAAAGCATCATTTTTCTGCTTCGAAACTGACAACATCAACACTTGGGACGGGGAAGCATTGTCATTGGCAACCAGATTTGTTCCTGGATTTAGAAACGGATCAGTTAATACCGCCGAGGTTTTTGAATTCTTGAAGAATTTTTTAAGCTCAACTTTATATGGAAAATCTCTTATCCAATGATCCTCATCACATATAATACATGGACGATTTGGTTTCTTATCTCCAGAAGGGTTTGCAGAAGATTTTTCAGGTGATGGTTCCTCCTGTTTCTTCTTCTTCCCTTTGTTTTTCTTCTTGCCTCCTGGTTGCTTGGTTTCTTTTCCTTTGTCAGTTGAGACGGCATTTACTTCTGAGGCGAGAAGTTCTTCTTTTGCATTTTGACTAGAAATCTTACGGGCCTTTTTAGATGTAGCCTTTTTTGATTTCGTGTCTGTCGTACCAATCATGCCATCGCTGGCATGAGAGTCATTGTTCGATTTAGGAGGAGGAAGAACGGAAAATTCCGGTCTTGGAGCGTCGGGGATTTTATCATAGAGCGTGCCAGACTGAGTATAAATCAAATCTAAATATTGTGCACGAGAAATAACTTGCTCTTCAGTGACGACTCCTCTCTTTGCCACGTCTTCTGTAATGGAAGGTAATAATGACTTAATAAGCCATTCAGCTAAAAGCTGATCAGGAACATATGTTTTTACCATTCTACGACGACGTCGCCAGTCATGAATATGATCGGATATGTGAGTGGCTGTCATTTGCTTGAAATTGGTAAGAAGTTCTGTTCCCATTTCATACCTTATGGGTAACTGAAAATGGGTTAAAAGGTTGTGGCTAGGGTACTGAAGTTATCAAAAGAAGCTCTTGGTAATTCGATATACCATTTTGCTACCGAACCAGTTAACATTCTCTGAAAAAGGTGAAGGCTAATCGAATCATCGTTTAGGGTGTTTGATGAACACCACAGTGTTGGTCACTTTAATTTTTTATTAATTAAACAGTCGAGTGCCACATAAATTGTCAACCCGGGAAAGTCCAATTATTTCAAAGGTGACTACGTACTGTATGTACTCAATTTTAATCGCATTAAAAGTTGTAGTATAAAAAATTCATTCTCTGTTAAAACCTTACTCTTTGTTACAGTAGTTATAATCTATTGCAGGAATGGAATAAGAACAGATAATTAATTAAAGAGAATAAATCTGCAAAAGGAAGTGATGGCTATCCTGTAACAAAGTATCAGGACCCTATCCCCAGAGTAGGAACATTCAACACCTGCCTTTGTTATCCAGTTCACCAATACACTCTGTAAATCCTAGTCACCGGTGAGGCACTCATATACAACATCAATCGATTAAAAGAAGAACAGAGTCTCAGCAAAAGTAAAATATCATCAGAAGCAATACTCGTGAATAAGGTATGAACAGAAATCACACACAACACACAACAGAAATATGATGGGTGAATCTTGTGATGAAGGTGGGCCCTGTCCTTCGCACAAGATTCCCAGGACACAGAAACTAAGATGAAATACTCAGAACAGAGCTTTATTCATCTGTCAATATACCATATTACAAGAAAGATTCAGTCTCATCCTTCCACTACAATTCCTCCATTACCGCTTGTTCATCCTCTCCTCCATATATATATCCCCTCTAATGTAGATGTCTCCTCTTTATAGAGGAGACATCTATTACAAAAGATTTTCATTATACATTCTAGTTTGACCCTTTGTACCAAAAATAGGGAAATCAGTTCCCGTTAACCGAATGTTGTTACAGTAATGTGGATCATGATCGTTACGACCAATGTAATAATCGATTAGATTCCTTTGCTGTTGCAGATTTGATACGCAAATCTCAACTGTCTCCTCGAGGTTCGCATGCTGTCCTTGTTGTTTCAGCTTTGAGGTTCGTGTTGTTCTTGTTGTTTCAGCTTCGAGGTTCGTGTTGTTTCCGTTGTTTCAGCAACTGCAAAATATGGTCCTGCCAGCTTTAGGCAGTTTCAACAATTGTTCAGCAACTTAGTCAACTTCAAGGATCAATTATAAAGATAGCATGATTATGTGTTTAATAATTAAACATATAGCAATGAGGAGAGTTATTGTATACCTTTGGAATGATTAAGTCAAAACACTAGCAAAGGCTTTCAACTATGGGTTGAAGAGGGTAATATTATGAAAAAATATAAGGTCAAAAATAGACAATATGGGGTCCTAACATCCCCCCCAACTGAAAAGTTGCATGTCCGCCTGCAACATATACTCTGAATCTGAGTCGGAATACTGAGATGAACATTGTAAATTGCTTATGTAGTATCTGTAGAAGGTGTTGTCAACCATGTCTCTAAACCCATGTACACTCTGAAGTTTCTGCCATGCTGCCAACTCCTCCTGTTTGGTCAATTTAAATTGAGCCTTATATTGCTCTCCAGGAAGCCATAAGAGAGGGAAATGAAAGTGGTAACCAATCCATCGTTCAACACACTGTCTAATGCATTTAACATAATCAGGTATGCGTGAGATTGCATCCTGAAGTTTGAGAGGATTATAAGAATGATATTCCCGTCTTTCTTTAGGACAATGTTCCCAGAATAGATTATTTTCTTTTTTAGCCAGAGCTCCTTTAGTTTTCACATAATATTGGCAGTCTTCCAAGACTGCTGCTTGTAGTTTCCTGATATGATCAGTCATCCCTGGTTCTCGTAGAATTCGTTGATGTTCTGTAATGAAGATAGTTGCATTCTGTGGTTCAGAACGAATCCAGAGAAGACAGTTCTCCTCATTGTGTGTTGCAGACATAAAAGCATTCTGCCAAGTAAGCTGATTGGCCAAGAAGGAAATAAAGGCTCTTATTTGGATATCACCAACAAGAGGAAGTAAACTAATCTTTCTATCTTCAGGCATAGCCTCATTGTGAAGATAGAGTTCACACAGCAAGTTCTGGTCACTATTTGGTGCTTTTGCGAAAGTCTCAATAAATTGCTGTGGTGTAGAGACCTGGTGGGATCTTCCATCCTTGATTGCTTTTATTTGGAGGAACGCTAAGCGTTCTCTCAAAAATATAGAATAGTTAAAAGAGGGTTTCCTTGTAGCGAGTAACTGCTGGACCAAGTCAAATATGAGGGACAGTCTGGCTTTTAATTTCTTATTCTCCTTATGTTGTGCACGAGACTGTTCAAGCACTTCCCAATTTCTGTATGCATAGTTGAGCCATAATGACTTCTGTTGCTGAAATGCCTTTCCTTGTGAGAGCTCATATTCTGTCTTCCATGTGTCACTTAGTTTTTGAAAACTGGAAGTCTGTGCGTAAGCATTGCTGACACGGGAAGGTTCAGTCTGTGTATACATAGTTGTAAAAGACTTTGGTACTGGTTTCTGTTCTGTAACAACTTGGGTAGGCTGGGGTGGTTTTGTTTCTTCCTCTAAAATTCTTGAAGACCCTGCTGGTTCTTGTGTAACAGTAGAGTGTTCCTTTTTTACTATAACAGGGCTGGCTCCAGACAACGAAACTTCAACTATCTTATATCTTGCTCGAGTATAGATATCACCACATTCACTGCACATGTATTCACTGTATTGATCCTTTTCTGCACTCTTTTCAGCTGCAGACGCTACCTGAGCTAACATGTACAGATTGAGTTCCTTTTTATAGGTTTCCCTAGCCATTGTTAACTCTTACTGATAAGCCTTAATTTCCGATTTCAAAAACTCATTTTCTTCCTGCAGGGAGGCTAAAGTAATCGGGGCTTCTGTAGTTGTAAGTTCCATTGGAGGAGAGAATTGTTGTTCGGCATCAACTTCATCATTTGCGTCCACAACAGGTGGTTCTTGTGTATCACCTGTTGGGTCAGTGGCTGGTTCTTGTGTATCAACCACATCTAGGACATCTTCTTTTTGATCTCCAACAGGTGGTTCTTATGTATCACCTGTTGGGTCAGTGGTTGGTTTTTGTGTATCAGCCACATCTAGGTCATCTTCTTTTTGTTCTCCAACAGGTGGTTCTTGTGTGGCACCTGTTGGGTCAGTGGTTGGTTCTTGTGTAATAGCCACATACCCTATATCGTCTTGGGTGTCTACTTTAGATGTATTGGCAGCTGGTTCTTGTGGAGCAGCTACCTCTGTTGAAAAAAATGATGTCACAAAATCGTGAACGCTCTGCATTTCAGCACCCGAGGGTGAGGAAGGTGAAGGTTCAGGGCTCGACGGGATACAGGGATTTAGAATGATAGGTGGGGAATTTGGGATAATAGCCTCAGTTGCTGCAGACGACCTTGTTTGTTTCCGTGGTAGGGAATTAGGAAAAACAGTAGTTTTTCTCTTACGAGCACTTTTCCTCGGGGTAGGGGTATTATCAAAAATGGTGGCTTCCTTAACTGAGGCCCTGGTTCTTCTTTTTAGTGGGGTTGCAGCTTTCTATTGCTTTTTCCTCTTAAGGAAAGTGATGAGGGTATTGTCATCCGAATCATCGGTGGGGATATGGACTATGGGAGTGGATGGTTCGGCTTTATTAAGGGGTGGGGTCCGCTGCAGATTTTTAGTGCTCAATTGGGGTGCTTCTGCTGTTGTTTGCTGATTTTCGGTAGCTTGCTGGGAGTTTTCCTCGGATTGCTGGGAATTTTCTTCATCTTGCTGAGGATTTTCCTCAGCTTGCTGAGGGGGGTTATTGAGGGGAGGTGGATTGTGCAGGGCAAAGCCTCTATTTATTAAGAGCTGGAACAAACAATGGTGCGTGAGGTAGAGGAGTTGGTGCCTTGCGTTCACAGTATAGTGTGCCATATTTTTTAGACAGCCAAGAAGATAATAGGGCATATTTATTAGACGAACATGCCTCAAATGATTTAATAAAACAAATTCGTGCTGGTAGACTACCTGATAACGACCCTCGCAGGTGAAATAATGCTTATCAAATTCTGCAATCTTTGGCCATGGTGGTGGTAGTGATCGAAGTGCAGCACCCCTGCCTTTGGTTTCAACGTGCTCCCCTGGTAACAGAAAATCTTGCTGTGCATTGAGAATGAGGTGTTTCCTGCTGAACCAGCAGGTACCATTGGTTGGAAGTCCCGAAACTTGCGCTATGTCCTACTCTGTTACTGGAATTTTCACCCCTTGGACAGTGGAGTATCCTTCCCTCAAATTGCATGCAAATTGCAGAACCTGCTGTGAATCAAAATCTGGAAGTCTTCTGAAGTAATCCACCCATCCTGCTTGTAAAAAGATTTGGTATGCCTCCTGGTAGAGTTCCAGTAATGCCGTTGAGCCAAGTTCATGTCTAACAGTATCTCCTCCCATAGTTACTGGTTCAGAAAAAATACAAAGTGCAGAGCCGAGTTGTCGAGGTCGAAACAGAGCAGAACGTTACAAATGAAATTATGACATGATAAGGTATAGACGAGGTGGCTTAGATACTACCGCGAGAAATAGAGATGGCAGTGATTGGCGTGTCATGTAATGATTACAATATTTCGGTAATCCCCCCCAACTGTGGCTGAATGATATGGTTGGTGGTACGACGCTTTCGGCAGTCGTATCAATTATCTCCTCATTAACTACAATTTAATATTCACACTTAAACACGCATACCTTTATATTTACCTTTGGTTGTTGTGCTGAAAAGTGTTATCTCATCCTTAATAGGTCGATGATCATTATAGAAAGGGTCTGTAAAGTATGAGGGTTTTTATACACAAGGTTTTCATTATTCACAGGAAGTAGTAGTGAAGGAACATAATTATTAGGATGAATGGTTGATTCCTTTAATGAAGAATGATATGTTTCTATCGGAGTAATAGTTCATTCTCGGGAACAAAAAAGGGAGAAATTGGTGATTTTTAGGAAAAATGGAAAAGATCGGTGTTTAAGCACTGGGATTTGGTGTTTCAGTAACGGGAAATGGTGTTTCAGCAACGGGAAATGGTGTTTCGGCAATGGGAAATGGTGTTTCGGCAACGGGAAATGTTGTTTCGGCAACGGGAAATGGTGGAGAAAAATGTAAGAGGAAATGAATTATGATCTGAAGTGACATGGCAATACTTCCCAAGCCGCAAATTAGTTCTTCCTATATTGGAATTTTTCTTCCCAGCCACCCTCCGAAGCTAAGATCTTCAAAATAATTAATTGTAACATGGCAACCCTTGACAGGGATTATTAGTTAAGAAATCTAATCTAAAAATAAATACATAAACAAAAAATTAAGTGCATTGAGGGATAGCAAGTTCCCCCAAAAAGACATAGTGTATGTTTGTCATGCAAGTAGCTTTGAAATCCTCTTTAGAAATAGGTTGTTGATACAAACGGAGTCGATACCCATTCACTAATAATGGTGTTCTAGAATCATCAATCGTTAGGAGTCTGACTATTCCATTTGGAAAAACAATATCTACTTCATAAGGTCCTAGCCACCTTGTTCTTAATTTACCTTGAAAATTTTCAAAACGGGAGTCATACAGTAGAGCCCATTTACCTTTTTGGAGCTGCTTATGCTTAATAGTTTTGTCATGCCACCTGGTTCTTTGTTGTTGTATCATGGTTGTTTGATGGATGACATCCAACCTCTTTTCATCCAATTCCTGAAACTGCTGCAACCTAGTTGTCTGTGCATCAATCAAGTCAAGGTTAACAGCTAAAACAGTCCTTAAGGTTTTGATTTCAAATTCCATAGGAAAAACAACATTTTTACCATAAACTAATTCATAAGGTGAAAAACCCGTAGTGTTCCTCCAAGTAGTTCTGTAAGCCCATAATGCTTCAGGCAACCTTTGAAACCAGTCCCTTCTATTTTCCTTTACTGTTTTTGTTAAAATGGCTTCTATGACTTTATTCGTACTTTCCACCTGCCCATTTTCTTGGGGGTGATAAGGTGTAGTCATTTTATGATTAATGTGATATTTCTGGAGTGTATCTTTGAAGCCATGATAGTTAAAAGGAGGTCCTCCATCTGTGACTAGCTCTCTAGGCAAACCAAACCTAACAAAGATTTCTTCAAATAAAAAATTTAACACTGATTCTTCATTAGCTTTGAGGAGTGCCTTAGCTTCTACCCACTTAGTCATATAATCTGTGCAAACCAGTATATAAACTCTTTGATTGGATGGAGGATTGATGGGACCTATAAAATCTAGTGCCCATCTTTCAAAAGGTTCAAGTATTACCTAGGGGTTGAGTGGCATTTCATCCCTGTGATTAGACTGGCCCATTCTCTGACAACTATCATAGGCCCTAACATATTTCTTTGCGTCCTTGAAAAGTGAGGGCCAATAATAACCCATTCTAAGAACTTTGTGTGTTGTTCTTTTATCCGCAAAATTCCCTCCACAAGGGCCATCATGACAAGCCTTCAATATATAATAAAATTCATCTTCTCTGATGCATCTTCGAATTTCCTGATCGATTCCTGTATGAAAAAGACACCCGCTTATCCAGCTGTACCTAGCACTTTGCTCAACGATCTTTCTTTTCTCTCTGTGTGCTAGGTGTGATGGTAGTTTCCCTGCAACTAAGTAATTGGCAATGTCTGCATACCAAGGTGAGTGAGCAGATACCATAAATAAATATTCGTCAGGAAAAGAATCATCTACTGGAATATTTTCATCAGTTTTTAACCAATAAAGGAAATCAGCAACTACATTTTCTTTACCTGGTCGATCTACAATTGTGATATCAAATTCTTGTAATAATAATAACCATCTGGTAACTCGAGCATTTGTAATTGATTTGTTCATTAAATATTTAATGGCCGAGTGATCAGTATGAACAAAATTAGTGTAACCGGTAATATAATGTCAAAACTTATTAATAGCATAAATGACTGCTAAGAATTCTTTCTCGGTAACTGTATAATTAAGTTCAGCAGGGGTCATATTTTTACTAATAAAATAGATAGCATAGGGAATATTGTTTTCTTCTTGACCCAAAACAGCTCCAATTGTAGTATCTGAAGCATCAGAGGATATATGAAAGGGGAGTGCCTAGTCAGGTCCTCTTAAAATGGGAGTTGTAGACAATTGATGTTTAAGTTCATTAAATGCTTTTTGACAACCATCAGTCCACTTAAATTCAGCATTTTTCATAAGTAACACAAACAAAGGAGAAGCTATTTTAGAAAAATCCTTGATAAATCTTCTATAATATCCAGCATGTCCTAAAAAACTTCTTACATCAGTTTGTGTTTTAGGGATAGGAAGAGTCTGAATTACTTGTACTTTAGTCGGATCAACTTGAATTCCTAGGAATGAGATGAAGTGTCCCAATACAATACCTTGATTCATCATCATATGGCATTTTTCAGTACTTAAGGCAATATGTGCTTCTATACATCGTTTAAGTACTTTTTCAAGGTTCTGTAATGCATCTTCAAAAGTCACACCATAAGGAGTAAAGTCATCCATAAATATCTCTAAGGAGTCATTAAGCATATCAGAAAAGATCCCTATCACTGCTCTTTGAAATGTTGTTGGGGCATTACATAGTCCAAATGGAAGAACTCTATAGGAAAAAGTCCCCCATGGACTAGTAAAAGTGGTCTTGTCCTGATCTTGGGGTGCAATCTTGATCTGATTATATCCACTAAATCCATCCAAAAAGGAAAAGAATCTCTTACCTGCCAAATTTTCTAGTACCTAATCAATAAATGGTAAGGGGAAATGGTCTTTCTGAGTGGCCTTATTTAGAGCTCTATAATCTACACACACTCTCCATTTCCCATTTTTATTGGGTACAATTACTAATGGAGAAACCCATTCACTATCAGATATAGGATATATAAATCCTGCATTCAACAATTTTTGAAGTTCTTCCTTCACAATTTCCCTTAAATTGGGATTCATTCGTCGTTGGCGTTGATAGACTGGGCGAGATCCTTGTTTAATATAAATACGATGAGTACATAATTCAGAAGAGATTCCCTTCATATCTATGTAATCCCATGCGAATGCTTCTTTATTCTCATGGAGTAGCTTCATTAACTGTTGTGTTTCAGCATCTGTTAGGTTAGGGTTTATATTTAATGTTTTGTCGGGCTTGATTTCTACTGTTATACCTTTGGAGGAGATACCAGCTGATGTTTGAGATAAATTTTCAGTTCTAAGGTTTTGTTGGGATTCAGATTCCAAGATTGTAGTCAAGTGATCATGTATTTCAGAGTTAACTGAAGAAGGTTCAGAAATAAAGTTGCTAATTAATTCATCTTCGGTTGAATCTTTAAAAGTTAAAGCTTGTCCGATAGTCAAGATGGGTTGGGTCTCATCATCCTCATAATCTAACCATACAGAGTTATCATTATTAATCATAGGTGTAGCATGAGGGTAAAGAGTAAGCTGTTTGGTTTCACATCCATTAGAAATTGTCATTGAACCTGATCGACAACTGATGAAGGCATCTGTTGTAGCCAGCCAAGGTCTCCCTAAAATCAATGGATGACCCCCCAACTTTGTTTTGGTCTGTAATACAACAAAATCAGCTAGGTAGTTCCAAGATTCGACTGAAATTATCAGGTCTTCAATGACTCCTTCAGGTTTGATTGTGGAGCGGTCAGCTAGCTCTAGAATGGTTGGGGTTTCCCTAATTACATTCTTTAACTGTAGTAACTGTGTGGTTTCAAGTGTCATGATGTTTATTGTAGCACCCAGATCTACTAGAACTCTAGAATCAAAAGTTTTTCCAACCTGGGTTGTGACCGTAGGATGACCAGGGTCACCATATTTCACAAGAGGGTTTTTTTCTGACATTAGAGCAGCTAGATCACCCATCACATGAACTGTAAGGGGATATTTAGCTTTTCTTCCAGGTTTCTTTATACAAATATCTCTAACAGTTCTAGCATAAATTGGTACATCTCTCAGTTCTTGTAAGAGTGGAATTTTAACATATAAATTCTGCAGTTCTCCTAAAAGATTAAAAGCAGGTGGCTCAAGTGTTTTGGTAAGAGCCAAACGTTCAGGGAATGGTGGCTCTACTACTTCAGAAGTCTTATTAGAGGATGTTTCAACTGTTTAAGCATTGTTACTAGATGAATTTTCTTTTCCAGTTTCTTCTTTATCAGAATCGGAAGAAGTAATGTCATCAATAATGGGTTCAACTATTCTCCCAGAGCGTAAATGAATATCATTACATTGCATAGGGGAAAAAGGTTGGTTTTGAATATCAATTACCTATAGAGCTTTATTGTTATTTGGGTTGGGGTTAGGTTGTACAGGCAGCTGGGGTCTCATTGTCTAATTATTCGGTGGAGCATTTGATGGTAAGGAGAGAGATTGTTGATACTGAGGAAATTTGTTTGGAAATGGGATCTGTTGAGCTGTCCAATTTGGGTTCCATTGATTAAAATAGGATTGTTGTAGAGCCCAGGGATTCCATATCGTAGGATCAAAAAAAGAAGGATTTGGTTGCTGCATGGGTGGGAAATTCATTTGATTAAAGGGTGGGTACTGCATTTGATTGAAGGGCGGGTAATTTACTTGAAAAGAAGGATGATTATTCCAACGATTAAATGGCATGTTAGAATTTGTACCTTGTCCTCGTGTTTGCCATTTCCTCCTCTGTGTCAGCAGGTACACTGCTTCAGCTTCTTCTTCAGTTGGATGCAGTGCTGCTTTTATTCCTGGCAAAGAAGGGCATTGTTGAGTCTCATGGTCCTTTTCAAAAATAGTGAAAATTGGTACTTTGTCCAGTGGGCATTCCCTTAATGGGTGTTTTTCTCTACATTTAGAGCAGAAAATAGCCAGAGCAACTTCTGCTTCTGCCTGCTTCTTTTTAACCTGCAAGGTATCAATTTGTGAAGCAAAAGAGCTTAACATTTCAGTTTTAAATTCTTCAAGTAAGTTACCTATTTTGGCCCGTGTTGCTCCTCCACTTGCTGATTTCTGGACTCTTGAGTATGTACTATCTTTGCTTTTTGATATGCTTGCTGCTCCTCTTGAACATCTCTTACAGAGGTTGACAATCTCATCATATGATTCCTTAGATATATCCCCTTTTCCAAGCATATTCAACATATCTAAACAATCATCTCGTACCCCTTTTAGCAGTATTGACTTAAGAATATCCTTACTCATATCCGGATGATCAGATCACTGCAAATTATACTGTAGTCTTTCCACGAAGTCCTCCAGAATTTCATCCTCCTTCTGAACCATCTTAAATAATTCCTCCTTCCTTTCTCTTGTTCGGAAATAATCTTGGTATTTGGCCAGAAATTTCTCCTTCATCTGGTCCCATGTCGTAATCACATGAGCTCCCAAGCTCATAAACCATCTTAGTGCATTCCCTTTTAATGTAGCTGGAAACAACTTCAATTTCTGAGCAGCATTAACATAGTCATAGCTTCTACACAGTATATCAAATTCAAAAAGAAACTCATCAGGATCTTCTGAGGATAAACCATGGAAATTGGGTAATGCTGAAAGTGGGATATTCTTCATAGGAGTTGCTCCTCTGGGGAGTTCCCCAATAGGGAATTCCAGGGTGGAGAGAGAATTCTCTCCCCTTCCTTCTACTCTGTGACCTCCACCGAAAAGTCCTTCATTGTTATCCTCCATTGGTTGTTTTCCTGATGCACTTTCCCGGTCTTCGGTGTTCTCTGTCGGACTTTCAATGTCCTGCATTGGTTCCTCCACTTTAATCTCCTCTATTGGCTCCTCTACTGGTCCTTTGGCTTCTTCCACCGGTTCCTCAGTATATTCTGATGGTTCTATAACCCTCTCTGATCCCACTACTTCCTCTGTCTGATAGTCTGTTTGGAAAGAGTGTTGGGTCTGTGGCCTTCGAGAGCTTAACCTCTGGGATGTCTCAGCTTTTGAAATAATATCATCAATGAAAGTTTTTCTTACTCCTCCTTTGCCTTTGCTGCCTGTAAGGTTAGCCTTCCTGCGTCCTCTCATGCATCCTGCATCTCTAAAAGAAAATCGTTAATACTTTTAAAATCTTCGGTCACCTTCCCCGGCAACGGCGCCAAAATGTTAGTCACTTTAATTGTTTATTAATTAAACAGTCGAGCGCCACATAAATTTTCAACCCGCGAAAGTCCGATTATTTCAAAGGTGACTACGTACTGTATGTACTCGATTTTAATAGCATTAAAAGTTGTAGTATAAACAATTCATTCTCTGTTAAACCCTTACTCTCTGTTACAACAGTTATAATCTATTGCAGGAATGGAATAAGAACAGATAATTAATTAAAGAGAATAAATCTGCAAAAGGAAGTGATGGTTGTCCTGTAACAAAGGATCAGGACCCTATCCCCAGAGTAGGAACATTCAGCACCTGCCTCCGTTATCCAGTTCGCCAATGCACTCTGTAAATCCTAGTCACCGGTGAGGCACTCATATACAGCATCAATCGATTAAAAGAAGAATAGAGTCTCAACAAAAGTAAAATATCATCAGAAGCAATACTCGTGAATAAGGTATGAACAAAAATCACACACAACACACAACAGAAAGAAGATGGGTGAATCTTGTGATGAAGGTGGGCCCTGTCCTTCTCACAAGATTCCTCAGGACATAGAAACTAAGATGAAATACTCAGAACATAACTTTATTCATCTGTCAATATACCATATTACAAGAAAGATTCAGTCTCGTCCTTCCACTACAATTCCTCCGTTACTGCTTGTTCATCCTCTCCCCCATATATATATCCCCTCTAATGTAGATGTCTCCTCTTTATAAAGGAGACATCTATTACAAAAGATTTTCATTATACATTCTAGTTCGACCCTTTGTACCAAAAATAGGGAAATCAGTTCCCGTTAACAGAATGTTGTTACAGTAATGTGGATCATGATCGTTACGACCAATGTAATAATCGATCGGATTCCTTTGCTGGTGCAGATCTGATACGCAAATCTCAACCGTCTCCTCAAGGTTCGCATGTTTTCCTTGCTATTTCAGCTTTGAGGTTCGTGCTATTCTTGCTGTTTCAGCTTCGAGGTTCGCGATGTTTCCGTTGTTTCAGCAACTGCAAAATATGGTCCTGCCAGCTTTAGGCAGTTTCAACAATTGTTCAGCAACTTAGTCTACTTCAAGGATCAATTATAAAGATAGCATGATTATGTGTTGAATAATTAAACATATAGCAATGAGGAGAGATACTATATACCTTTGGAATGATTAAGTCAAAACACTAGCAAAGGCTTTCAACTATGGGTTGAAGAGGGTAATATTATGAAAAAATATGAGGTCAAAAATAGACAATATGGGGTCCT
Organism: Pinus tabuliformis; assembly: GCA_031772625.1. Classification (NCBI taxonomy): domain Eukaryota; kingdom Viridiplantae; phylum Streptophyta; class Pinopsida; order Pinales; family Pinaceae; genus Pinus; species Pinus tabuliformis. Next base: position 1,527,803,435 of record CM062820.1, on the reverse strand, counting down.
AACACACAGATGAAAGGTCATCACATCATTCGACGGGTCTTCACCTGGATTTCCATTAAATTTAGGAATATCTGACGGAAGTTTATGCGGAATCACTGGCCACCAAGGGGCGTAAGCAATTGGATCGTTCGTTAGCCAATTTAGATCCGGTAACTCTAAAGTCGCCACGAAGGGTAACTGTTGATTCAGGTTTGGCGAACCATACCCAGGATAAGATGGAATTGCCTGAGTAGTTGGTCTTTGCATACCAGCATAATGCATTTGATGTTGGTAACTTTGGTAAGGTTGATGGGCATAACCATTATAGAATGGTTGATTTTGACCATTTTGCTGCCCATTATTTGCAAAGATTTGCTGCTCAGATCCTTGGTAAACTTGTTGGAATTGCAGTTGTTGATATTGCACCAGCCATGGTTGTGAAGCCATGTGCTGTTGTCCAATACTGGCTGTTTGACCAAGATGAGGGGTAATTGTACCCGTTTGGGCCTGTGTCATTCCACTAGTTGGTGATCATGGTTGAGTCGCAGGGATAAGAGGCTGTTGCATTACAACCTGAGAAACCTGAGGTTGGCATACAACAGGCAATGCTTGTACTTGCGACACCATCACAATAGCCGGTGTAGTTGGTATATTTGACATAGGTAAACATTGTTGCATCAAGTATACAACTCTTGGTTGTTGAGGCAGTATTGGCACCCAACTGCTAGATGTAATTCCAACATAACCTAAACTTTGTTGTGAACTCTCGTATGGTTGTCCTCCCGGAGGAGACAATGAAAGGGTATATTGCCCCCCATACTGCAGTAATCTGGTACTTAAAGGAATGGTTGTCCTTGAGGACCAAACTGCCCAAATTGACACCGTGAAGGATCAATTTGCTGAGACTCAACCTAAGAGTTCCCGGACATTATTCCGGATGAACAAACGGGAACAGACCATACTGTCGAAATATCCCCTAAGTGGACCCCATCTAGCGATTGAGAGCTAGTTGGGATAGATGGTATGCCGGCGAACATTGTTGGAGTGACAGCAGGAAGTTCTGTCATTGCTGTGTCGGATGACACAGTCCTAGATGTCAACGGTTTTTTAGACATTTCTAGTCTATCCAAAAGATTTCCTAGCGATTCTACAGGAGCTTCCGATAACGGTAGACTAATTTCTGATGAAGAAGGATATAGGGTGATCCCAACTCCAAATTGAGATGGAGTATTAGATGGAGGATCCTCCACAATCTCCTCTATAGCAATCAGACTAGGTGGAAGAGGTAGACCGTCAGGTCCGTAAAATATTTTTGGTGTCGAAGAAGGTATAGAATCTGCAGCGACAGATGTTTGGGGAATAACTCCTTTCGAATCAGCTGTAGATGAAGCTAGTTCAGTAATACAAGTGTTTACCTTCACACTAGGATCAGCTCTACTGTCCTTTGGTGGCTGCGGAACTTCTTCTATAAAGGTAGGGATACCAGAAATGTTTGGAGTAACCGGTGTCTTCGATGGTGTCAGAACACTTGTTCTAATTATACCAGGGGATTTTGAACCGGTTAAATGAGTTCACTTCGTCCGTAACAGTTTTGATTCTGGAGACAAAGACGGTTGACTCGTAAGCCTCCACGAACGATGGGGTTTCAATTGACTTTCTTCCACAATTGCAGATTACTCGATCAACTAAAAATCAAGGGGAAATATGTTTCCAAATTAAATGAATTTTAGACGCTTTGACACAACTTGTTTTTTCAATTTTTAAGAGTCGAGGAAAAACAAAAGATGATTCTAGTTGCCTTCGATTTCTAATGAGCTTGAAGTGACAAGTGCTCAGGTGGACCTTTTCCTTTAAGGAGTCTGAAAAGGAATGAAAGAGAGTACTCTGGAAATCTAGACAGAGGGATTACCAAACCAATCGCAAAACTGCAGGATACTTTTTACGGTATGACAGTCAATCTTCCCGAATGATGTGTTCAGTGCATTGCGATCGATAGGGCAGCAGACACGGCTTCCTATGGATAAAGGATATAGCCTATTGTGGTCTCCCAATATATACTCGATGGTACGTGGGAGCACAAGTCCGTACTGGCACTTATCGTCTCAAAGTGGAGGAATCACCCAACCAGCAATGAAAACAACAGTTACCAGGCTTTATGACACCAGAATACGTCTCTAGCCTAGACTTCTAAATGTTGTGCGTTAGGTTCCAAAGCGTTTTTAGATTCATTAAATTTATTTTACAGTTGATCTTACTTAAGAAATTTTCCTTTCAGGTTCACCGCGTGATGTAGATATACAATTCCTAAAATGCAATCTAAGATGATAAACAATCATTTAATCTTCTTTTTGCAATGAAAATCGTAGCTACTAAGGAAAGAGAGATGATATTCTTTCAACATAGAGCAGAGAGCACACACTATATGCACTATCCTAAATCAAACCAACAAACAGTCTAAATGCAAATGCACATGCATGTATTTTTTTTCAGCCTTCTTAATGTGTGAATGATAAAAAGAAAGCTAAGCGCAAATCTGAATTATTTTTCAAAGCGACATTACTAACAAGCTTCTTTTCAAGACAAAATGAAGACAATGACGACACTTTGTTATTTGGAATTGAAAACTTGCTTTTGACACTTGAAAAACTACTAATTCAAATCAAATACAAGAGTAACAGTGTAATCAACTATCAAGAACAAACAGATTCTCTTCTATGACTGAAAATGACACTTGCGACACTTCCAAATCAAGAAACGATAGTTCAATTACGCTACTTCTTTGTAAAAGAGAACTGAAAATGGCTCACAATACATAAAAAACATTTACAATTCTTTGCACAATGGAGGCGGAATAATGGCAAGGAAGGGTGTTTCCAACAGAGGTATACTAATTACAGACAGCAAAACTCCTGAATAGAGCTTAAAAGAGTGAAAAAACCAAAGTCTGAAGACAAAATTAGCCCTTTCTGATTAGCGCACCTGTTACACAGGGATTCTAGTATGCATCCCACCTACAACACACGGGAAGTGTGATGCATACTGATATCCTTGAAGAGAGGGTGCGATGGTACAGTGTGAGACTTTTGATCCAGTTCTTGATCACAGTTTGTAGCACAGTTCAGGTATTTAGGCCGAGAAAGTGCTAATCAGTAAATAAATCATAGGGGTAGATCTAAGGAGGTTACTAGAGCCACCACAAGGGCAATTAGAGAGATTGTAAATCGATTGTTCAGTTTATAAACAAAACTCGGAGATAGACTGAAGCAGCATTGATCTACTTTGCACTTGCATAGCAAATGCAGTTCGAAGGCTAGCTAGCTTGACTTCAGGCTCCGTCTGTAAGTTTATAAAGCAAACAAATATAGAAAAACAAACAATCTATTCGCTCCCCAGTGGAGTTGCCATTTTGTTATCGGGAAATCTAGTGTCTATGCAGAGCTGCTAATCCCACTAAGGCTGGTAGCTACCTTAGAAACAAACAAACTAAAACCACTTTCGTTTTCCTTTATGAGAAGTAGATAAGCGGGGAAAAAAGGAGACCAACCTCTGTCTTGCGCTTGGTTCCTTGCTTGATTCCTCTCCCTTTTGATAGGTCTTTTCCACTTGCTTCGTCGTCTACCCAGCTTCAAAGAGCATCTGTGGAATCAAAGCAGCATAAAACTATCCAAGAACAGAGATCTACAATCATAAACAATATAGGACCAGATATATATTGACCACACAAATTCATATATCATCAATCATACAAGAATGTGGAGGAAAACTTGAATAGCTTTATTAATAATCAAGAATAGCAAATAGGATTACAACCAATTGTTCTGAACCAGTGTCATACTCTCAGCAAGAAAGCCCTTATTCACCTCATCAAAAGCTTAGATCACCCAACACTATGATGTTACACCAAGAAACCAGCAACACTTCCTTACAAGATACAAAATTCCAGCCCCCCTGGATCTCTGGGATGAGGGATCCATATATATATGTTTGAAAGGGGGGTGAGTTAGCTTTTGAGATTTGATTAGTGTATTCTCTTTGATAGTTCTTGATTCCACTTGGAGATTGATGATCTCTTACTCATCCCTGGGTGAATGCAGAGAGGCAAGTGTCACAGGAGAAGTTTCTGGAAGATTCCATGATCCTCCACCTCACAGATTGACCCTGCCATTTGTCCAATCTCACCCATCTCACCCCATATAAGGGATTTTCAATATGCATCACACCTCCCGTGTGCATTTAGGTGGGATGCAATGCACTTTGACCATGGAGCAGGTGAGATGGTCCAGTTTTGACCAGTTCTGAGTAGTTTTTCATGGAGAACTTCTGGGAGATGATGTAATCAGTTGACCTTGTTATTTTAGGGGTTGGAACAACACTTTTAGTGACTTAGGAGCCCTTCATCTATGGAAATTTTGTTGGAAATAATACTGAGAGGGGGGGTGAATCAGTATTATCAACTTCTTTTAACAAATCTTCCTTATTTATACTTTGAATTATTTTTGCATATCAATACCATAAAATAATGAGCATGAACAAGAAAAACAGATAGTCACACCAAAGAACACCAGATATAAGGTGGAAACCCAATGTGGGTGAAAACCACCTGCTGCAATATGTCTCTATCTTCTTTCAAATTAGAAACTCCTTTTACAATGATTTTGTACTGGTGTAGTCCTTTACCAGTACACAGGCTACAACCTGCAGAGAGCTACAACTCTCTCTCACTTTCCAGTCTTTCCTGGAAGGGAGCTACAACCCCCTACTTCTTTTCTTACAAGGACCACTTTTCATAAATTTTCAAACTGGATCCATAAGCATCAAATGATCATCAAGTACATGTAAATTACACAGTCAACTGCAATAACCAGATCAACAATAACAGAACTAACCCAGAACACCTTATCAACAGAAAAATTCAGTCAATAGAAGATCTTAAGATAGATACACAGTTTTTCTTTCTCTGGCATGCGTCTCTATGCACTTCACCTTTTGCTTCCCTGCGTATACCCGCAAAGAGCCTTCTGCTGTACCGCATACCCACGCACTGCTTCTTCAATCACGCTGCGTACTGTTACTGTAGGTACGCACCCAGAGACACTATCGCGCCACGTACTATTACTGAAGCCACGCACTCAAAGATACTATCGCGCTGCGTACTTTTACTATGCGTACGCACCTGAACCTTTGTCGTGCTGCGTACCCACGCAGTTCTCCTTCTTCTGCTCTGCGTACCCACGCAGTGCCCCTTCTTCTGCTCTGCGTACCCACGCAGCTCTCCTGTTTCTGCTCTGCGTACCCACGCACCTGTACCGTTAATGACTTGCATACTTCTTATTAGGGCCAAATTGGCAGTCCACCAGTGTGCCACAGTTAGTCAGATGCCCAGATCTGATCATGCGCTCGAGAGATCACCCTTCACATATTTGCTTTCAACTTTACTTTCATATAGATCAAGCTTTTAAAACAATAACCCAATATTTCAGATCTCAAGATGTTCAATTTGGAAAATATGCTTAGCCAAGTGATCTCCTTTGCTTTATATAGGCAAGCTCCTCCTAAAATCATGGATCAATACCATAGATAACCAATACAAGGGGCCCAAAAACATGGGGCTCAATAATAATAATAATATAAAACAATACCACGGGCCAAAACCATAGAATCAAGAGCGGCGGGCTAAATACCACGGGCCAAACATAGGAAACCCCACGTGAACGCGCTTCTCTGCCTTGAAGTAAGTGAAACTGGGGGTACGCACCTCCTGAACGGGTGACCTGCGTGTCTGGCCGCGGTCCCTTCACGGTGTACCTGCGTGTACGCATCTTCTGAACTGTTCTCCTGCGTACTTCTTAATTTTCAACATTTTGAGAGCCTGATCAGAGCATTGCCACGGGTGTTTCCATCAAGTAAAACATCTATAACATAGAGCCATACCAGAATCATAATGCCAACAATCTCCCCCTTTGGACTTGATGGCAACCTCAAAATCTTCAGCTTCATTCTCCCCCTTTGACATCAAGGGCAAAGGGTTATGCTCCCCCTAAGAACATGAACCATGAAAGAGATAGAGACATATTGCAGCTATATTTAGACCAGCATCCATGATCTCCTCCTGTACATCCTCCATAATGCCAACAATGCATTATATGCTCCCCCTGAACCTGTGCCATTTTATCTTCAATCAAACCGCAACCCAGCACATGTACGCATATACCCCAGATGAACCTTTCGTACAACCATCAATCAAAAGAGTTTCAATAAGATGATGCATCAACAACCCCCAGCTTTTGCCTGAGGTATTCAAAAGTCTCCCTGGGCAATGGTTTGGTGAGTATATCAGCAACTTGTTCCTTAGAAGGAACATATTCCAACTTGACCTTCTGTTCAAGCACTTGTTCTCGGAGAAAATGATACTTGATTGGTATGTGCTTGGTTTTTGAATGCATGACTGGGTTCTTTGAGATGCTGATTGCACTTGTGTTATCACATAAGATGGAGATAGGTGGTGTACAAGTGATTTGAAAATCCTGCAAGGTCTGCATCATCCAAAGGAGTTGAGTGCAACAAGATGCAGCAGCAACATATTTCGCTTCAGCTGTAGACAAGGCAATCGAACTCTGTTTCTTGCTGAACCAAGATACTTAACTGGAACCCATAAAGAACACACCACCACTTGTGCTCTTCCTGTCATCCACGCTTCCGGACCAATCTGCATCTGTATAAGCATGAAGTGTGAGATCTGTATCTCTAGGATACCATAAGCCATAATTTTGTGTCCCTTGAAGATATTTGAACATTCTCTTCACTGCCTGAAGATGAGTCTCCTTTGGATTTGCCTAAAATCTTCCAACTATTCCTACTGCATGCATGATGTCCGGTCGAGTTCCTGTCAAATAAAGTAGACTTCCAATCATAGATCTGTAGGTTGGTTGATGTACTGCTGCAGATTCATCATTTGCACTGAGGCTACATCCTATGACCATGGGTGTACATACTGGTTTTGCATCTTCCATGCCATATTTCTTTAAAATCTGTTTGAGATACTTGGTTTGAGACAAAAAGATTCCTCCTTCTTTTTGTTGGATTTGCAAACCAAGGAAATATGTCAGTTCTCCCAGCAAGGACATTTCAAATTCTTGCTGCATGACCAAGGCAAAGCTTTGACTCATAGCTTCTTCATTGCTGCCAAAGATAATGTCATCTACATACACAACAAGTATTAGCAATTTGTCATTTTCAACTTTTATATAAAGATTGTTGTCCGCTGATCCTTTTGAAAAACCTTGTTGATGAAGATATTTGTCCAAACGATAGTACCAAGCCCTTGGAGCTTGTTTGAGACCATAGAGAGCCTTTTTCAATCTTCATACAAGATTTGGATCATTTCCAAGAATGAACCCATCTGGCTGCTCAATGTATACTTCTTCTTCCAAGTCTCCATTCAGAAAGGTTGATTTCAAGTCCATTTGAAATACTTTGAAGTTTTGAAAGCTTGAGAGAGCAAGGAACATTCGGATGGCCTCAAGTCTTGCAAGAGGAGCAAAGGTTTCTTCAAAGTCTATTCCTTCTTGCTGCGCATACCCTTTACAAACAAGTCTTGCCTTGTTTCTAATTACTTCTCCATTTTCATTCAATTTATTTTTGAAGACCCATTTTGTTCCGATAACATTCTTATCCTTTGGTCTAGGGACCAGCTCCCAAGTGTTGTTCTTTTCGATCTGCTCAAGTTCTTCATCCATTGCTTTCACCCAACATTCATCTTTTCATGCCTCTTTCACATTTTGTGGTTCAGTGGAGGAGAGTAATGCCAAATAGCTTGAAGCTTCTGCAACCGTTCTTCTTGTTTGTACACCTGCTTCTTTCTGCCCCACAATCTGAGATTCTAGATGATTCTTCTGAACATATCTGGATGGAGTCTTCTCTTCTATTCTTGTCTGCTCCTCTGGTTCTTCTTGAGGTTATTCTTCTTCATCATTCTGTCTTTGAGGGTAGCCTTCATCTTCTTCGATGTCTTCATAATGTACTTGCCTAGGAATGTATCCCTTCTCATCAACCACTACATCAATGCTGTCAACAATTCTGCCAAGTCTTTTATTGTAGCATTTGTATGCTTTGCTATGTGGAGAATAACCAAGAAGAATGCCTTCATCTGCTCTAGGTTCAAGTTTGCCAAGTTGCTCATCAGTATTCTTAATATAACATTTGCTCCCAAAGATTTTGAAGTGTTTTACCGAAGGAGTCTCACCACACCAGAGCTCATGAGGGGTTTGAGTGCTGTTCACTCGGACATTTGTTTTGTTGAGAATAAAAACCGCAGCATGTGCAGCTTCACCCCAGAAAGTTGCAAGAGTTCCCGACTCATCAAGCATAGCACGAGCCATTTGTTGGATTGTTCTATTCATTCTTTCCACAACTCCATTTTGCTGAGGAGTTCTAGCTGTAGAGAATTCTCTTCTTATCCCATGTTCTTCACAGAAATCGAAAAATTCATTTGAGGTAAACTCCCCACCTCTGTCGGATCTGAGGCACTTAATTTTGTATCCTGATTCATTTTCAACCAAGGCTTTAAAGGATTTGAATTTTTCGAATGCTTCATCTTTGTGCTTCATAAGTCCTAACCAGACAAACCTGGAGAAATCATCAATGAATAATATCAAGTATTCTTCTCCTCGAGGTGTCCTTTTCCTAAATGGACCACATGTATCTGTATGAACTAGCTCAAGAGGCATGCTGGTTGATCCTTCCTTCTCTGGAAAGTTAGTTCTCGTTTGCTTTCCAAACTGACATGATTTGCATATGGTGTTGTCTGGAATTTTGATATCTGGAAGATCGCGAACTGCCTGATATTTGCATGATTTCCTTATTTGTGAAAAGCTTAGATGCCCCAAACTCCGATGCCATAACGAGTGCTCATCATCCTTGCTTAGATAGCATTATTGTTGTCCTTCTTCAAATATGTACAGATTATTTGGAGTTCTTTTACCTTTGATCACCGTTTTACCTGTATCAAGATCACGAACAAAACATCCATTTGATCTGAATATCACCTCGGTTCTTTGATCACACATCTGGCTGACACTTAGAAGATTATGCTTCAATCCATCAACATACAAAACATTTCCAGCCTTGACCTTTTCTTTTAACTGAGCAATGCCTTTTCCTTTTATAGTTGCAGGAGTATCATTTCCAAAAGAAACTTTCTTTCCTTTTTCTAGAGCAGAATATGACTCAAGTTTTTCTTTATCACCTGTCATATGCTTCGAACATCCACTGTCAATGTACCATAGATTTTCTTGTCCTTCTGCATAAAATGCTATCCCACATCTTTCTGTTTGTGGTTCCTTTATTCTCCATGTTTTGGTGCTTGAGGCTTGTTCCTTTGTCTGCTGAAACCTGCTCCTGCATTCAAAATCTTTATGACCAAAGTTATTGCAAATAGAACATTCAACTTCATTTTCAAGAGCCGAAAAGTTGTTATAGGTCCTTTTCGTAATCCCGGTCATACTTCTTTGTTTTTGAGCTTCTCTAGTCATGATTGTTTTATATGCAACACATTTAGCTGCTTTGTGACCAAAGTTATGGCAAGAGAAACATTGTCCATTGAAGAAACTTCTGCGGTTATCAAATCTACCAGCCAAATGATTGTAATTTCTATTGTCATCCATTCTTGAACCAAATTGAGAAGATTTTACCTGTGGCTGGTTGTAGCTTTTGTTCACCCTTAAGACGGATTGCCCTTGATAGTCTCTGTTTGCAATTTGTCCCTGCTTCACCTGATGGTCTCCATTGTGCTTTTGCTCATTCCTTCTTGCTGCATCAAGATAAATTTTTGAGGTGGATGCTTGAGAAGTTTCTCCATTATAGCCCATACCTGTCTTGTTTAGAGGAGAACGTTGTACATTGATAATCTCATCCAAAGTTTCAGATCCTTTGACAAACTTAAGATTAATAGCTTTTTTTTTCTCAATCTCTTTTCTAAGACCAACAATTTCACCTTCTAATTTTTCAAGATGTTTTTCCTTTTCATCAATTTGAAATTGTAGAGTATCAATGATCATATTCTTTTCTTCTATACATCTCTTGAGTTTAGTAATTTCTTTATAAAGGCTATCCACATCTATAGCATCCATATAATCATCATCTTCAAATGCCATTAACAGTTTCTAGTCATTACCTCGTTCATCTTCATCACTATTTGATAGACCATCACTATCTTCATGAGTGTAGTAGCTTTTCTTATTTGCACTCTATTTCTTGTTCCATCTAGCAGGTTCCTTTCCTTTATCCTTATAAGGATATTTTGCAGCATAATGACCTACTCTTCCACAAGCAAAGCATTTAAAAGGTAACTTACCTCTGAACCTTCCAGAACCCCTTTGAAGATTTCTAACAAAATTTGATTCTTCTTCTTCTTCTTCTTCTGGCACGTGACTTGCTTCATAATAATCTCCTTTGCCTGAAGCCTTGAAAGTAGCTTCTCTTTTGTCTGAAGGACCTCCCTTTCTCATTTCGTAAGCAGTTAGAATTTCGTGAAGCTGAGACATAGTAAGAATTCGTAGATTTTCCTTTTCTTCTATTACAGACACTTTAGATTCAAACTTGGGGTACAATGATCTTAGAACTTTTTCAACCACAATAGCCTCTTTTATTTCTTCACCCAAGTTTTTCATGCAATTAACAATCTCATCTACCCGAAGAAAATATTTAGCCACACTTTCATCATTATACATCCTGAGATTCTCATACTGAATCCTGAGAGTTTGAAGTTTAGCACGCTTTACCTGTTCATCTCCTTCGTAGCTCAAGACAAGTTTGTCCCATATTTCTTTTGCGGATTTATATTGCATAACCTTTACGAATTCTGTTTGAGATAAGCATCCCAGCAAAGTATTGACTGCGTTAGCATTTGTTTCATATTTCTTCTTTTCGGCCGTATCTGTAGGAGTAGCTGAAGGAAAAGTGTAGCCTGTATCTATGATATCCCAAACTTCTGTACCAAGAGATTGAAGATAGGCAGTAACTCTTACCTTCCAATAATTGAAGTTTGTCCCATCAAAAATTGGTGGCCTAATTGATGCTTCCCTCTCGTAGTTGCTCATGATGAATGATCTTCCTTCAAGCGATCAAGCTTCTTCGAAGGACCTGCTCTGATACCAATTGTTGGAAATAATACTGAGAGGGGGGGGCTGAATCAGTATTATCAAGTTCTTTTAACAAATCTTCCTTATTTATACTTTGAATTATTTTTGCATATCAGTACCATAAAATAATGAGCATGAACAAGAAAAACAGATAGTCACACCAAAGAACACCAGATATAAGGTGGAAACCCAATGTGGGTGAAAACCACCTGCTGCAATATGTCTCTATCTTCTTTCAAATTAGAAACTCCTTTTACAATGATTTTGTACTGGTGCAGTCCTTTACCAGTACACAGGCTGCAACCTGCAGAGAGCTACAACTCTCTCTCATTTTCCAGTCTTTCCTGGAAGGGAGCTACAACCCCCTACTTCTTTTCTTACAAGGACCACTTTTCATAAATTTTCAAACTGGATCCATAAGCATCAAATGATCATCAAGTACATGTAAATTACACAGTCAACTGCAGTAACCAGATCAACAATAACAGAACTAACCCAGAACACCTTATCAATAGAAAAATTCAGTCAACAGAAGATCTTAAGACAGATACGCAGTTTTTCTTTCTCTAGCCTGCGTCGCTACGCACTTCACCTTCTGCTTCCCTGCGTATACCCACAGAGAGCCTTCTGCTATACCGCGTACCCACGCACTGCTTCTTCAATCGCGTTGCGTACTGTTACTGTAGGTACGCACCCAGAGACACTATCGCGCCGCGTACTGTTACTGAAGCCACGCACTCAAAGATACTATCGCGCCGCGTACTTTTACTATGCATATGCACTTGAACCTTTGTCATGCTGCGTACCCACGCAGTTCTCCTTCTTCTGCTCTACATACCCACGCAGTGCCCCTTCTTCTGCTCTGCGTACCCACGCAGCTCTCCTGTTTCTGCTCTGCGTACCCATGCACTTGTACCGTTAATGACCTGCGTACTTCTGATTAGGGCCGAATTGGCAGTCCACCAGTGTGCCACAGTTAGTCAAATGCCCAGATCTGATCATGCGCTCGAGAGATCACCCTTCACAGATTCGCTTTCAACTTTACTTTCATATAGATCAAGCTTTTAAAACAATAACCCAATATTTCAGATCTCAAGATATTCAATTTGCAAAAGATGCTTAGCCAAGTGATCTCCTTTGCTTTATATAGGCAAGCTCCTCCTAAAATCATGGATCAATACCATAGATAACCAATACAAGGGGCCTAAAAACATGGGGCTCAATAATAATAATAATAATAATATAAAACAATACCACGGGCCAAAACCATAGAATCAAGAGCGGCGGGCTAAATACCACGGGCCAAACATAGGAAACCCCACGTGAACGCGCTTCTCTACCTTGAAGTAAGTGAAACTGGGGGTACGCACCTCCTAAACGAGTGACATGCGTGTCTGGCCGCAGTCCCTTCACGGTTTACCTGCGCGTACGCATCTTCTGAACTGTTCTCCTGCGTACTTCTTAATTTTCAACATTTTGAGAGCCTGATCAGAGCATTGCCACGGGTGTTGCCATCAAGTACAACATCTGTAACATAGAGCCATACCAGAATCATAATGCCAACAAATTTATGATTGGGGTTGCAGTGCCCAAAAATGTCTATAACAATTAGGCCTCATAAAAGAAGCAAACTCCTAAACAAACTCTTCATGAGGTGTTTGAGTTGCACCTTCTCACTCTCACCTGTTGGTTGAGAGAATCTTGGAGTTAGTTCCTCCACCAAGGAATTCAACTCCTACAGGTGGGAAAGTGGTCTAGGAGAGTCTATATGAATCATTTCACTTGAGGAGAAGAGGGTTGAAATTTTTGTGAAGGAGGCTTGTATTGTAATCATCTTTCAGCTAATACAAATATGGGTTGCAGCTATTTTCAAGGAACTCTAGCCCAGTCAGTTCATGGTGCTTGTACTTCATTCTTTTTGTTTTGTCATGGTATAAACATCTTTATCTACATTATATCTCTTATTTTTATGAATTCCTTATGATAAAATACTCAAAATTCTTATTTTTCAAGCTCTGTTATCTGGTTTTCATGGTTATGTGTTTTCTCTTCTGAAGCTAATGAAATCATGTTAATTTATGCTCATTAGTTTCTTCCACAATATATCCTCTATACTACACTGAAAAATACCCAAATTACACCATGAATTCTGATATCTATCTCCTTCTTATGCTTGCTCCTGCACTCCAACAGCCTAGACCTACTTGTGGCTCCAAACCCTAAGTTCAGCAAATCCTTAAAAAACCAAATTTTCACAAACAAATACACATATCTAGTCTAAAATTCATTTTATTTAAAGTCATATCACTAATAAGAGGCTTAGAGAGATCCCTCTCATGCTCAGTAGGGCAAGCTACTGAGCTAAAGTGGTTTGAGGTTACCCTTGTCGATTTCCTTTTTAGCCTAGGAGATTGTAAGGACTAACACAAGCAATCAAGCTACCACTAAACAACATTGTTAGTCTTGGAAGATTCAAGAAAGATCACATCTCTAGATACAACAAAATTCTTATTAACTTCATCATAGAGATGATATATGGGAGAGGGTGTATCTTCTGAAGGGTGTATATGGGGGAGGTGTATGGCAGGGGAGGTAATGATTGGACCGGCAGAGTTATGGTAGGTGAGGTTATATACGAGTGATATAACAATAAAAACATGCAATGGGGAGTGGATTTAAAAACTGGGAGCAGATTTAAGGTATAAACAGGAGCATATTGGTGTGATTTCGCGAGGAAGGTTATGTATGGGGATTTGTTCATTAACTAACGAGATAGGGAGTGTGTATTATTGGAGAAGATACAGTATTTTCCCCTACGTATTGAGAGGAGGAAATGTGTTCTGTTGCATGGTATCAACCTGGGGTATGGTGGTATGACCTGGAGTATGGTTATATGACTGTGTTGGTATTAAATGCATATGACAATAGATTATAAAAAAGGCAGTGTGGGAGTATGGAGTGGATATAATGTATTGGGAGTGGAATATTATTCAACTCATATAACACCAACATTCACAGACATACTGCTCGGTCTCCACACTCACTGCACAAGTGTTTCATCCTTTATGTAGACTGTCGAAGAGTGGGGTAGTCTTAGCTCGGTCTCCATAGAAATGAAAACTCATTCAACAAAAACGCTCACATTGGATATTCAACGCAACTTTAAGGAATAATGCACAAAATCTTGCAAAGAAAGGAGGGACAAAATATGGCAGAGGTGTAAGTTCTGCAAAATAGGCAGAACAGAGGCCAGGAGGGAATTACAAGGCTAGAGAGGGAAGCCAAAAATGGAGATGACTCTGATACCATGTCAGGCCAAGAGGTAACTCCACAATGCGAATTGTCATTTTGCATTAATATTTCTCATGGATATATACATGGAGGAAAAGACTTTTGGGCTTCACCTCCTAGTGTCTCTCCATATTCCTAATCTTCTTATTTTCTATTTACATTATTTTACATGAATTTCCTAATCCCAAAGATTAAGTGTCAAAAACATTAATCTTAAAAAAACCATTTCTTCACCCATATTCTTCATCTTTTCTTCCATGAGGCCCACATCCTCAACTTTCCTTGATTTATCAATTTGCACCCATCAATAGGTTTGGAGTTTTTCTCTGTCTATCTCAAGTATGATGGGTACTGTAAATTTTTCAACTATGATTCATCCTTCCTCATAGAACTTGTAGTGGGACCCAAGATTAGGTTTGGGATCAGGCTCCTAGAGTTCTTATGGTTCTGCATCACCTTCATGTAACAAATCTACCCTTTCCTATAACTAGGAAATTTCTACTTGTAGTTGCTTGGTCCTACATTACCTAGTGCTTGGCCTTTCTTAGGAGGTATGAGGTTGCTTTCCTTTGGCCATGAGGGAGATTATTTCTTCAATTTTATTCTTTCCCTGTCCCAACTCCCTTTCTCGGTGGCCGACAGATTATTCAATTGTGATGGTGACTACTAAATGAGGCTAACACTTTTAGTGTTTGATTTTAGTACTCCTTATTCTCTTGAAATATAAGGGGCATTTATTGGGCTGACTCCTTTTCATTTTAACATGTATGCTAAGGGTTGC
This sequence comes from Pinus tabuliformis, assembly GCA_031772625.1. Classification (NCBI taxonomy): domain Eukaryota; kingdom Viridiplantae; phylum Streptophyta; class Pinopsida; order Pinales; family Pinaceae; genus Pinus; species Pinus tabuliformis. The sequence goes on along the minus strand of CM062820.1, from coordinate 1,527,788,246 downwards.
TAGAGTGGCATCCACCTCTTGTTCATTGTTTCCTTCTGAGAGGCTTACTGACGGCTCTTGTTTTCTCTTCTTTTTAGGCCTCGAAGGCTCCCTAAGGATCTCTTTTGTTGCCTCTAGTTTCTATTCTTCATCATCCCCTTCAACTTCTTCTCCCTTTCCTTCCTCATTCTCTTCTTTAGCCTATTTTTAAACTTCTTCTTTATAACCACTATGTTTTGTGGTTTCCTCATGTTCTAGCAGGGGTTGGGTTTGAGTCTTAATGAAGGCCTCCCTATCCATGTCTACAATTTTTTTCCATGGTACAAGGTTATTGAGGTGACTCAAGGCATCCATGACAATCAGCCTTATAATCACATGATGAGAAATGTATTGGTGTTTCCCTTTTGTCACCCTCTAGCTCATTTCTATCATAGGTTGAAGAAGAAAGTGGGGAATACTATGCTTGCTTGGAATAGGAAATTTTGTCTGGAACATTAGCTCATAAAGTAGCCTAAACTGATAGGAATATACAACACTTAGCCTCCCCTCACATGATATGTATTTTAAGATTTTGTAGGCTACTTAATACCTTGGGTAAGGCGGGTTTTCACCTCTGACTCCATTTTTGTCCTCAATTGGATTTTCTTCAGGAAGGAAGAAATTATTTTTAGTTGTGATGGCTTCTAATATATCCTCTTTGCCCCACCTAACTCCTAAATCCAATGTGGTCACCCTGTTAATTAGTTATTGTTTGAGATGGATGACAATCCCCTTTATAATGGTGGTGGAACTCTCTCCCCCCTAAGATTGAAGGGGCATGGAAAATTCACCGGTTATCTCATCATCATATCCTTGAATTCTCTCAAAGAACCTCATCCATTGTGACTCATGAAGATGTATCTGATAGGAGGATGTTGGTGGATACTTTTTGAGTCTATGGGTTCCCTTCTATTAAAGCCTCCTCCCATTTTCTCTATTGTGGCTCTTCTCAGTTTCTCAATTTTTGGGCAGCCTAGGGTTTTAGAATAAAGATGAGAGGAATGGTGTTCTTCTTCTGATCAGAGTTATGGAAAGTGTATGATACACTCAAAACAAATTCATTCTTCTACTATCATGATTTCTACACATAAAAAAAAAGAAAAACACAAGGTTTAAAAGATCTCAATTTCAAGGGTTTGCCACACGATGCAAAAATTGACCCAGTTTTTCAATTTTCTTACATGGAAGGTGAGGGAAATGCATGAATTTTACCTCCCTTGGAGATTCCTTCATAGATTTTTGGGTCCTGGAGGACAATTCACACCAAATCGAGCCCTTTTCACCCCTCAGGCCAATCCTGTAGCAGCTGGTTACAATCTCGTCGCAATTGCGTGCAATCTTGTAGCACTAAACTTCGATCTTGTAGCACCTATTATTCATCCCTATAATGCCTTTGTAGTAGCCTAGGGGACCTCTGGTCATAGCTAGCTCGACCCTAAAAAATTTATTTTTCCTCTTTGACCATTTTTTGGGAATGAACTCTTGGTACAAATGAAGTTCGAGATCATCCTTTATTCCCTTTTGTGGTTTGGTGGTGGTCTTAGCATGTTGTATGAGATAGCCCCTACCTAGAACCTTCATAACTTCTCAAACCTATTGGCCCACTCCTTAAAAGTATCACCCTTCCCATTTTGTCATTTTCCTCATGTTGCATGAGAGAGGCAGTTCACTTCACCTAACTGTTCAAGGGAAGCCGAGACTATTGGTTGCATTCAACCTACAAAAACCTCACTTCTCATACATTTTAGAAAATTTCAAACTATCATTTACTTAAAGGAAGAGGTGAGGAGTTTGATACGTATGCCTACTTGATGGTATCTAGATGGTATCTGGCTACTTTTATGTCTGCATGTTGCTTCAGAAATGGTGGCTGATCTGCTAATTGTTTGAGATGCCATTTCCTATACTAGTAGCTCCATGTTTTAAATATTCTTTGGAATTTTTTGTATATATTTCTTTATATGTGATTGACTGAGCATTTTCAATGTAGGTCCTACTAATGCTGCATCAAGTTGATATTGTTGGAGCTAAGCAGTGACTCTATAGTAGCCTTGCAGAAGTTTTATGGCTGCGCAAGATCTAGGAGATGATCCTGCAATGCTCCATGATGGTCAATTCTTGATTTTGGTGCTTCCAATTGCTTTCCTATAGTAGTCACAAACCCCCCTATGATAAAAGGAACCTTCATATAATGCGTCCAAAAACTTTAATAATCCATGTTAATCTCATAGACAAGGATCAGAAGCTTTGGTTGTGGTGAAAATAATGAAAGGAGTGGTAAAAATGGGGGTTTTTTAATGGAAAAAGATGGTTATTTTTTGGAAGAAGTGGCTAAATGGGGTGAATTATGGGCTATGGTGGTGTAGTGGACCTTTCCTTTAATTCCCTCGTGGAAAATATAGGATCTAAACCATTTATCTATGTCAATCACAATCTTGTACAAAATCTGGAAAATCATGTAGCATTTTAGGACAATCCTGTAGCACTTTAAGACTAAGGTAGAATTGAGTGAGATGGGTTTCCTGATGATGGAGGGACTTAGAGAATTTGATGGAATGATGAAGGATATGCAAATAACTAGTCTATGTGAAAGTGGCTAAATGGGGTGAATTATGGGTTATGGTGGTGTAGTGGACCTTTCCTTTAATTCCCCTGTGGAAAATATAGGATCTAAACCGTTTATCTATGTCAGTCACAATCTTGTACAAAATATCGAAAATCATGTAGCATTTTAGGACAATCCTGTAGCACTTCAAGACTAAGGTATAATTGAGTGAGATGGGTTTCCCAGTGAAGGAGGGACTTAGAGAAGTTGATGGAATGATGAAGGATACACAAATAACTAATCTATGTGGGTAGAAAAGTGGAGTGTGGAGGTTTCTTAATTTGACTACTATCCTTCTTTTTCCATGGTTGGAACCCTAAAAAAACATGTTAGTAATACTATTATAAGGGTTCCCTTCCTTTCCCTTAACTTTTTTTTAATTTTTTCTCTTTTTTCTTAAGACCTACAAGTTGCCTCAAAAGAGGTTTTCAACCTACATGACTGCCCTAGGTGCCTCAAAGGAGGTTTTCACCTAGGGATCTTTTCATTTATTATTTTTTTTTACTCTTGGACTACCTCATAGAGGTTTTCAGCCCCAAAGTTGGCCTCAAGTGCTTCATGGAGGTTTTCACCTAGGCTCTTTTATTTTCCTTCCTTTTTTCCTTTTTTTTCTCCTTTTTTTCTTCTTCTATTGATTAGAGGTTGGATGAACTAAGAGTTGTGAGATACGCAATTACATTTGGCTCCTTGATTATTGAGTTCGTAAAATCTTGCTTTAATAGAGGCCTCTTATACAACTTTAACTGGTAACCATTAACTAATAGTTGAATTCCTTCTTTATCAATTGTTCTTATTTGGAAAGACCCATTCTCATGAAAATTTTCTACCAAATAAGGACCCATCCATCTTGTCATCAATTTTCCCTTGAAATCCTTGAACCTAGAATCATACAGTAGGTCCCAATTACCCTCTTGGAAGGTCCTTTCCCTAATGTTTTTATCATGCCAAATATTCCTCTACAGTTGGACTACCTCAATGTACATGAGAGCATGCAATATGAACTCATCCCAGCCATTGAGTTGGAGCAAACTTTCTTGTTGAGTTGCAGTGATGTGTAAATCCAAACTTTCTACCATTATTAAGGTGTTGTACTCAAGCTCAATGGACAGTAGAGCCTCCTTTCCATAAACCATATCAAAGGAGGTGAATCTAGTGGTGGTTTTCCAAGTGGTATTATAAACCCAAGTGGCCTCTACAAGTTGAGTTGCCCAATCCTTTTTTTTGCTAATGAAAACTTTAGTCAATATGTTCTCCAAAGAGTTTTTTGTGACCTCCACCTTGAGGGTGATAGGCAGTGGATTTTTTGTGTTTTTTATGATGTTTCTCCATGATTCCCTCAATTAGTTTGAAGTAAACTGAGATCCTTGATGATTGAACAAATCCCTTATAAATCTAAACTTATAAAATATTTCTTCCCTTAGAAATTTTGCCACCTTCTGCTCAGTTGTTGCCTTTATTATTTTTTCTTCATCCCACTTTGTCAAGTAATTAGTGCACATAATTATGTATCTCTTTTTTCTATATGGGGGATCAAAAGGCCCAATTAAATCCATGCCACATATATCAAATGGATCAAGAGTCACTTGAGGTTGCAGGGGCATCTCATCCTTGTGTGTACACTTTCCCATCCTCTGGAACTCATCAGATCTAGGAGTGTATCTTATATCATCTTGGTGTAGAGTAGGCCAATAGTAGTTAGCTTGGAGGATTTTGAAGGTTTTCCTCTTAGCAGCAAAATAGCCCCCACGGGGTTGATCATGGCATGCTAAGAGGATTTCAAATATATCATCCTCCCTCACGCATCTCCTCAAGATCTGATATGGTCCCAATTTGAAGATATTTCCCCCAATCCATGTGAAAAGGGAACTTTTTCTAACAAACTTACTCTTCTCCTTGGAGGATAGATTAGGAGGGAACCTCCTAACAACCAAGAAATTTGATATATCAACAAACCAATGAGAAAATAGTGAAATAGCCAAAAGGTTCTCATCTAGAAGTGGGTCATCTGTCATCTCCTAATTTCTTGTAGGAAACGTTAGTCTAGACAAAAAATCTACAAACACTTTTTTTATTTTTTTTTCGTGGCTTGTCCACAATGATTAGATATGTTGGACACCTAATCCTCAATGGGTTAGTGTGGAAGCCGAATAGACAAAAGGAAGTCCAAGAGACCTTGGGATGTGAAACCTAATGGTCAAACCATGTACTATAAATGTATATGATTTGTTAATAAAAATGTACTCTCAAGTTTTATCCTTCAGATTTTGTTGCTGCCCATGTGTGTTTAACATGGTATCAGAGCAGGTGATTGTTGGTCCTGCTCCATTTTGAGTCATTATAATGAGCCATTATTTTCCTGTGAATACTGACCTATCATTTAGGTTGCCTTGAGCGCTTGTGAGTCATGCGCTCTGTATATTCTGCCATGCAAAAACACTTCTATTCTCTGTGGTATCGGTTCACCGAATTGCTGCTCCTCTCTTCCATATAATAATATGCCTGACAGTTTTGTTACATGCATTTTCTAGGGCATTATAAGGGCTATTCATGGCATTTGCGCCAGTGGTTGGTTCTGTCAGAGATTCTGACGAGCTTTGAGTGTTTGATGCCAGAAATGGCACCCGTTTCTGAAGAACGTTGGACAATCCTCTAATTACCGCATTCCATTGTCGCATTCACCCTTTAGCTGCTTCTTTTGCCAGTAGATATCGGATTCCTGCTACCGGATCTTCCAGAGGTGGTGCGCATATGGGGAAAGTCCAATTTGGGATCCTTTAATCGCTTTTCTTTCTCATGCAGACATCTCTGCTAATTGGAAGACAAGATACATTACTTCTATACTCCTTTGAATTGTGTTTCACCATTCATTATTTTTTGTGTTGAGGACTGTTGATATTCACTGTTCACTATTTTTAGTCGTTGTTCTCTAACTCTCTCCATCTCATGCTGGAATTCGGTGAGTTTAGAGTCGAATGTGATAATTGTAGTCGGATCCACAGCATTTTGCATAGAGTTCAAGACATTTACTATTTTCGCCAAAAGGTCCTTTTCTTTCTGCATAATATTTGCAAGGGATTCATCCTAGTCTCCATTTTTGGATGTTGTTTCTCTGTCCTTTGAAATCCGTCAGTCTCCTCTAATGCATTGAATAGCTCCTGATGTAGCCTCCTCTATTTTGGAGAGATTGAGCTGTCGGGTAGAATTGATCTATGATAGAAGCTCATTCCTGCCTAAAAAGTAGGCACCATCCAGCATCCCTATATTAGCCGCCGCTGCCATTTCTATTGCCTAATTGCATCCATAGCACAACCACCCAAATTGGTATTCAACTAGTGCTACAATTGCGTCGACCTGAATAGCGTCACTATAAAGAAGTTCTATGTAGCCACCTCATCAATCGAAACATGCTTGAGAGCTATGAAAACGGCACAGTGGGTGCGTCCTTCCCAGGCAGTAACTCTACATCTATCAGAGAGTCAGAGATTGATTTCACACACAAATATCTCAGTAATGATGTTGGATATCAATTAGATTTTGCTGGTTTAATTTATGTGAGCCGATATGGTGTTAGATTTTGCCACTGGAGTTGGAAAATTCAGCTTCTTTTCGGTGAGTTTGGATTCGACTGTTGAAATTTCCGACAAATTGACAAAATTTGGGGCTATTTTATAGTTAAAGTATATTTGTTGGTTTATTCATTTATCTATGCTCGATGGAATGAAATCTTGAAGACTCTTTGCAATGATTTAAGGACAAAAAAAGGAATTTCACCCAGTCAAATTTTGAATACAAAGTATTTGGAATGTCCTGGTCATCGTCTCCACTATAATTCCTGCAACGTTGAGCCTCAGTGCATTGGTTTGTTTTCAGTGTGTGGTGAAACATTGAGTTATTCATGGTATATTTATTGAATTTTTAATTGGTTTCCTAGTTTACCCACAAGCAAAGCCAAATTATAAAGTGTTTGTGCATTCTCAATTTTGAACGTCTACGTTATATATATGTGCAACAACTCGATAAGTCGACGAGTGGAATAAGACATATAGTGTTCGTTGTACGTTGAATTTTTGAAGACCTGGATATGGACAACATATGTGGCACATGATTGAGTGCTATGTGATGCACGTAGTAACAATGATGTCCAATTTTTGCACTGGTCGATTCAATGTTAAATGATATATGTGCTGGTGTATTAATCGTTATGGGTTTGGGTTGAGTCCGTGCTTTATATATATGCAGTGTGTTGAATATCATTGGTTGAGGTATGCATTCGTCGATTTTTATTGAACGCTAGTGTATATTAAATGCGTCAAATCTCTGTGTTAAAGCAACGAGCTGGTCGGTTCATCTCTGTGCATTCATAACTGCATGAACATGTGGAATAATCCTTTCATTGGTGCATATCTCCTACAAGTGGGTCATTGTTGCAATTGTCATTCTTATTGGAATACTGGAGGTATCGTTGACTCTTTATATGCTCTCTTAGCTCTCCATAAAATCTGTGTGATAAATGAGGGCAAATTGTTTTCTTTGAAGAAAGACGAAAGATCAGAGAATATTTGTTCGTACCCTAGTCAAAGAATTTATATATGAGCATTCAAGCCATGTCCATGACATGGTGCTATAGTTGTTGAAGTTTTGATATCCATCATTTCTGCTTTGAAAGTGAAGGAGTATTTGAAGGATCCAAGCAAGTTTGCAGTTGTTGTTGCCCTAGTGTGGCATTGCATTTAAAACTCATTATAGTTTTTTGTCTACATATATATGCATTGATTCCTTGATTTGACTGTTGCATAAGAGTTTGGTGGGTTGTATAAAGGCAATGATTGTTTTGACAAATAAAAGTAATCTTTTGTGGAGAAAAGTTTAGTCGGTTTTATTGTCAGAACATAATGTTGGTCATGAATAAACTCTTATTTTTATGTAATGGATTGTAATTGGTGCTTGCTGGTTGCACACTAATCATTTGCTGCACATTTATAAAGGATATTGATGTGTACTGTGGGTGGGTATTACTTTTCTACATTGAGTAGTAGTTGTGATCAGTTTTTAATGTGTAAATCTGACATTGAAGAAAAAATGGCCAGAATCAATGAAGTATTATAGTTCCTCAAAACTCTCATATTGTCTACTACTTATGATACATTAAAATTCAGCAAAGTTTCTCTCACAGACATTCAGGTCTGTCTACAAAATGCACAAGAGAAAATTTATTTTTTACAACTTGAATCTCAGCTACAACAAGAAGAATTAAAACAGAGGATTCATTCTGAACCTATTTCTGTTCAAAACAATGAAACAAACTCCCATAAATAGCAAGACAATATTGTTGAAGTTCATTCAGAACTAGTGCCCAATAAAGCAGCAATTGTACATGCAGATGCAGAAACTTAGTCTGCACTTCCCAAGCCCATCATCAGACCTTGGGAACAGCTTGTCCACAAAAAGCACAGAACTGGTCTTGGATATGACAAGGACGTGTCCTTTCATATTCTAGACTACTCAAAGCCCATTCAATTTCAGAGTGCTGGACTCATTCATGAAAGTTCACCGCCAGCTGTTCCAGATTCTACTCCTCTTCCACAGCAACAACAACAAATTGTGAAATGCCAACACTGTGACTGAGTTGGCCATTTGAAAGATCATTGTTTTTATCTTCATCCATGTAAGCATTGTCATAAAACCACCCATTCTTCACACAGATGCTTCAGAAACAAATGTCTTGCAAGAACAAAGATTCATCTTGGATGGATTGCTTCTTGGCAATGGGCATCAACAGCCAAGAAGATATTCCAATAACATGTCAAAACTTGTTCCAGAGTATTGAACAGTCTTTCAGTTGAGTTTTCTCCATCATCTCACCTTGTATCTGACAGGGAGGAAATGATGGTCATCTACAAGCTTCAAAGTCACATCAAGCGAGCTTGAGCCACAACCTGCCACACCAGTTTCAAAGTTGTAGCCAGAAACAAAGATGCCCCTGAACATGCTTTCAGTTGGTAATCTAGGACACTTCCTCTAGCAGAAAACTTCAGCTTCTTGCCAGTTTCGGAAGAATTCCAGGAACAAAATTGAGAACACTTCCTCTAGCAGAAGACTTCATCTTCTTGCTAGTTTTGGAAGAGTTCCAGGAATTGCATTAAGCAATCCAAAGTTGTTTGTCATCCGTAAACCATCACAGGTTGAGACTTCCCTTTTCAGGTTGAAGTTCTCCCTTTTATGTGGGGTAAGACCTCCCTTTATTGGTTGAAGGTTTCCTTCTTCAAAACAATAGGATCACTTCCTCTAGCAGAAGACTTCAGCTTCTTGCCAGTTTTGGAAGAGTTTCGTGAACTGCACTAAGCATTCCAGTGTTGGTGGTCATCCTTAAACCACCGCCCTTTATACCACCATTTCAAAGAACACATTCAGCCTAGTGTTGCCATGCATTTTTGCACATTTTGTATTACAGCTCTCTTCTTGGACTCATACATAACCCTTCGGATTAAGGGGAGGAATGTTGGACACCTAATCCTCAATGGGTTAGCGTGGAAGCCGAATACACAAAAGGAAGTCCAAGAGACCTTGGGATGTGAAACCTAACGGTCAAACCATGTACTATAAATGTATATGATTTGTTAATAAAAATGTACTCTCATGTTTTATCCTTCAGATTCTGTTGCTACCCATGTGTGTTTAACAAGATAAAATTGTTGCAACGATAAAAACCATCCAATTATACTAGCATTGACATTAGGTTTATTCACTAAGGATTTAATGATTTCATGATCAATATGAAAAAATACTTGGTCGTCAATGATATAATGCCTAAACCTGTTCAAGGAATGCACAATAGGTAAGATTTATTTTTTAGTAACCGTGTAATTAAGTTCAAATTTGGAGAGGTTCTTACTAATGAAATATATGACATGAGGCATTTTTTCTTCCACTTGTACCAAAGCTACTCCTACAACTTTGTCTGATGCATTTGTGTGGATGTGGAAAGGCAATGCTCAATTGGGACATATAAGAATTGGTGCAGTGGTTAATATCTCTTTCAGCACTTCGAATGCCTCTTGACATTTATATGTCCAACAAAAATATGAATCCTTGGTCAGCAATCAAAAAAAAGGTGAAGCCAACTCTCTGTCCTTAATGAATCTTCTGAGGGATAGGGGCCCTTTTGAAAATGGTAACCTTGTTAGGGTCAACTTTGATCCCTTCCTTAGAAAGGAAGTGACCTAGGACAGTCCTTGCCTTCTGTTTACGGTGCTAGACCTGCCAACATGTCAAGCGGATATCCCCGATAAAAAGTCACAATTAGACCTCAAATAATTTGGTGTAGGAGTCCCAGCAGTGGGTCATAAGGTAACGCCTTGACTGCGATGTCACACAGGAGAAAGTAAGATAACTCTATCAGTAACAAGGGTGTGTCTACTCCAGTGAGTCAAGGAAGGTGTATGAGAAGTTCTAACACTTCGAAGGGGGAAGGAGGTGAAGGTGAGTTCTAGGTTGAAAGTGATCAGTCCCAAGTCGGATAGGAACACACAACACAAAAGGACATGCATAGTTTCCAATAGAGCAATCCACTCAGATGCGGCAGTCACATCATACAAGGTATGATAACACATACAACACTCACGATCAATCCAAGACGAGTGCGATGGTTGTTACAACAAGGTTCATTCGAAAGGTCTATCTGATGTCCGACAGAGCAGTCAACACGAACGGTGACAACATTAACAACATATACAACACATTAACAACAAGATTCATATAATTTCATCTGAATCAGTTCATACACAAGTACGTAAGTTAAACAACATATATCATTAAGGAAACCAGAGCAGTGCAACTACAATAATAACATATGCATGAAAATGTGTTGGCTCTTATTATATAAAGAAGTGTAAGTCTCAATCATACAATACATCTATGTAAACTTGCCAGCCTCAACAGTGGAATGTTACAGCCACATCCACCTGCTCCTCCAAAGAGATGTACTAGCTTCGTGCAGTGGAGAAGCCAAGGTGCATTACAATATTGTCCAATCCTTCTTCAAGATAGTCTTAGTAGAAGCTTGGCTGACCAAAAGACTATACAATGAGTTATGAGGGACTATTTATAGCAAAGGGTGGGGTGACCCTTGACATTTCCCTTTGTGACAGTCAACTACCCTCATGACTCTTCACCTACTCTATGATTGTTACATCCAACTATTGACACTTGACTTACACTTGACATGACTCAACATTACAATGCACGTGTACTCATGTGAGACAACATGGCTTCAGCAAGCCTTGCAAGACATCACTGACACTCAGTCCATTGTGATGAGACCAACTCTTTTGACATGATTGTGATGGTGAAGGTGGTGAGTTGATGCCAAGATTAGTCATCCGTGATGGTGTGCATGCATGTTATGGTGACATCTTAATGAGGCGAACTCTTGCCTCTATTGCAACCAGTGCATTGGTTTGGCTCCTTCATCCAACTCATCTGCTAACATGCACATGGTCTTCTTGGGTTTGGCTAAACCAAAAACACACTAATGCATAGTTTTCATGCTGATATTCAAGTGTGAGCTGGTGGTAATGTGCATCAACTTGCCGATGTACATGTTCAGCTTCACCTGGACTTGCTTCTTGTTTTGCCTTGGTGAGTGTGTTGAATGGGTTGGATTGCATGCATGCGCACAATGACATGCATGCTGTGGTGTTATTGGGAAATCTAGTGTCCACTCGAAGCTGCTAGTCCCACTAAGACTGGTAGCTATCTTAGAAACAAACAAACTAAAACTACTTTCGCTTTCCTTTATGAGAAGTAGATAAGAGGGGAACAAAGGACACCAACCTCAGTCTCGCGCTTAGTTCCTTGCTCAGTTCCTCTCCCTTCTGACAGATCCTTGCCGCTTTGCCTTTGTCTACCCAGCTTCAAAGAGCACCTGTAGAATCAAAGCAGCATACTACTATCAAAGAACAGAGATCTACAATCATAAACAATATAGGACCAGATATATGTTGACCACACAAATGCATATATCATCAAACATACAAGAATTTGGAGGAAAACTTGAATAGCTTTATTAATATCAAGAACATCAAAGAGGATTACAACCAATTGTTCTGACCCAGTGTCATCCTCCCAGCATGAAAGCCCTTCTTCACCTCATGAAAAGCTTAGATCACCCAACACTATGATATTCCACCAAGAAACCAATAGAACTTCCTTACAAGATACAAAATTCCAACCTCTGGATCTCTGGGATGAGTGATCCATATATAGATGATTGCAAGGGGGTGAGTCAGCTTCTGGGATTTTGATTAGTGTCCTCTCTCTCATAGTTCTTGATTCCACTTGGAGATTGATGATCTATTACTCATCCCTGGGTGAATTCAGAGAGGCAAGTGTCATAGGAGAAGTTTCTAGAAGATTCCATGACAATCCACCTTGAAAACTGTCTCTACCATTTGTCTACTCTCATCCATCGCACCCTACAGAAGGGCTTTCCAGTATGCATCGCACCCTTTACACTGGGCAGGTGAGATGCATCGCACCCTCTGCACTGGGCAGTCTGTATGGTCCATCTTTGACCAGTTATGAGCCGTTTTCTATGGAGAACTTCTGGGAGATGATGTAATCAGCTGACCTTGTTCTTTTAGGGTGTGAAGCAACACTTTTAAGGTCTTAGGAGCCCTTGGTTTATGGACATGTATGATTGGGGTTGTAGTGCCCAAAAATTTCAATAACAGTTGCCCCCTAAAGCATGAGGTCGTTAATCTTTTGATGTCGAGTGAAATGCTTTATCATGAGGATCCAAAGTTTTTTCGAGCTGGAAGGCAACCTATAATAAGATACAATACAACACATTATATTCATAATATTTTTCATGATCTAGCTGAGGCGGGCATTCCCATGCTCAGCTTTATAAATTCATTTTCATGTACATAAGATAGACAACCATTTGTATGGCAGACTAATGATTCTGGTAGAGCCATCATCCTTTGATTCGGATGATCATCTGTGCAGCAATGATGTACATTTGATGTCTTTATTTTCCTGAATATATCACAGCCCCGATGGATGAAACTAGATCCGGGGTCTTCAAACTCGTCCAATCTTCACTCGAAGTACAATTCGATCCATGTGAAAGATGTTCTAAAGTCGAACATGGAAAGACATCGCCTGATTACCAGCCAATGATGTAAGCTGTTAACAAGCGCGAGAGGAATCACCGATAATGATGATGACCCTCAAGGTACTACAGTACAATTCATGTGGTGTGAAAGGGGACTTGGAATCGAACACTACGCAAAATCTTTCGGTCGAAGGCCATTGATGTAAACCTGTCACCGGAAGTGAGAAACTTTCCATTGAGGCATGCAAGCTTCAAAGTACTGAAAGGGTTGTTCCTAAGTCGACTTCTTGGATAATGAGCTGATGTCGACAAGAAGTGACCCATCGTAGGAATGCCTTAATGAATCCCACATCTACAACACGGAATGGAGTAAATTATTTTTGGAGGTGAAAACGATCTGATGATACAGGGTTTAGGGTGGCGGTCATGAAAGAATGGAGTGTGAATGTATTGCAGCAGATGAGACACAGGTGGATTCTCTGAGTGACTTCTCTTGAACATACCAGCGACACTGACATGGATTGGTAGCGTTAACCCCAAATATGGATGGTGCGATGGACCAATGGTGATATGACCGGTGAACGGAATAACCCAACTCGACTCGGATGTGGAGTGAAAGTGTCATGTTCAAGAGCGACTTGCTACCAATAAAGTTTCTTCAAGTTTTCTTCCCAATTTTTCCCCAGTCATTACTGACCAGTACCTCTTTATTTTTATCAAGCTTGAGGAGGATAACATATGCTTTTTCTATAATCTGCCCTTCGGGCAAACCCGTCGCTATGTTTTAACGAGCCTAGTGACAATGAAACTCGTTCTTGTCTGTATGAACAAGTTTGTTGCTATTTGGTTTTAACGATTTTAACGACAAAGATAACTCGGTCCTTTTCAATTTAAGAGAATCTGAAAGGGACGTAAAGGAAACTCCAATAATCCTTTTTCATCATATAATCACTTAAGTCCGAAAAAGTATAAAATAATACGAAAGGGATGAATTTTCGATAATTTTAACGAGCCAAACAAAACAAGCGCTCAATCTTTTTGTGTAATAATCCCTCAGGTCCAAAAAGATTAAAATATAGAGGAGGGATAGCACTTCCGGTAGCTTTAATGAGCTGGAGAGGCCAATTGCTCGGCAATCTTTTCATATGTTGCGAGTCATATGAAAGGAGCTTAAAGGAGACTCGTCTTTTGAGGAACGAGTGATAATTTTAGGTAGCAGCTGATTCCAGGTAAGGTTTGGATTTTCCAATCACGGCAGTGTCACAAGGATGGCTAATAGGATCATTCTTCACAGTTGTTCCTCAAAAGGGGTAAACAATCAAATGGAGGTGAATGATCAGCTAAAACAGAGTGGAGGTGATGGTAAGAACAGGACCAGGGCTCAAAAAGCTGATGATAATGCATTCACAATGGTTATATACCGGAAATTGGTTCATTTTTTAATGAGATTAAACTTTGGGGGAACGTTTGCTCATTGCTAAGGTTTAATTTTTAACGAGCTTGAACTTCTCATAAAAACTGCTCATCTCAGTCGTATAATAAGGATGTCTCATCGATAGGTTCAATTTTTAGGGAGCTTGCACCATTCGAAACTTTGCTCAGGATCCTTTCATTATGGAAGCTAGGAACGGCCAATCCTACAAGTTTAAAGGGTTGAGAAACTACAAACTAAGAAAATAAATGGTTGCTCTTTACTTTCAGGGAAAAATGTTTGCATGCCCCCAGGCATAGAGAAGTAGAGTTTCCAGGTTACCATATGAAAGCTCTCGCATATGCGAGATTGCTCCATCCGTGTTGCAAACAAAACACTTCCTTGGCGATGTCTACCGAAATAGACAAAAGTGAGTGGCGCGGTCGCCTCCACTCACATAAATTTGACGAGGGAATCTTATTCTATTCTAATCCCATTTTCCTAAATGGATGGGTGTGTCAGACTAGTCATATATCCTCCGTAGAAACCTACCCTATGTCAAAGTTTTTCTTGCCGAAACAGACCCGGGCGCATGCCCCCTGGGTTTCAGTCATGTCCTCCCGAATCACTCACGCTCTTCAGGTGGACGAACTGGAAATTGATGAGACATTCCTTGCGTGAAAAGACCATTTAGGGATGGCATTTGACTATTAGCTATGTGTGAGCAGGGAAACGAAATCTGGTCTATGAGCTGGACCACTCGGCCTTCATGCGGAAAACACATTACTCTAAAGAGTGAGGAGACAATGGCTCCCATGCTATAAATATAGTCGCGTCCAAGGAGTAGATTATAATCTATAGGTCCTTGGACTACCATTACGTTTATATAAACGGTTTTCCTTCTCAATTTTATGGGCACATTGGGAAGGATCCCTAACAGTCGACTGGTCCCTTTGTCAAAGCCTGTCAGATTTCTCATCTCAGGCAAAAGCAATGGTGAACCAAGCGCTTCCCAAGCAGTTGAGGAAAGGATACTCCCAGAAGCCCCTTCATCTATGATGGTACCGACCATGATCATTTTGTAAGCTTGTACAATGATTCAGAATGGTACATTAGCCGGTAAACGGGGTCTTCCTAGTAGATTCCAATCGAAGGAAATGACTAGGTTGCTTGGAGGTGGTGTTAGCGCTTGAAATTTCACCTCAGGCTGAGAAAGGCAAACTCCAAGGCAACATCAAACCACTTATCCTCGTAGCTAGCTCTACGGGGCAAGAGAGGGCTCTCTCCGGTCTATCTCGGCAAAGATCTTCAACGGGAAAAGATAACCAATAAAGAACACTGATTTTAGGCTAGTAAACTGATAAAAAGGTTTGATTTGCGATTTTTAGGGTTTCGGTGGAAAGTTGGGGAAAGGCAATTTTGGGTGCGGGGATTGGACATAGTTTTTGCAGGGGGTTCTTTGGGGCAAGGTAGGAGACTGTATTGATGCCTTTTAAAGAGTTAGATGGGCAAGAATGACTGGTGAGGAGCTAAGGAGAGCAAGTAAACACCTTGAATCCTCCTTAAACAGATGAAAACATTGATATCAAGCAAACTTAAAGGCAGAGCATAGCAACCATGAATTCTACCTTAACACTTCATTTGCCTAATTTGCAGAAGGAAAAGTAAGAAGATGATTCACATAAAAAACTTACAAGTACAAAGAGAAACACACCATCAATACATGTAACCATAGGAATCCCAAAAAGGACTGCAAAACCCTGGTCTTTCTTCCTTTGCCAAAATTGCAGAGATACAATGAGTAATATAATAGAAGCTTTCTCCCTCAAGAGTCCAACCATGAAAATGACAAAGAAAGTACATAATATAGGCAATCTAACATCTTTCCTTGCCTCTAGGGGTCGAGCTCACTATCCTAGGAGCTGTTTCAACCAATTCCAAACTGAGCACTAAAATCTAGGCAGTCAAAACAACTTGCCTCTATAAGCTAGGAAACCAATTCATTCATTAAATTTTTGCCTATTTCATGAATGAATCTTCTAGAAGAGATAAATAAGTGTCAAAGTATCATAGAATTACATAATTTACATCAAGGAGGATCAAAATCCACTCCAAAAAGTCAAACCTAGTCAAAACTGCGTTATGCTGAGCTGTAGGTGCATTTCTGTGAAAATAGCCTGATGTGTAGCGCCCTGAATCTCAACGCGTAGCGCGCCTTTGGGCCTGCTTTTGAGGCACTTCCCAGAGTCCAAATGAGGCAAAATTGGGCTTGTTGGAACGGTCTGGATGTCTACTTTCCAACCCAAGTGGAATTTCTGAATTTGGTGACCATTGTCATCTCCAAAATTGCAATCTCCCAAGACTGCTTCCTGTGTGTCAAAAAGGTGGCAGAAAGTCATTTTTTGCTTGTTTTTTGACCTTCTGGAAGCTCAAAACTTGATGGAATCTCTTAGAAATTGCTGAGAAAGTGTATTTTTGCATGAAAAATCCAAAAATGCTGAGTTTTTGAGGAATGGACTTGCCCATCTTCAGGGTAGCGCGCGGCGCGCTACGCGTTGAGGGCAAAAACCTGTGTTTGGCACAAAAAATTCACAATTGACAAAATTTTCTCCAAATTTCTTGAAATTTGGGCTGGGAGTCCCCAATCAAGTACCATGCTCAGTCAAAGAGGCTTTGGCCAAAATTTGGAGTGGATCGGGCCTTTTCCATCGTTTTAGTGCCTTGGCCAACCTCCTTGGATCTAGCGATTGTATTTTTGACATTTCTCTAAAACCATGACACCTGTGCAAAAAGTGAAGGAGGTTTTTCTTCTTTGGCATGTTGTGGACAAAAACCTCTCTCAGTTTTCCAAAATTCATCTTTGATTTCTCTGAAACATCTTTTGAGTGAAACTTATCCCGATGTGTGAAACAAGGAATTTTGTCGAAATGAAGCGAAATGAAGGGGATAAGGGGCTTATAAATTCTTGGGGAAATTTTTGGAAGTAGGGAGGGATGTTAGGAAGTAGGGGAAAGTTGAATCTTAGAGATTGAGTGAGGGGAAGGGGTCCAGAAGGGCAAAACACAGGCCCAACCTAGAAAATTGCCAGGTTGTAGCTAGAAACTAGGGTTTGTGCGAAAATGAGGAATTTGGGGAATCTCAGTGATGGGAAGCATTTGGTAAGGTACTTTAAGGATAGGGGAAGGTGTATGAACATCAGGATACAAGTTTTGCCGATGATTTGACCGTCCAAGAGAAATTGGCTTCAAAACCCTAGGAGAGGGAAATGACCTTACCTAGGCGCAACTGAAGCATGAACAAGTTGTAAAATGACTCATTAGACACTGAGATGATAATGACAACCCTATGAATGATGATAGACTCAGCTGAATAGTGACATAGATTTGCATTTGGGAAACTTTGAAAAGAGTGAGAGCAAACCCTAGACCTAATGCCTAGTGACCAAATTTTGCTTGAAGACTCACTGAAATGACAAAATTTGTTGAAAAGTGTGCAACAAGAAATGCTTGTTGAGAGTGCAACAAGATGATGGAGCTTAGTGAAAAGAGTCGCCTTCACTAAGTGGGCCCGCAGGCTATTTTTGGTGCAAGTCTATTTTTAGACTATGTCTATTTTTAGACATATGGATCATGTCTATGGATTGCAGGTTGCTGTTTATGGATGATTGATCAAGTTGGGAAAAAAATAGATGTACTTCTATTTTTGATGAAAGTGTGAGTGATCAAAGTCAAAAAATAGAAAATTCAAATATTATTATCTCACAATAATATTTGGACTATAAACTTAATCTTATTCTCTTGGAGCACTTCAGGATGAGCTACGGATGTGGTACATGCAGATCCCAGAGGGAAATACGTGGTTACCTATGGGATGACTAATATTTGCATGCATGACTTCAGTTAGAACTCAATCAGTTGAGTTTGGTGGAGTTGATGGAGTTGTGTTCAGTTTAGCTTTGTTAAACTGGTTGTATTTAGTCTAACTAGCAAATAGACTAGAGATGAGTTGGGTGAATTAGTTATTAATTAATTCACAAGTTTAAGTATGGGGGATTTACGCAGTGCATTATATTAGATATCATTTTTGGGATTCAACTGCGTTAGGTAAGTCATTCAAACGTATGACCATTTCCATGAGAGGTAGTCGTAACTGACTAATTTCTCATGATTTTTAAATAGTTCACTTAGCACTCATTGCATCGGGTGATGCTCACAGGGGTGAAGAAGTGGGATTGAAACTAGTGAAATGTGGAGAACGAATCACATAGCATCAATCATCACTTCCGGGGCTTGCACCCGGTAACCAGGACTTCCCAGGAGGTCACCCATCCCAGAACTCCTCTGGCTCAAGCGCGCTTAACTGTGGAGTTTTTCCCCACAATCAAGCCCACTTAGCTTGCTACCCCATTTGCAAAACCTTAGCAAGTATTGTGCCTCATGAACCATTCAAGTAGAGATCCCTTGACTCTTTTTGAATTTAAGTATGGGGGATTTACGCAGTGCATTATATTAGATATCATTTTTGGGATTCAACTGCGTTAGGTAAGTCATTCAAACGTATGACCATTTCCATGAGAGGTAGTCGTAACTGACTAATTTCTCATGATTTTTAAATAGTTCACTTAGCACTCATTGCATCGGGTGATGCTCACAGGGGTGAAGAAGTGGGATTGAAACTAGTGAAATGTGGAGAACGAATCACATAGCATCAATCATCACTTCCAGGGCTTAACTCATAATACAACTAATGAATACATCAGTTAACTCAGTTGCATGTCAGTGCATGTTAAGTTCAGCAGGGACAGGTGTTAGAGAATCAGATTGCTATCAGTTGTGACTATAGTTGTGCACCAGATCTTGCACAATAAAGGGATTGAGTATGCCAATGAGTTAGCTCACGTATTTTCCCACATTATAGCTTGTGCTCACGTCCAACAAAGTGTGAGTGACTATTTTGTAGGTGAAATACGAGTTTGGGAAGTCATTCTCATCAGTTCTTGAGCAGGTATTGAGCAGTGGAGGCAGGCAAGCAGCGGGGGAGATTTGGAGATCAAATCTAAGCTGTATTGTGTGTAACAGGTGGAGCTGGTACTAGATTGCTTGTGATAAGCATTGTACTTTGTAATGTCACATGATTCAATCAATATAATATACAGATAGTGTGGGGTTTTTAGCGAGATTCTTTCCCCGGGATACATACTCTGTTTATGAGTTTGATTGATGCTTCTGTGTGTGCCTGTGAATGTTTCTGCTTCTGTAAATTGATGATCAACGTAGAGGAGATTATGTATTATACATGTTCCACTTATAATTGTATGATCAGGATAATCTCTGTGAATATGTGTTAAATTATTCAACATTTCTACATGGTATCAGAGCTAGATGATTTGTAGAAAAAGTTTCTACATGGTAGCAGAGCTGCTTGATTTGTAGAAAAGATTTTTACAGGATATCAAGCGAGGATTGATCATTAGATCTACTATTCATGAAGTGTTTACATTCTATTTCTTCAGGCAGAGTCTGTAATCGGGCCAGGTAGCCTCTGGATTCATCCTTCTTTTGGAAGGTGAGATATCCAATGAATGCCCATACAGCCTATCTTTGTACAAGAAATACTTTTTTCTCACGAATTCTAGATCGGAAGTAGTTGAGTTTTGAGCTGGTGGAATTCGAATTTAATTCCAAAGCAAGAGATAAAACTCAGAAACATTCAATGTGAGAATGGAGACAGTGTGCCCCAGTATCTCACGAAGTTCACCTATTGCCAGGATGAGCTGGGAAGTGTGGGGGTGACTATCGGATGAGGATGGTGAGTCTAGCACTCCTTGACCTTCCTAAGAGTTGGCATAGCTACCAGGACTCGGTGAATGGAAGGGAGAAACAGCCAAATTGGGAATGACCATGGTCGGATTTGATGCAGGAGGAGATTAGATGGTGCACCAGAGACAGTTCTTCATCCATGCAGGATGAGGAGAACTGTGCCTTAGCGAGTAAAGCGAAGAAGGGGAAGGGGAAGGTTTCTCTTTCTGAATCCAATTCTTCCAATGATGGGAAGAAGGTTGACAAGGCGAAGGTGAGATGCTTTCGTTGTCATGAGTTGGGTCATTATGCTACTAATTTCCCAAAGAAGAAGTCCAAGAAGGGATCCGGGGAAGGATCTGAAGGTGAGGCAGCCTCACTTGCTTCACAGTTTGAGTTGGACTTCACACTCTTTGCATGCATGGTTTCATCCATGGTGGGAAGTGGTTGGTTTCTTGACAGTGGAGCTTCTTTCCACATGACCGGTGACAAAAGTTTGTTCAGTACTTTGGAGGAGAAAGATCTCTAGATACTCATAGGGATGGGTAATGATGAGAAGTATAGTGTCTCAAGTATAGGCACGGTTATTTTTCAAAGGGAGCATGGAGCTCGCCTTACCTTGACCGATGTCAAGTATGTACCAGGACTGAAGAGAAACTTGGTGTCGATCGCGATGTTGGAAGACAGGGGCTATGATGTGGTCTTTAGTAAGGGAAAGGTTTTCCTTAGACACATCATCACTAGACAGGTGAAGCAGATTGGTTCACGGGTCAAGAACCTGTATGTTCTTGAGGTTCAAGATGCATGCAAAGCCTTGAGCAGCGAGGCAACTGATGGAGACTTGGTGGTTGAGAGGGAGCGTATATTACCTCTCAACATGCAGAGCCAGAAGAAGTCTCAGACGATTGTGGAGGAGCCACGATTGGTGCAGCAGCTTCAGGAGGTTGTGGAGGAGCCACAACAAGGGAAGTTGAGAGGAGATCGAGTAGAGACATCTACTCATCCAGAGACCTACAGTAGGGGGAAACTTAAAGCCAGGTGGGCTGAGGGATCGCATGCAGCCATACCTCCAGGTAGGAGGTGGGGTGATGTGGATTGATCATCCCAAGGAGGAGGGGCAGGATCCTTGAGGTACCCAACCTCTTGGATGAGACCTTGCTACGGGAGCCCCAGATGTGTATTAGCAGGAACTGACTGATTGGGTAGAGTCATATGCGGATGGAGCGGCAAAGAGAGCGACAGTGCAGGGAATCCTAGGACAGCGCATAGCTAGCAGGCTGTAGCAATGCGAGAGGCACAAGTGTTTTGCACAGTGCTAGGTGGCATAGAGAGGTGTGCAATGGTGCGAGATGCATGGAGATGTTGCAGTAGCGCAGATGTCATAGAGGGAGCACTTGTCAGCAGCAGGTAGAGCTTCAACATCAGAGGGTGTTTCTATCCCAACAGGGAGGTCAGTTGGGAGGTGCAGTGCGGATGCAATGCTGGGAGATAGAACCAGCAGCAGCACATATGCAGTCAGAGATCAAAGTGACAGAGGCTAGAGCAGTCAGATACTGAAGAGCACAGAGATGCAGAGTTTCAGTCGACAGAGGCAATAGCAGTCAGAGACTTTGATGACAGAGCAAGTGGACCGGCCAAATGTGTTGCATGGAGAATATTCCAGAGTTACAGGATTGGGTTTGAGAGGAAGCCTTTCTTGTTGAGAGGGAGTGTTGAAAAGTGTGCAACAAGAAATTCTTGTTGAGAGTGCAACAAGATGATGGAGCTTAGTGAAAAGAGTCGCCTTCACTAAGTGGGCCCGCAGGCTATTTTTGGCACAAGTCTATTTTTAGACTATGTCTATTTTTAGACATATGGATCATGTCTATGGATTGCAGGTTGCTGTTTATGGATGATTGATCAAGTTGGGAAAAAAATAGATGTACTTCTATTTTTGATGAAAGTGTGAGTGATCAAAGTAAAAAAATAGAAAAGTCAAATATTATTATCTCACAATAATATTTGGACTATAAACTTAATCTTATTCTCTTGGAGCACTTCAGGATGAGCTATGGATGTGGTACATGCAGATCCCAAAGGGAAATACGTGGTTACCTATGGGATGACTAATATTTGCATGCATGACTTCAGTTAGAACTCAATCAGTTGAGTTTGGTGGAGTTGATGGAGTTGTGTTCAGTTTAGCTTTGTTAAACTGGTTGTATTTAGTCTAACTGGCTAATAGACTAGAGATGAGTTGGGTGAATTAGTTATTAATTAATTCACAAGTTATTAACTCATAATACAACTAATGAATACATCAGTTAACTCAGTTGCATGTCAGTGCATGTTAAGTTCAGCAGGGACAGGTGTTAGAGAATCAGATTGCTATCAGTTGTGACTATAGTTGTGCACCAGACCTTGCACAATAAAGGGATTGAGTATGCCAATGAGTTAGCTCACGTATTTTCCCACATTATAGCTTGTACTCACGTCCAAAAAAGTGTGAGTGACTATTTTGCAGGTGAAATACGAGTTTGGGAAGTCATTCTCATCAGTTCTTGAGCAGGTATTGAGCAGTGGAGGCAGGCAAGCAGCGGGGGAGATTTGGAGATCAAATCTAAGTTGTATTGTGTGTAACAGGTGGAGTTGGTACTGGATTGCTTGTGATAAGCATTGTACTTTGTAATGTTACATGATTCAATCAATATAATATACAGATAGTGTGGGGTTTTTAGTGAGATGCTTTCCCCGGGATACATACTGTGTTTATGAGTTTGATTGATGGTTCTATGTGTGCCTGTGAATGTTTCTGCTTCTGTAAATTGATGATCAACGTAGAGGAGATTATGTATTATACATGTTCCGCTTATAATTGTATGATCAGGATAATCTCTGTGAATATGTGTTAAATTATTCAAAATTTCTACAAAATTTGACCTTGACACTTCAAAATCACTTTGTAAGAGCACGTTTGATCACTGGAGAAAGGCTGGAAAGACTGACACTAACATTGGCTCCAATGGGGATGGTAGCTCCTTGGAGGTGCCAAGAACCGCAGATCTCTGTAAGAGCTAGACAATGCCTTCATCCATTGGGCGATGGAGTCATTATTTGACAAACAATACAAGACTTTGACTCATTTATTGACTGAAACTTGATTCAAACTGACTCAATTATGAAACCTACATGACTGAAAACTAACTCACAAATGACTCATGACTGACTTAACTAAAACAAGAAATTACAAAGCTTATTGAAGGGCAGCAGTCCATCAAGATTTGAAATCATGATGACAACCACCTGTGTTTCTTACAAGACAATATACCATCAAACTATATCAAAATGCCAATGCAACCAATCAAGAAGATGGCTTCTTGACTGATTCTTCCTATCAGAACTTCTGGTCAATAGTACAAACCTATCACTGGGCATCCAAAAACATAGTTGACCATGGCTGCAACAAAACACTGTAATAAACATTTTCACTGCTGGCTGCAACAAACTTGCTAGAGGATCGTAAAAAACATGAAGATGTGCCATTGCCACCTCCTGCTGAAAGATCAAGGTGTCCTTTGTTTCAAATTCTGATCTGCCTTCATCATGTGCTTCGGTAAAAGTATGCTCATGGGCTTCAAAAAACTCTGAAAAAATGGATGGGCAGATCTCTCCTTGGAAAATCATTTCAGCACATGAAACATATGAAGAATCTGAAAGGTAATCCTGTATGCTATGATCTTCGGTAGTCTGACAATATGGTAGGTCATCTTCATATGATATGACAACCGGATTATCATCTTTGTGAAGGAAAACATTATCTATTTGCTGATCTACAAGACAATCATCTTCTTCAACAGAGGAAGAAGTTTCCCCAACACTTTCCTGACTATGTGTGCATTGCAAATCTGCTGTAGCTTGGGCTGTAACAAGACCTTTCAAAAGCTAATCTATCTCCTCTTCAGACAAAGGAGACAATGCCTTTTGTTCTCTTCTGCTTAAACAGTAATTATCTTCATATGATAGGGCACTCAAACTATCATTTATTACTGAGTTATTGAAAGGATATTCATCACTTACTTGTACAAAGATCTCACCTTGCTGTTCATGAACATCTGAATCCAAAACTCTGTCTATGATCTCAACAGTAGAGCTCTCTTTAATGGGCTTCAGCACAAGATATTCCTGGTCATCATAATCTAAATGTTGTTCTGAAGTAGTTGTCTTAACATTATCACATTCTGCAATCTGGTCTTCTTCTGTGGGCAGATCTGAAACAAGCTCTTCTCTTTCATCATCTTCCACTATATGACCATCTTCAGCCTGCTGATCTTGATTCTGCTGCAAAATGTCCTGATCATCTTGATGGGAATTCTCTAAGCTTTCTTTATGCTGCTGAAATGGATTTTCGTACAGGGCCTCCATGATTTCAACATCCATAAAATTATCATCTTCATAATATTTCTCAAGGCTTTCAATAAAAGTAGAAGCATGTTTGCAACAGTCATGAACCAAATTTAATGATGGATAAGATGCTTGATATCTTTCAATGAACAAGGCATGAAAATCCTTTAAACAATAAATACAAGCAGGCGGCAAACTTTCATACCAAGATTGGGCTTTACCGTCCAGAGTGGCCATGAATATCTTCATCAAGCAATCTTCAGGAAAATCAACCTTCAACTTGCGAATATGCATGTGAAATCTAACCAGATGTAGAGCAGCGTCCTTCCTACCATCGTCTTTAAATGTAGGCAAATTCCTTGACCAATCTACCTTCGGAATTTTATTTGGAAAACCAGGGATGTGATCTCGGCTCATGGGAGCATATCTTCTTGCAACCCGATCCATTTTGAAAAGCTCAAAGCTACTAATCTTCCTGCAGTGGAGTCACCATGAAGCATTGATCTCTGGAGCTTTCAGTGAAGGAGTCGCTAGTGAATGATTTCAGCCTTGTCAATGTCTGATCGTTGTCCACCATCAACAATCAGATCTGAACTTGATACATGTACTGGGGTAATTAACAAGTTATATGTCACGTTTACAAGCTAGACCAGAGATTGACTGAAGCAGCGTTTATATACTTTCGCTAATGCAAAGCAAAAGCGTTTCGAAGGCTACCTGGCATAACTTCAGGCTCCGTCTAAGACTTATGAAACAAACACATCAATCCACAAACAAGTTTTTTCTTCCCCAGTATGGTCGCCAACATGTTAGCGCTTGAAATTTCACCTCAGGCTGAGAAAGGCAAACTCCAAGGCAACATCAAACCACTTAGCCTCGTAGCTAGCCCTACGGGGCAGGAGAGGGCTCTCTCTGGTCTATCTCGGCAAAGATCTTCAACGGGTAGAGATAACCAATAAAGAACACTGATTTTAGGCTAGTAAACTGATAAAAAGGTTTGATTTGTGATTTTTAGGGTTTCGGTGGAAAGTTGGGGAAAAGCAATTTTGGGTGCGGGGATTGGACACAGTTTTTGCAGGGGGTTCTTTGGGGCAAGGTAGGAGACTGTATTGATGCCTTTGAAAGATTCAGATGGGCAAGAATGACTGGTGAGGAGCTAAGGAGAGCAAGTAAACACCTTGAATCCCCCTTAAATAGATGAAAACATTGATATCAAGCAAACATAAAGGCAGAGCATAGCAACAATGAATTCTACCTTAACACTTCATTTGCCTAATTTGCAGAAGGAAAAGTAAGAAGATGATTCACATAACAAACTTACAAGTACAAATAGAAACACACCATGAATACATGTAACCACAGGAATCCCAAAAAGGACTGCAAAACCCTGGTCTTTCTTCCTTTGCCAAAATTGCAGAGATACAATGAGTAATACAATAGAAGCTTTCTCCCTCAAGAGTCCAACCATGAAAATGACCAAGAAAGTACATAATATAGGAAATCTAACATCTTTCCTTGCCTCTAGGGGTCGAGCTCACTATTCTAGGAGCTGTTTCAACCAATTCCAAACTGAGCACTAAAATCTAGGCAGTCAAAACAACTTGCCTCTATAAGCTAGGAAACCAATTCATTCATTAAATTTTTGCCTATTTCATGAATGAATCTTCTAGAAGAGATAAATAAGTGTCAAAGTATCATAAAATTATATCATTTACATCAAGGAGGATCAAAATCCACTCCAAAAAGTCAAACCTAGTCAAAACTGCGTTTTGCTAAGCTGTAGGTGCATTTCTGTGAAAATAGCCTGATGCGTAGCGCCCTGAATCTCAACGCGTAGCGCGCCTTTGGGCCTGTTTGTGAGGCACTTCCCGGAGTCCAAATGAGGCAAAAATGGGCTTGTTGGAAAGGTCTAGATGTCTACTTTCCAACCCAAGTGGAATTTCGGAATTTGGTGACCATTTTCCCCTCCAAAATTGCAATCTCCCAAGTCTGCTTTCTGTGTGTCAAAAAGGTGGCAAAACATCATTTTTTGCTTGTTTTTTGACCTTCTGGAAGCTCAAAACTTGATGGAATCTCTTGGAAATTGCTGAGAAAGGGTATTTTTGCATGAAAAATCCAAAAATGCTGAGTTTTTGAGGAATGGACTTGCCCATCTTCAGGGTAGCGCGCGGCGCGCTACGTGTTGAGGGCAAAAACCTGTGTTTGGCACAAAAAATTCACAATTGACAAAATTTTCTCCAAATTTCTTGAAATTTGGGCTGGGAGTCCCCAATCAAGTACCATGCTCAGTAAAAGAGGCTTTGGCCAAAATTTGTAGTGGATCGGGCCTTTTTCATCGTTTTAGTGTCTTGGCCAACCTCCTTGGATCTAGCGATTGTATTTTTGACATTTCTCTAAACCCATGACATCTGTGCAAAAAATGAAGGAGGTTTTTCTTCTTTGGCATGTTTTGGAAAAAAACCTCTCTCAGTTTTCCAAAATTCATCTTTGATTTCTCTTAAACATCTTTTGAGTGAAACTTATCCCGATGTGTGAAACAAGGAATTTTGTCGAAATGAAGTGAAATGAAGGGGATAAGGGGCTTCTAAATTCTTGGGGAAATTTTTGGAAGTAGGGAGGGATGTTAGGAAGTAGGGGAAAGTGGAATCTCAGAGATTGAGTGAGGGGAAGGGGTCCAGAAGGGCAAAACACAGGCCCAACCTAGAAAATTGCCAGGTTGTAGCTAGAAACTAGTGGTTGTGCGAAAATGAGGAATTTGGGGAATCTCAGTGATGGGAAGAATTTGGTAAGGTAATTTAAGGATAGGGGAAGGTGTATGAACATCAGGATACAAGTTTTGCCGATGATTTGACCGTCCAAGAGAAATTGGCTTCAAAACCCTAGGAGAGGGAAATGACATTACCTGGGCGCAACTGAAGCATGAACAAGGTGTAAAATGACTCATTAGACACTGAGATGATAATGACAACCCTATGAATGATGATAGACTCAGCTGAATAGTGACATAGATTGGCATTTGGGAAACTTTGAAAAGAGTGAGAGCAAACCCTAGACCTAATGCCTAGTGACCAAATTTTGCTTGAAGACTCACTGAAATGACAAAATTTGACCTTGACACTTCAAAATCACTTTGTAAGAGCACGTTTGATCACTGGAGAAAGGATGGAAAGACTGACACTAACAGGTGGGACCGAATAGACGGCCGGATATGACTCTAATGAACTTCCTTCCTGCGGTAAAGGAACGGGTAGATTTCCCCCATGTTCATCGGAGTCTGTGTTTACGAAAAGAATTTGAACGGTGTCATTCTCATTCTCTTCGGTGATTGTATCATCTGAAGATGGACCTTCTGAAGACAAGACCGGGTCGACTGCCGTCTCAACCTTTTGACTTTCGTCTGGTATGGATTCAGCGGGTTTATCTTCAATGATAGATGCTTCGACCGACCACAATAGCGTGTCGGTCGGATTTTCAACTAGCGAAGGACTCGGTAAGAGTTTCTTGTATCCAAGAGGAAGCCGTAGCAGTGAAGCAGGATGGTTATCCAAGACTATTTTAGCTTTTTCTAGGAAGGGACAATAGTGGATGACGTGATTGCCTTCACACAGTTTACAAGGAAATTTACATTTCCTTTTCTGTCCAAATGCTTCACTTTCACTAGTTGATGGTGTACTTTCAACATGATCTTCAGAGGTTAATGACACCGGATTGTGCAAACAAGGAGACCAGTCCCTTAATATTCGAGGGATGCAAGGACAATCTCGATGATAGTGGTCTCCTTTGCAAATGACACATGGAGATTTAGGCTTGGATGGTGCAGTGTGTGGATTTTCACTAGACGATGCCCGGTTACCCTTTTCGCCTTTGGCTCCTTCTTCTTCTTCTCTTTCTTCTCCTTCCCCTTCTTCTCCTTCTTAGTTACTTGATTTTTGGCTTTACCAGCTTCATCAAGTGAAGTAGAAGGTTGGGGTGTAACTTTAGTATCATCTATTTTCCAACTCAATTTTTCAGGAATTACGGTGTTCTGAACGATGGAGGTCGAGAAGAGCCATATTGGCAAGCCAATCGTCAATCTTGGAAGTGACAAAGTGGCCATATGAGGTGCACCAACATCTCCCCAAGAGGAGAAAGGACTAGGATTTCCTCCAAGGGGAATCCTTGGTTGGTGGACTCCATTTTTCTCAACCTAAGACGAACGTGGGAATGGTGATATTATTCCGATTAAAATAAATTTTAGACACTTTGACACAACTTGTTTTTTCAATTTTTAAGAGTCGAGAAAAAATAAAAGATGACTCTAGCCGCCTTTGATTTTTAATGAGCCTGAAGTGACAAGTTCTCAGATGGAACTTTTCCTTTAAGGAGTCTGAAAAGGAATGAAAGAGACTACTCTAGAAATCTAGGCAGAGGGATTACCAAACCAATCACAAAACTGCATAATACCTTTTACAGTATGATAGTCAATCTTCCCAAATGTTGTGTTTAGTGCATTGCAATCGATAGGGTGGCAGACACGGCTTCCTATGGATAAAGGATATAGCCTATTGTGGTCTCCCAATATATAATCGACGGTACGTGGGAGCACAAGTCCGTACTGGCACTTGTCGTCTCAAAGAGGAGGAATCACCCAACCAATAGTGAAAACGACAATTACCAGGCTTTACGATGCCAGAATACGTCTCTAGCCTAGACTTCTAGATGTTGTGTGTTAGGTTCCAAAGCGTTTTTATGTTCATTGAATTTATTTTACAGTTGATCTTTCTTAAGAAATTTTCCTTTCAGTTTCACTGCGTGATGTAGATGTACGATTCCTAAAATCAAATCTAAGATGATAAACAATCGTTTAATCTTCTTTTTGCAATGAAAATCCTAGCTACTAAAGAAAGAGAGACGATATTCTTTCAACATAGAGCAGAGAGCACACACTAGATGCACCTTCCTAAATCAAACCAATCAATCAGTCTAAATGCAAATGCATATGCATGTATTTGTTTTCAACTTTCTTAATGTGTGAATGACAAGAAGAATGCTAAGTACAAATCTGAATTATCTTTTCAAAGCGGCAGTACTAACAAATTTCTCTTCAAAAACAAACGGAAGATAATGCCGACACTTTGCTATTTTGAATTGAAAACTGCTTTCGAAACTTGAAAAACTACTAATTCAAATCAAATACAAGAGTAACTGTATAATCAACCATCAATAACAATAGAATTCTTTTCTTTGACTGAAAACGACACTTGCAACACTTTCAAATCAAAAGCCGACAGTTTGATTATGCTACTTCTTTGTAAAAGAGAACTGAAAATGGTGCACAATACATAAAAAAGTTCACAGTTCTTTGCACAATGGAGGCGGAATGATGGAAAGGAAGGGAGTTTCCATAATTGTATACCAATCACAGATAGAAAAACTCCTAAATAAAGCTGAAGAGAGTCAACACAGAAACCAAAATCTGAGAGCAAAAGAGGTCTTGTCTGAACAGCTCACTTGCAACACAGGGAAGGTGCGATGCAGTGCACCTACTGCACATGGGAGGTGCGATGCATCCAGATTCCCAAGAGGAGAAGGTGCGATGGTCCAGGGATGAGAATTCAACTAGGTTCTGGGTCACAGTTTGCAGCTTAGTTCAGGGATTTAGGCTAAGAAAATGATGTTCAGTAAATATAAATCACAGGGGTTGATCTAATGAGGTTACTAGAGCCACCACTAGGGAAATTATAAGGTTTGCAAATCGATTGTTCAGTTTATAAACAAAACCCGGAGATAGACTGAAGTAGCATTGATCTACTTTGAACTTGCATAGCAAATGCAGTTCGAAGGCTAGCTAGCTTGACTTCGGGCTCTGTTTGTAAGTTTATAAAACAAACAGATATAGATAAGAAAACAATCTATTCACTCCCCAGTGGAGTCACCATTTTTTTATCAGGAAATTTAGTGTCCACTCGGAGCTGCTAGTCCCATTAAGACTGGTAGCTATCTTAGAAACAAACAAACTAAAACTACTTTCGCTTTCCTTTATGAGAAGTAGATAAGAGGGGAACAAAGGACACGAACCTTAGTCTCGCGCTTAGTTCCTTGCTTAGTTCCTCTCCCTTCTGACAGATCCTTGCCGCTTTGCCTTCATCTACCCAGCTTCAAAGAGCATCTGTAGAATCAAAGCAGCATAATACTATCAAAGAACAGAGATCTACAATCATAAATAATATAGGACCAGATATATATTGACCACACAAATGCATATATCATCAAACATACAAGACTGTGGAGGAAAACTTGAATAGCTTTATTAATATCAAGAACATCAAAGAGGATTACAACCAATTGTTCTGACCCAGCGTCATCCTCCCAGCATGAAAGCCCTTCTTCACCTCATGAAAAGCTTAGATCACCCAACACTATGATATTCCACCAAGAAAGCAACAACACTTCCTTACAAGATACAAAATTCCAGCCTCTAGATCTCTAGGATGAGGGATCCATATATAGATGAATGCAGGGGGGTGAGTCAGCTTCTGGGATTTTGATTAGTGTCCTCTCTCTAATAGTTCTTGATTCCACTTGGAAATTGATGATCTTTACTCATCCCTGGGCGAATTCAGAGAGGCAAGTGTCACAAGAGAGGTTTCTGGAAGATTCCATGACGATCCACCTTGCAAACTGTCTCTGCCATTTGTCTACTCTCGCACATCACACCCTACAGAAGGGCTTTCCAGTATGCATCGCACCCTTTACACTGGGCAGGTGAGATGCATCGCACCCTTTGCACTGGGCAGTCTGTATGGTCCAACTTTGACCAGTTCTGAGCAGTTTTCTGTGGAGAACTTCTAGGAGATGATGTAATCAGCTGACCTTGTTATTTTAGGGTGTGAAGCAACACTTTTAGGGGCTTAGGAGCCCTTGGTTTATGGACATGTATGATTGGGGTTGCAGTGCCCAAAAATGTCTATAACATGCGAAATTCCTTGCATGCGAGTAAGAACACTTCCCACCATGTTTTCTCTGTGTCAGCTGTTGTGATGGATCTTTAATTTGTACATGCGCAATTTCATCCCTGCATGCACGTTACACCCACTATTGTTCCTGATCCTACTGCAACTCATTCATCTGTCTATGCAACTTCATGTTCTTCCTTGAGTTTCTACTTCGGCACATGCAACTCCTTCTTCATTCCATTCTCTGTCTTCACGCAACCTTCATGTCGCGCCATCATCCCGTAGCCTCAGTCTCCAAAGTTGGTTTCATTATCAGTGGATCTTCTTGATCTTGCGACTTTGTTCCACCTCTGTGTTGTCAACAACTTTCCTCTTGCATTCACTGTGTTCATTGCATTCACTGTGTTTGTTGCATTCGGTATGCTGTCTTCAGCTGTTGTTCATGATGCTGCTCATTGTGATGTTGCTGCTTGATGTCCTTGTCTACGAACAACTTGATGTCTTCGTGAGCAGGCAAGCTCATAGACACTTGATCGACTACATCTCTAGGTGTGCTCTGAATGGTGTCTTCGACTCTTCTCTCTTGGAAACCATTGTACCTGCACTTCTGAGAGACAGATGAGCACCTTCAATACTTGGGGACATGGTAACACTCATGGCAAGCAATTTTTCAGTCGAAAACCAAAATGAACTTTGACAACTAATTTGCGACATACCTGTGTGACTAATCCTGGAGGTTGTGCAATTTCGGCTGGGAGGTCAGGAGACCGACTGCCAAGATTGCACAAGGCACAGTCTGGGCTGCTGGGATACTGACTGACTGCTGGAACTACACAATGAATAGTCTAGTATCGTTGCTGACTGTTGGGATTGTGTAATGCACAATTCCAGATCGGAAGGACTGTTGGCCTAGGGACAGATATGCACAATTTCTTGGGCCAAGCATCCACTATCCTCCAAAAATGTGCAAAACAGTCTGTAGGATAGTGCTAGGTATATGGAGAGGAAGGTGAGCCTTCCTTCCCAATATTGCGCAATTCAGCCTTGTTGAAGGCAGAGTCCAGGCCAAGGTTGGCCCGACTTGCCGATGGGCAACTGAAAGCAACTAAGGTAATAATTTCATGGTGACACTAAGTGATAGTAGAAGTGATTAACAGTGCATGAAAAACATGAATGAAATATTTTTAAAATAGATCAACATGCATGTGGGTGAGGCAGTTTGACAGTTGGGCGAACATCCATGCAAAACAGTTTCATACATGCGACAACAATGAGATAGAAACGAAAACTTAAATAGAGCTAGGACAAGCTAGTATACATCTAAACAATAGCAAGCATTCAATGAAATCAAGCAAATAGTACTCCCACAAGCAAAAAAACAAAAAGCAACATAAATGTAGAACAAGGCACGGGAAGCGGGCTTACCCCAAAATAGTTAAGCTGAATGTGCTAACTGCTCCTAGATGTGATGTGGGATGTTAGAGCTACAAGGTTGATGTGAGGAATGAACTCTACAGTGTCTGGTTGATGAGTTTTGATAACATCAAGGTTGTGACATGCACGCCACAAATATAGGTGAAGCGACACTTGGTGGGAGGTTTCTAAATGGCTCCTTGCATGTAACCTCCAACTATTAAATATAGATCCCTAAGACAAGGGATGCCTTTGCATTTTGCATTAGGAGAAGTAGCCTATGCATGCAATTCTACTTTTCTTGGTCCCAGAGGGAACTAGTCAACTCAACTGCACATGCAAGAGGTTGTTCGACTGCTTGAAGGAAATGCACATTTATGGCTAGGAGTTGGGTTGACTTCCCAGGAGATTTGCACAATTTCTGGGTAGAGAAGTTGACTACTACCTATATTTGCACAAATTTTGGGCTGAGCAGCCTTGCTGGGGAAATTTTCTCAAATTCTATTGGGAGTGTTGGCAGGTAGGATTACTCAATCTTGGAGCCTAGCAAGCTGCCAGAAAGGATTGCACAATTTATGGAGGGAAGGATGGTTGCCCTCCAGAAATGCACAATTTTCAAGGGGAAGCTACTCAACCTATAGCTAGACCAAGTCTAGGTGAACAACCTGTGAGGGGAATGGATCAAGCTGTGGCCAATAGGCTTCCTTTGTGCAAGAAAGACACTGAAGCTTGTGAATTTGACAAAGTAAGGCAAGCTGTTGTGAAGGTTGGAAGGGAGGCTCCAAAATGAGGCTAAGGAAAAATTTTGGAGGGTGGTTGTAGCTACTACAACACTTGGTGACACACTGGTAGAAATCTAGCTCTCTGAATGGACCTTGTTCGTGAAAATCAAGTCTAACACCTCCGGAAGTATTATTCAGTTCTCAGCTCATCTTGGTTTCACACTAACTTGATTGAAAGATGTAGCATCTGCCAAACCCTTGGTCGATTGACACACATTACAACCCAAGGCAACACAATTGTTTTGATTGGGGTTGAGGGGTATATAGGTGCACAAGTAGTATAGTCATCAGACTCTTAGTTTCATCTCTGGTGTTTCTCCATTGCTAGTAGGCCTGGACAGTACCCCGATGGAGTCCCATAGGAACACAAGCATGGCTCCACTGCCAGCGAGCCTAGTCAGTACCCTAGAGGAGTTACTTGCATCACCTCCCTACGCAAGAAGCCTTTCTCTTCTTTCGCCTTATTCATTTTTCATTTTGAAGTTTTTGACTTTTCATTTTTATTTTTTTTTCATTTTCACTGTGCATAGCACTTATAAATTTTAGAGGCGGAATTTATTGAGAGCAGAAGAGGTTGTTCCAGCAGAAAAGTAGTTTATTGTATCTTTGACATGCCCGTTAAGGTTTTCCCCCTCACCTTACTCTACTTGACTAGGCTAACAAGGGTTAACCCAAAAGCAACTCACTAGAGAAGGTGACACTAGTTAGCACGCAAGCGTTATGTTTTCACCAAGGTGCACTTCGAACAGTACGTATTTTCCTCCGACGTATCATGGACTAAAAGTAACAACCTCATCATACAGAGGCAAGATGACAGATAACCAAGTAGTAATAGTTGTACAAGCCCACTTGTACTTTACCCAACTCGTTTCAAGAGTCATACATGGTTTCATGCCAAACTAACCTATGAATGAAACAAGTGAACTAAAAAACAACAAAGAAAAGTAAGAGCAAAAGAAAAGTGAAATTGATGCAAGTAGGAAAACAAGAAAGAAAACAAAGCATGTAAGAAAACAAGCATGCAAGAAAGCAACTGAAAACAAACACTAATCCTACTCCTACACTAACGGTGCACGGTCCTGATCACGTGAAGTGATACTTCCAATGCAGCCACTGACGCATTGGTAAACCCATGTTGGTGAAGGCTTGTTCCGCGAGCAACCTAGTTGTACGAACCAGCAAACAAGAAAGATATAATAATGAAGATAGCCACACTTCGTGTTTCAAACCACCCACGAGACATAAGTGAGTGCAATTGCATGACGGGCGGTCCGTGGACTTGTCATGGTGCTATGTGACACATGTGCAACTTTGAAGCATAAGCACATTCTTGACTATGACAGGCAAGCAAATGAAAGAAACAAATATAACTTGTGTCACACACGAGTGCTTGCAATGTAAGATTCCTCTAATGCATGAGCAATGGGATCGTGCAGTTCGAGTGGAGGAAGTGTGATCTGTGAGTGAGATGGATCTTCAGTGCATACATATGAGTGATGAGGAGCCTTGTGTGATTAAACAATTTCATGATCGAAAGTGAGACTAACCCCAAGAGGGCGAGGGTCTGACATAGCCATCAGATCGGGCTGAAGTGCCTCGACAGTCTTAGGTGTCTCAACTTCATCATCACGTAGACAATCATACACCGGTGGCTTCGAAAGATCAACTACGATAGATTCATGATCGTGATAAAAAATGGAAGAAAATGGATCACGACTGCCATGATCAGAAAAATCAATTAATTCTTCGGTATCCTCATGATCAGATGAATCAAACAGAGGGGTAGATGAAAAGTGAAAAAACTCATCCTCTGTATCTCCCGAAAAGGTAGATGAAGGATCAAGTGTATTTTCAACAAATAACTTACCCTCTCCATTATTGAATGATGGACCAACATCCGGTGAGTCCTCCGAGTGATCAATAATGGGTGCATCCATGGATGAAGACATACATGCAAAATCATGGATGGTAGGTTCACCAAAGAGGTTAGGAAAGAATAGAGGGGGCTCAGATGGAAGGGAGTCATCCTTAACTGAGTGTTGATGCTCAAGCTCCCACTCATACTCTTCATGAATGACAGCGCATGTTGGTTGTGCAACACCAACTCCATCAATGGGTTTTTCCTCATTCACAACAAGTGAAGAGTCTGGAATGGACGAACACAAGACAACATCATCTAGAGGAACATCTGAGTGCGAAGACGAAGGTCATAAAAAATAATGCATACGAGAACTAGAAGGATTCACAACCAAATCTGCATGAAAATTGAGTGAAGTGATGTTGGGAGAATGTGAAAGATGGACAGTTGTGTGAGCATGATCCTCAACATCACTAGGAAATGGTGGAGCTGTCGAACGAGAGGGAGTCAGAAAGTCAGCAGAGACAATACACGCATCCACATGAGATTGCGTAGCTCCATCAATGAAGAATGTTAAGCGAGGCTTGATTTCAAACTTTCTCTTGGGACAGGCATATTTCTTAAGGCAATACTCGAACTGGTCCCAAATATAAGCTAATTTCATCTGGCTCCTCGAAGCTTGAAACTGCAAGTCACAGAAGCACTGCCAAAAATCAATAACTGAATTATGCAGAGCCCTCCATTGTTGTAACAGTTTCTGGTCAAGATGGTCTGGATCAAAATGATAGAACGTGTCTTCAATGAGATAACAGAAGTGCTCAAATGAGTGGACAAGAGATTGAAAATATTCCCCGTGATGGAGACATCTTCACGATTTGAAAAACACTGTGGGGGAAGAAGGGTGAAAGACTCCATGAAAGATATGCAAAGGTTCAAAACTAGATGAGAGAACACAGCTTGTCATCAGGCCCTCCTTCTAGCGCCAGAAATGTTGATGGTGCTGGACCTACCAACATGTCAAGGATATCTCCCCAGTAAGAAGTCCCAATTAGACCTCATATCGTTTGGTGTAGGAGTCCCAGTAGTGGGTCGTAAGGTAATGCCTTGACCACGATGTCACACAAAGGCAAGTAAGATAACTCTGTCAGTAACAAGGGTGTGTCTATTGTTGTGAGTCAAGGAAGGTGTATGAGAGGTTCTAAAAATTTGAAGGGGGAAGGAGGTGAAGGTGAGTTCCAGGTTGAAAGGGATTAGTCCCAACTCAGCTAGGAACACACAACACAAAAGGAAATTCATAGCTTCCAATAGATTCGTCCACTCATATGCGACAACGACATCATACAAGGTAAGATAACATGTACCACACTCATGGATTAGTCCGAGAGGAGTGCGATGGTTGTTACAGGAAGGTTCAATTGAAAGGTATGTCCGATGTCCAGCAGAGCAATCGACGTGGATGATGACAACATTAACAACATATACAACACATTAACAACAAGATTCATATAATTGCATGTGAATCAGTTCATACACAAGTATGTAAGTTAAACAACATATATGATTAAGGTAACCAGAGAAATCCAACTACAATAACAACATATGCATGAAGATGTGTTGGCTCTTATTATATAAAGAAGTGTAAGTCTCAATCATACAATACATCCATGTAAACCTACTAGCCACAATAGTGGAATGTTATAGCCACATCTGCCTTCTCCTCCAAAGAGATGTACTAGCTCCGTGCAGTGGAGAAGCCAAGGTGCGTTACAATACTGTCCAAGCCTACTTCAAGATAGTCTTAGTAGAATCTTCGCTGACCAAAATCCTATACAATGAGTTATGAGGGACTATTTATACCAAAGGGTGGGTTCACCCTTGACATTCTCCTTTGTGACAATTCAACTACCCTCATGACTCTTCACCTACTCTATGGCTGTTACATCCAACTATTGACACTTGAATTACACTTGACATGACTCAACATTACAATGGACATGTACTCATGTGATACAACATGGTTTGAGCAAGCCTTGCAAGACATCACTAAAACTCGATCCGCTATGATGAGACCAACTCTTTTGACATGCTTGTGACGGTGAAGGTGGTGAGTTGATGCCATCTTGGTCATCCATGATGGTGTGCATGCTTGTTATGGTGACATCTTGCTGAAGCGAACTCTTGCCTTTGTTGCAACCGGTGCATTGGTTTGGATCCTTCATACAACTCATTTGCTAACATCTGCATGGTATTCTTGGGTGCAGCTAAACTGGAAACACACTTATGCATAGTGTATGTGTTGATCTTCAAGTGTGTGATGGTGGTCATGTGCATCATGTCTTCGCCTTGGTGAGTGTGTTGAATGGGTTGGATTGCATGTGTGTGCACAATGACATGCATGTTGTTGAATCCCTTACATGCGATCAAAAACACTTCCCACCATGTCTGCTCCATGTCAGCTGTTGTGATGGATCTTTAACTTGTAAGGGTACAGTTTCATCCATGAGTGCACGTTGCGCCCACTAATGTTCCTGATCTGGTTGCAACTCATTCGTCTATCTGTGTAACTTCATGTTCTTCCTTGAGTTGCTGCTTCAGCACATGCAACTCCTTCTTCATTCCATTCTCTGTCTTCGTATGACCTTCATGTCGCACTGTCACCTTGTAGCCTGAGTCTCCAAAGTTGGTTTCATTATCAGTGGATCTGCCTGATCTTGCAACTTTGTTCTGCCTCTATGTTGTCAACAACCTTCCTCTTGGATTCACTGCATTCGTTGCGTGTGTTATATTCACTATGTTTCCTTCAATTGTTGTTCATGATGATTCTATTTGATGTCCTTGTTTACGAAAAACTTGATGTCTTTGTGAGTAGGCAAAATCATAGACACTTGATCGACTGCATCTCTAGGTTTTCTCTGAATGGTGTCTTTGACTTTGCTCTCTTGGAAACCATTGTACATGCACTGCTAAGAGACAGATGAGCACCTGCACTACCTAGGGACATGGAAACACTCATGGCAAGCAATTTGTTATTCGAAAACCAAAATGAACTTTGAGAACTAATTTGCAACATACTTGTGTGACTGATCATGAAGGTTGTGCAATTTCGACCACGAGGTTGGTAGACTGATTGCCAAGACTACACAAGGCACAGTCTGGGCTACTGGAAAACTGAGTGACTGTCTGGAAATGCACAATGCACAATCTTAGTCTAGTTGTTGACTGTTGGGATTGCACAATGCGCAATTCCAGTTGGGAAGGAATGCTAGCTTAGGGACACATTTGTGCAATTTCTTGGGCCAAGCAGCCACTATCCTCCAGAAGTGCGCAAAATATTCTTGGGGGCCAGTGATGGGTAGGAATGCGCAAATCAGGAGAGGAAGGTGAGCCTTCCTTCCTTAGATTGAGCAATACAACCTTGTCTAAGGTAGAGTTCAGGCCAAGGTTGGCCCGACTCGTCAACGAGAAACTGAAAGCAACTAAGACAGTAAATGCATGGCAACACTAAGTGATAGCAGAAGTGATTGGTAGCGCATGAAAAACATGAATGAAAGATTCAGCAAACAGATGAACATGCATGTGGGTGAGGCAATTCGGCGGTTGGGCGAACATTTGTGAAAAACAGTTTCATGCATGTGACAACAATGATATAGCAGCGAAAACTCAAACAGAGCTAGGACAGGCTACTATACATGTAAATGATAGCAAGAATTCAAATAAATCAAGCAAAAAGTACCCCCACAAGTGAAAACACAAAAAGTGACAGAAATGTAGCATGAGGCATGGGAAGCAGACTTGCCCCAAAACAACTGAGTTGAATGAGCCGACTACTCCTAGATGTGATGTGGGATGTCAAAGTTGCAAGGTTGATGTGAGGAATGAGCTCTGTAGCATTCGGCTGATGAGTTTGGATAACATCGAGGTTGTGACGTGCATGCCACAAATCTAGGGGAAGCGACACTTGGTGGGAAGTTTCTAAATGGCTCCTTACATGTAACCTCCAACTGTTAAACATAGATCCTTGAGACAAGGGATGCATTTTCATTCTTCCTTAGGAGAATAAGCCTATGAATGCAAGTCTGCTTTGCTCGGTCCTGGAGGGAACCGGTCAACTCAATTTCACATGCAAGAGGTTGTTCGACTTCTCGAAGGAAATGCACATTTTTGGCTGGGAGCTGGGCTGACTGCCCAAGATATTTGCGCAATTTCTAGGTAGAGAAGCTAACTGCTACCCAAATTTGCGCAAATTCTGGACTGAGTAGCCTTGCTGGGGAAATTTGCGCAAATCCTGTTGGGAGTGTTGGCAGGCAGGATTGCACAATCCTGGAGCCCAACAGGCTGCCAGAGAGGATTGCATAATTTATGGAGGGAAGGTTGGTTTCCCTCTAGAAATGTGCAATTTTCAAGGGGAAGCTACTCAACCTACATCTGGACCAAATCCAGGTGAACAACCTCTGAGGGGAATGGATCAAGTTGTGACCGACAAGTTGCCTTTGTGCAAGAAATACATTGAAGCTTGTGAACTTGACAAAGCAAGGCAAGCTGTTGTGAAGGTTGGAAGGGAGGCTCCAAAACGAGGCTAAGGCAAAATTTTGGAGGGTGGTTGAAGCCGCTACAACACATTCATAAAAAATTCACACTTTTCAGGACTCAATGAAAGCTTTATTTCAATGCATTTCTTTAGAACTTTACAGAAATTAGAAAGAACTTCTTGGAAACCATTTCTATTAGGGGTGAAGTCGTTCATGTAGATTTCAATGGCTCCATGAAAAATATCAACAAAAATACTCAAAAATGTCCGCTGGAAAGTAAAAAGGGAATTGCACAAACCAAATGAAAATATTGTATAGGCAAAGGCCCCACATGGAGCTGTCAAGGCAGTCTTGTCTTGATCCTCGAGATTGATCTAGATCTGGTTATATCCATTAAATACATCCAAGAATGGGAAGAACTTATTCCTTGCAAGGCCATATAAGACTTGATAAATGAAAGGTAAAGGGAAAATTGAAATGATCCTTCTTTGTAGCCTTTTTGAGTTCCCTATAGTCAACACAGATCCTCCACTTCCCATTTTTCTTGGGTACTATGATAAGGGGGGGTACTATGAAAAGGGGGAACACCCACTCACTATTTGAAATGGGGTAAATGAATCTTGCATCAAGTATATTTTTTAATTCTTCCTTCACAATATCCTTAAGGGCAGGGTTAATTCTCCTATGTGCTTGGTGAACAAGTTTACAACCCTCCTTGATATAGATGTGATGGGTACAAACCGAGGGATGAACCCCTTTCATTTCCTTACAGTCCCAATCAAAGGCAACAAGATGTTGTCTCAACCCAATGCATAGTTGCTCTTCTTGCTCTGTTGAGAGGGAAGGGTTGATTTTTAAAGTTTTGGATGGAATGAATTCAACGATCTTAGCATTATCTAGGTCAAAATTGGCAAAGAACGGTTCATCCCATGGATTGCCCTCAGGTTTCGTTAAGGATTCTTCCACTAGCTCATCAATTAGCATGGTAGTTGGCGACTAAATATGCAAGATCTGATCAATAAGGTCATCCTCATCTAGCTACCTAATTCATACAATAATGTCTAATGTAAAAAATGGGTGGAGGGATGACTGATAGAAATCTTCCTCTTCCTCTTCCTCTTCCTTTACCCACAAAGGTAAATCATCTTCACCTGAGGTTCGAACAGGAGGATATAATACAAGTTTCTTTGTGAGATGCCCATTTTTAATGGTCATGTTTCCACCTTGCAACTAATGTAAGCATCAATAGTGACTAACCAAGGTCTCCCTGGAATGAGAGGGTACCCATTAAAATTGGTTTTAGGTTGGAGGATGAGGAAATATGTAGGATATTCCTAGGATTCGATGGAGATCATCACATCCTCAATAACTCCCTCGGGGGCGACTATGGATCTATTTGCAAGATGCAACATTGTAGTAGTCTTTCTCAAGGCTCCTTGGAGGTTGAGTTTCAACATGGTTTCCTTGGTCATGACATTGATTACAACCCCAATTTCAATCAATGTGTTGGGGTGCACATCCACTACTAGGCTACCAGGATCCAAGTACGTTGGGGAGATAACCCTCTCAAGCATTAGATCAAATATTTGCCTAATAATATTGATGGTGGGGGCATCTCTTTTTCTTCTCCTATACCTATTGAAGCACTCTTCCCTCATGAAATTGTTTTAAATGGGAACATATTTGATGGCTTGGAGAAGGGGTATCTTAACACACAAGTTCTTCAACTCTCCCAAAGTTAAGCCTTTTGTGGGGTGTGTTGTTGAGGTTAGACAGACCTTTCAGGGAGGGAGGTATATTGGCTTGAGGGGTATTCTCTTCCTTCTCTTATTCAAAATATTCAGGTGGAGAAGGTGGGTAAACATATGGAAATACCTTCCCAAACCTAAGGTATATCTCTTGGATTTCCACAAAATAAGGAGGATAGGATGTTTCCCCACTATAGACCTGTTGTGTCTACTTGTTGTTCGAGTTCATATTGGGTTGGGTAGGCATATGAGGTTTCTTCAATGGGTTACTATGTGGTAGTTTTGGTTGATATGGAGGAGGAGGAAACAATGCAGGAGGTTTGGCTTTTTTCGGCCTCCATCCCTGTGAAGGGTTGCCCCATTGAGGAGGTTGAGGTTGGTATGGATAGAAGGGTGGATTGATAGGTTGAGGAGGATACTGAGTATAGGACCAAGTATAAGGCATGGACCAAGATGAGTGAGTTGGAGGATACCAAGGCTGGAAGGATGCATTTGGCTTTGGATTGAAAGAAGGATAATTTTCACCCTCCATGCCTTGTTGGTATGGCCAAGGGCCTTGTGGCCTCCTTTAATTGATGAAGAAAAGCTACTCCAATCCATTCCTTGCCCCTTGGTATACAAACTTTAGGCCTAGAAGAGAGGGATATTTGTTTGTTTCATGGTTCTCCTCACAAATAGAGCATACCTCTATGACATTCAATGGACATTCATTTCTAGGGCTCCTCTTGGTGCATCTAGGGAAACATATAGCCAGTGCCTTTTATGCCTCTTCTTGCTTCCTTTTAATCTGCATAGTATTGATTTGTAGGCAAATGTGTGCAACATCTCACTCTTAATTTCCTCTAGCATACTCCCTATCTTATGTTTAATGGTTAAGGTGGAGGGAGAAGAGTTGACCAAACCTAGACTAGGCCTATCCCTCTTCCTTGCAACCATAGAATGATTCTTAAATGTTCTCTTGATGTCTTGATAGGTTAGCTAGTAATTATCTCCACTAGATAGCATATTACAGGTCTCCATTACATCCTCCCTAATCCCTCAAAGGAGTAAAAGATTCAGTGACTCATGGTTAAGGGTATAGTTAGCCCTTCTATAGTTGAGTTGAAACCTTTCCTCCTAATATTCTAAGGACTCATCTAGCCCTAGCGTCATCCTAAAGATATCCTCTTTTGTCTCCCCAGACCTATAATAATCCTTGTATTTCTAATTAAAGTCTTGTTGCATTTGTTCCCGGGTAGTGATGATGCCTCTAAGCAGGCTCATGAAATAGTGCAAGGTTGCATCCTTGAGGGTGGAATGGAACAAATTCAACTTCTATTCATCAGAAGTATAATCATAGGTTCTAAAAACTACAAAAAACTTGAACATGAATGTGTCAGGGTCTTTGGAGGTTAGGCCATGGAAGTGAGGGAGAGAATTGGGGCTTATATGCTTCATCATGGCCTTCCAATTGGTTTCTTAGATATGAAATAATTTGGTCTTCCTGCTTTTAGCCATGTTTCGAGTAGGTAGTATGGGTTCTTCCTCCCCTACAGGTTCTTCAAATATTGTTGGTTTCTCACCTAAGGGATTCTCCAAATGTTATGTGGTTAGAATAGGATGTTCACAGTCACCAAAGAAGAGTGATGGTTGAATGCTATAAGGGGTGGAGGTTTTTAGTAGGAATTTCCCTTAGTTATCCATACTCCTCTGAGGCATGAAAGAATTTGCACTTCTTGTGGTTTTGTCTTTCTTTTTTTGAATTTTTAAAATCAAGCAATATTGGTGCAAAGCAATAGAGAGAAGAAAAAGAAGCAAATTTTAAGAAAAAACAACACTTACTTGGACACCTCCTGGACAACATCACCAAAAAGTGATTAGCCTCAGTATTGCACCACGATTGATGCAACTCCCAAGGCTACCAGTTTTAATTATCAACCCAGGGTCTATACAAAATTAAGAGGTGATAGTGCTATATGCATAGTAGGATAAACTATACTCATGTAACTTTCAAGAAATGGACCAAACCAAGGCACACAGAGACCACTGTATCAACTAATTATGGATTGGAAAGGAAAGAAATTGCATGAAAGGAAAGTTCTATTCTATTTACAGAAATGGAAATATTACTATATTTGCAAAGGAATGGAAATGATAATTAATAAAAAGTGAATTCTAACTCTATTTGCATAAATTTATAGGCTACATTACTTGTGGAACTGTAAACATTGATCAATTTGCAATCCTAGATTAAGAAGCATAAATCAAAGCAAGAAATCCTAATCTTCTTTGCACAAGGAAAAAACATGTAATCAACTTTTAATCACTCTATTCAAATAAAGTAGACTTAGTGACAAAATTCATTGGAGATCTAATGAGATAATCAAGAAAATCATCCTTGTATTACTAAATTCATAAATCTACCCACTGACCCTAACTGCAGAAATTTATTGCAATTGATGAAGGGAAATTCCTAGGTGGTGTTTGTGTAGAAATTTTGAATAATTTAACACATATTCACAGAGATTATCCTAATCATAAAATTATAAGCGGAACATGTATAATACATAATATCCTCTACGTTGATCATCAATTTATAGAAGCAGAAACATTCACAGGCGTACATAGAAGCATAAATCACACATATCAACATAGTATTTTCCCGGGGAAAGCATCTCGCTAAAAACCCCAACTATCTGTATATTATAGTGATTGAATCATGTAAAAATACATAGTACAATACTCCTCACAAGTACTCAATACTATCTCCACATGCTACACACAATACAGCTCAAATCTGATCTCCAAATCTCCCCCGCTGCTTGCCTGCCTCTCCAGCTCAATACCTGCTCAAGAACTGATGAGAATGGCTTACCAAACTCGTATTTGACTTGCAAATAATCACTCACACTCTGTTGGACGTGAGCACAGGCTAAAATTCTTGATATTGGCCAATTCATTGGCATACTCAATCCCTCTGATTGTGCAAATCATCATGCACAGCTATAGTCACAACTGATAGTAATCTGATCCTCTAACACCTGTCCCTGCTGAACTGAACATGCACTGACATGCAACTGAGTTAATTGATGTATTCTATAGTTGCATTATGAGTTAATAACTTGTGAATTAATTAATAACTAATTCACCCAACTCATCTCTAGTCTATTGATCAGTTAGACTAAATACAACCAGTTTAACAAAGCTAAACTGAACACAACTCCATCAATTGCACCTCTAGTCCACTAAACTCAACTCACTTGAGTTCTAACTGA
Source organism: Pinus tabuliformis (assembly GCA_031772625.1). Taxonomy (NCBI): domain Eukaryota; kingdom Viridiplantae; phylum Streptophyta; class Pinopsida; order Pinales; family Pinaceae; genus Pinus; species Pinus tabuliformis. The sequence goes on along the minus strand of CM062820.1, from coordinate 1,527,743,398 downwards.
AGTCCTGCATGCAAATATTAGTCATCCCATAGGTAACCACATATTTCCTTCTAGGATCTGCATGTACCACATCTGTAGCTCATCCTGAAGTGCTCCAAGAGAATAAGATCAAGTTTATAGTCCAAATATTATTATGAGACAATAATATTTGACTTTTCTATTTTTGACAGCCAATCTAAAAATAGACTTTGATCACTCACACTGTGATCACTCACACTGTGGTCACCCACACTGTGATCACTCATATTGTGATCACCCACACTGTGATCATCCACACTGTGATAAAAAATAGAACTTGCGCCATAATTTGCCTGCGGGCCCACTTAGTGAAGGCGACTCTTTTCACTAAGCTCCATCATCTTGTTGCAATCTCAACAAGCATTTCTTGTTGCACACTTTTCAACACTCCCTCTCAACAAGAAATGCTTCCTCTCAAACCCGATCCTGTAACTCTGGAATATTCTCCATGCAACACATCTGGCCGGTCCACTTGCTCTGTCATCAAAGTCTCTGACTGCTATTGCCTCTGTCGACTGAAGACTCTGCATCTCTGTGCTCTTTAGTATCTGACTGCTCTAGCCTCTATCACTTTGATCTCTGACTGCATCTGTGCTGCTGCTGGTTCTATCTCCCAGCATTGCATCCGCACTACACCTCCCAACTGACCTCCCTGTTGGGCTAGAAACACCCTCTGATGCTGAAGCTCTACCTGCTGCTGAAAAGTGCTCCCCCTTTGACATCTGTGCTATAGCAACATCTCCATGCATCTCGCACCATTGCACACCTCTCTGTGCCACCTAACACTGTGCAAAACACTTGTGCCTCTCGCATTGCTGCAGCCTGCTAGCTATGCGCTGTCCTGGGATTCCCTGCACTATCGCTCTCTCTGTCGCTCCATCCGCATCTGTCTCTACCCAATCAGTCAGTTCCTGCTACTACACATTTGGGGCTCCTGTAGCAAGTTCTCATCCAAGAGGTTGGGTACCTCAAGGATCTTGCCCCACCTCCTTGGGACGTTCAATCCACATCACCCCACCTCCTACCTGGAGGTATGGCTGCATGTGATCCCTCAGCCCACCTGGCTCGAAGTTTCCCCCTACTGGAGGTCTCTGGATGAGTAGATGTCTCTACTCAATCTCCACTCAACTTCCCCTGTTGTGGCTCCTCCACAACCTCCTGAAGCTGCTGCACCAATTGTGGCTCCTCCACAATCGTCTGAGACTTCTTCTGGCTCTGCATGTTGAGAGGTAATATACGCTCCCTCTCAACCACCAAGTCTCCATCAGTTGCCTCGCTGCTCAAGGCTTTGCATGCATTTTGAACCTCAAGAGCATATAGGTTCCTGACCCGTAAACCAATCTCATGACAATGAAAGCATCTCACCTTCGACTTGTCAACCTTCTTCCCATCACTGGAAGAACAAGATTCGGAAAGAGAACCCTTCTCCTTCCCCTTCTTCACCTTACTCGCTAAGGCACGGTTCTCCTCATCCTGCATGGATGAAGAACCGTCTCTGGTGCTCCGTCTAATCTCCTCCTGCACAAGATCCGACCAAAGTCTCTCCCATCCTAGCAGTTTCTCCCGACCATTGACAGAGTCCTGATAGGAATGCCAACTCTTAGGAAGGTCAAGGAGTGCTAGACTCACGATCCTCATCCGACAGTCACCCCCACACTTCCCAGCTCATCCCGGCATTGGGTGAACTTTGTGAGATACTGGGGCATACTGTTTCCATTCTCACACTGAATGTTTTTGAGTTTCACTCTTGCTTTGGAATTAAATTCGAATTCCACCAGCTCAAAACTCAACCGCTTCCGATCTAAAATTCGTGAGAACAAAGTATTTCTTGTACAGAGATTGACTGTCTGGGCATTCACCGGATATCTCACCTTCCAAAAGAAGGATGAATCCAGAGGCTACCTGGCCCGACTACAAACTCTGCCTGAAGAAATAAAATGTAAACAGTTTCTAAATAATAGATCTGATGATCAATCCTCGCTTGATATCCTGTAAAAATCTCTTCTACAAATCAAGCAGCTCTGATACCATGTAGAAATTTTGAATAATTTAACACATATTCACAGAGATTATCCTGATCATAAAATTATAAGTGGAACATGTATAATACATAATCTCCTCTACGTTGATCATCAATTTACAGAAGCAGAAACATTCACAGGCGTACATAGAAGCATCAGTCACACATATCAACACAGTATTTTCCCAGGGAAAGCATCTCGCTAAAAACCCCAACTATCTGTATATTATAGTGATTGAATCATGTAACAATACATAGTACAATACTCCTCACAAGTACTCAGTACTATCTCCACATGCTACACACAATACAGCTCAGATCTGATCTCCAAATCTTCCCCGCTGCTTGCCTGCCTCTCCAGCTCAATACCTGCTCAAGAACTGATGAGAATGGCTTACCAAACTCGTATTTGACCTGCAAATAATCACTCACACTATGTTGGACGTGAGCACAGGCTACAATTATTGATATTGGCCAATTAATTGGCATACTCAGTCCCTCTGATTGTGCAAATCATCATGCACATCTATAGTCACAACTGATAGCAATCTGATCCTCTAACACCTGTCCCTGCTGAACTGAACATGCACTAACATGCAACTGAGTTAACTGATGTATTCTATAGTTGCATTATGAGTTAATAACTTGTGAATTAATTAATAACTAATTCACCCAACTCATCTCTAGTCTATTGATCAGTTAGACTAAATACAACCAGTTTAACAAAGCTAAACTGAACACAACTCCATCAACTGCACCTCCAGTCCACTAAACTCAACTCACTTGAGTTCTAACTGAAGTCCTGCATGCAAATATTAGTCATCCTATAGGTAACCACGTATTTCCTTCTGGGATCTGCATGTACCACATCTGTAGCTCATCCTGAAGTGCTCCAAGAGAATAAGATCAAGTTTATAGTCCAAATATTATTATGAGACAATAATATTTGACTTTTCTATTTTTGATAGCCAGTCTAAAAATAGACTTTGATCACTCACACTATGATCACTCACACTGTGGTCACCCACACTGTGATCACTCATACTGTGATCACCCACACTGTGATCATCCATACTGTGATCATCCACACTGTGATCAAAAATAGAACTTGCGCCATAATTTGCTTGTGGGCCCACTTAGTGAAGGCGACTCTTTTCACTAAGCTCCATCATCGTGTTGCAATCTCAACAAGCATTTCTTGTTGCACACTTTTCAACAGTTTGGTCTTTCTCAATCATGGTTTTAGAGCCTAAAGGACATAATCCAAGGCTGGGAGGAAAAAATCAAGCTTTAGGAGCAATTTTGGACAATTTTACACCGTGCTATAGGATGCTACAGGATTTCCCTGTTTTGCTACAAGATTGGACCATGAGAATTGTGAGGGTGGTAAAGGGGATCTGAAGGTAGGGAAAGGTAGTGGAGGGTAGATGAAGGTTGTGTGATGATTTTTCCAAGCCAAGTACCCTTCAAGGGCCCATATTTCACAAAAACCAATGCACACGGTGGCCTTCAATAGCCATAAATATGTTCTCAGTGGACAGTGTTTTAGGAGATTTGTGAGGTGAGAAGAAAGAGATTGATGGTGGGGAGAGGAGTGGGAATGACAATTCCAACTCTCCAAAACGATAGTAGTAGCTTCACACCAGATAGATGATTCTTTTGCAGCTTGAAAAGAGTGCCAAACTAATAACTAAATTGCAGAAAAATGGAACTAAAAAAGAAAGGATGAGTTTAATTTATTTGGAATCTATATACTACATTAAATGACAATCTAACTTGTATCATTCACATGACCTACGTCCATAAGAGATGATGCTTTCTAGTCTCAAAGAAGACTACTAAATTAATCACTACATGTGAAAAAAAACATAGTATGAAAAAGGAAACAAATCAAAGACCTAACTACTACAAAAGAAAGAAACTATATATTTTTTGTTTTCCAATACTATATCTCCAACCATGCATCCCACAAGAGAAATGATTGGAAGAACTGCATAAGGAATTTTCATAAACAATTTTTCTGGAAAAAGAAGAAGAATATTTCTAGGAAAGAAAATGCATGAAAGAAATATACAAATAATAGAGACTTGAGCCTCTCGGTTAGGCCCTAACCCAAGGGGACTCAGCCCTCTAAAACAAACCCAGTTGTGGGTCAACAACGATTTTTTCATTAATGAAAAATAGTGCTCAAGTACATAAAGAATGGAAACAGGTTCTTAGCTCCTAGTGGTCTCTTTCCCCCTGCAACAATTAAAATCCTATTGATCCCTTAGGCTTCCCTATTTATACAAAAGTAACTGAGGGGAATCTTCCTTGGAAAGAGGGTTGCTTCCTGCCAAAATTCCTAAAAAGATGGATCTTTCTCCCTATAGTCCTTGATTTCATCACCTTCCAATGGATATTCAAACTGGAAGTAAGTAAATGTAGGGAGGAGATCGAGATTTGGGTGAGTTAATGTAGGATACCATCCTCCTACATCTTCTCCAATTTCCCTCCAATGTGTCTCTGCATAGTAAATGCATTATAATGCACTCTTTCCTAAACATTAGGCAACAAGATATGATAATCATCCTCTAGTCTTCCTAATAACCACATATCAATAAAAAAGATTCCATTAAATTCCAGGAAAGAGGTAAATATATGTTGAAGGAAGGCCAGATGGGACTTATTATTTACTTATAAGTGAGGACCATCACCTGCCCTTAGGAAAAAAAATCCAAAATCGAAAAAGGGGTCGGCCTGCAAAAGAAAAAGTTTGAAGCCTCCCAATCCCTACCTATTGGATGAAGAAGTGTCAATCACAAATAACCCTCAAAATAAATAAGAAGGGGGTTCTCATGCTCATAACGGAAACACAACCCAAAGGTGCGACGAGGTAGGCTCAACAACAATCCATGAATCTGAATAACAGAAAACATTGGTACATAAGGAGGATGGGACGACAGGTAAAAAACTATTTCGTGTCTTGGAAAGCTAAGTTTCAGAGATAGAAGAAATATTAGAGATAACCATGATTAATTTGGATATGGTCCCAGTTGACCCCAACCAAGTGGAATAAGGTTCAGAAAAAGAAACGAAGGAAAGGGACGATAAGTGGCTTTTACATTAATTAATATTCCTCTTTGTATTATTTATTTATTTATTCATTCATGAGTCGAAATATTGTTCATACTGAAATGCTACAAGCATCTTAAAAAAGTTTTTTTTTTTTTTTTTTTCCTTTTTCGAAAAAAAATTGTTGGTTTTTTCCTTTTGGAAAAAAATTATACTTAAAAAATATGAAAATATACACTATTAGATTTTATTCCTCTTCAAATTTTTGTATTTGTAGATTATTTTTTATTGTTTATGCAAGAAAATTAAAATTTATGTCAAAAATAGAGACTCACAAACCAAATCTGATACAAATATATATTGGGAAAACATTTCGGGAGAAAACCTAGCTGGAAGGTGAGGTCACTCTGCTCTCTTTCTTTGAATAGAAAATGGTACTGAGTACAAAGAAGTATGGCTTGTGGCCCATGGGATACTACAATGCACAAATCATCGCTATGTTCTCTCTCCCTATCCCTCTTAGCTAATCTTCCTTTCTATGGAACAAATGCACTCAAAAAGAATGGAAGCCCTTTTCCTCCTAATGGCATAGTTATAATACAACATGATAACCTACAATAGTTAGATTTGACTCCCTCAACTCTTAACCAAAGTTACAATATGGAATTCTTCTTCATCATAATCAGATGGCTAGCACTTTTTCCACGAGTTATGGGGGTTGACATGCCATCCTCTCGAATTATGGTGGTGAAAATAGGAAGGTCAACTTCTAAGTGGAATAACCATTGCATATAGACTCTGATTGAGGAAATCCTCACGTTGTTGGAAAGGTCTCTGTGTGTAGAATATGAAACAAAAGGTGCTACACTAAAGAAGAAAATTTTCAGCCCCCAAAATTTTTGTGTGATACTTGAGAATTCTCTCAAAAGGTTTCATACCCAAATTTTCCAAATTGGCTTTCGTTAGTAAAACTAAACCTATGAGTTGGTTCCTCCATTTTTTCCACTCTTAAAGTATCAATATGAATGAAAAACAATATAAGGATCCACTCCACATCATTTGGAATATTAGTGGCCTTAATTTCCAAGTAAATTAGAGGCTCCTCACATCTAAATGGAGAATTGATCAACCCATTTTTATGATAGTACAAGAAACCAAAAATTCTAGTGAATCAATAAATAAGATAGCCTCTTAATGGGATAAATGTTTTCAATATAAAACTATAGATTCCTAGGGTCAAGCAAAGAGGACTAGAAATATTTTGGAACTGACAACAAGTTATGGTAGTGGATATGTTTGCAAACTACAAAGTCTTATTCATCAAATTCCACCTTATTGGATCAGAAAAAACTTGTTTTCTATCCAATGTCTATCAAACCACATTTCCCCAAGACAAGATCCATTTCCTTAACTCCATCTATTATTTATGGCCTCTGATTATAGATGTTTCATGGGTTTTAGGGGGGAAATTCAATGTCATCGAGTCTCTTTCTGAGAAAAAATGAAGCATATCAAAAACATGATGTGGAGGCTAATCATTTTGAAGATCTAATGATTACAACCGGATCTTGGATGTCAACACCATCAATGGAATTTATACTTAGATAAATCAATGGGCTGGATCCAGAAAAATCGTGTCCCAACTAGACTAGTTTTTAATATTATATAACATTATGGCTGGGGATATAATCATGGAAACCTCCATCCTCCTCAACAGGATATTAGATCACTAACCTTTCAACGTAGATTTGGATATAAAATCTCGACTCAAAAATTGGCCATTTTGGCTTGAAATATTCTATATCTCACACCCACACTTCCAAGAGAGAATCAAGGAATGGCGGTCATAATTGGAAAGCATAGAAGTATTTTCTATGTATGGTCTCCAAAGAAGCTCAAGAATGCCAAATGCCAACTCAAAAAGTGGAATAAATGGGATTTTGGAAATATTATTCAAGAAAGAAAGTGTTGGAAGCCAAAATGATTGCAATACAACTACAAGCCATCCAACAAGGTAGATTAGAGAACCTCATTCAAGAAGAATCAAGGTGTTTCACATAGCTAGAGAAAATAAGAAAATAGTAAGAGATTCTATAACACTAAAAATCCAAGATTATATGGTTAAATAAGGGGTGGGGATGGGGGGTATAAACACATCCTTGTTCCACAATCAAATGCTTCAACATTGATACCACAATCACATTTCCTCAATAAAAAATGTGGATCGTATCAAACTTTAATGCGATGGTGACATAGAAGAGGGGTTGGTAGAATTTTATGGAGACTCATTGAGAGATACAACAACACATAGGGAGGAATAAATCTAGTGGATAGTACCACAAATTACCTCCTTGGTGTATAGGGATAAGAAGACACCCTTTCTAAGATGATTCTCCAAGTATGAAATTGGAATTAGTAGTCAAATCCATGACAAGAAACAATGCCCTTGGCCTAGACTAATTTGTGACAAACTTCTTCCATGCATGTTGGTTAATCATTGGTCAGAATCTATGGGAGGTTGTCAGGGAATATTGAAGCTCTCTCTACATTCTTCCAACTCTGGATGCTACTTTCTTCACCCTATCCCTAAAAAAGGAAAACGTTGATGATCCTAGTGGCTTAAAACCCATTTCATTATGCAATGTGGTCAACAAAGTCATAGCCAATCACCTCAAGTTGATTCTCCCTCCTCTGATCTCTCTAGAACAAAATAGATATGTGGAAGGGTGCCAAATTCTTGATGGTACCATAGTGAAACATGAGGTTATCCATTCCTTAAGAATTTCCAAAAAACTTGGTATTCTTCTTAATCTTGATTTCTCCAAGCCTTTGATAAGCTCAATTGGTCCTATATCTTCCAACTTTTTCTTCTTTTGGTTTTGATAATAATTGGATCACCTGGATTAAGGCCCTTAATATCTATTCTTTCTTCTCTATCCTCCTTAATGCCCCCCCCTCAAAAACATTCTCTCCCTCTTGTGGGCTCGATAAAGAAGACCCTCCCTCCCATTTTCTTTTCATTCTAGTGGCAGAGGAATTAGGACGAGAACTCAATTCCATAGTTTCTCAGCAAACAATTAATGGAATTAAAAATTTTGGGGAAGACTTATTATCACTAATCAATATTTTGTAGATGACACCATCAGTGCATGGGAGTCCCAAAGGGTCCAAAAATCCATATCTCTCCACAATGCTCTTAATGATTTCTCCAATTTTTAGGTATGGATATCAATAAAACAAAATTGCAAATTTTATTTTTTAATACCCCTCTTGCTATGCAGAAACATATTACTAGATTGCTTAGATGACAAACTTCCTTCTAAATATTTGGGAGCCCCTTTAGTAAATAACTCTCAAATAAAATTTATGGACAAAATTATTAACCAATTTTAGAGGTAAAATTTCCTTTTGAACATTCTATTCTCTTAACATAGCCGACTAACTTGTTCTTCTCAAATCTATCATCTATTCCCTCTTGCTATATCTTCTCTCTACAATTATGGCTCCAATCACCATTCTTAACTCAATATGTAATATCTAATCATGTTTTATATGGGGTGGTGTTAATCAAGACAAAATATGGGCTCCAGTTTCTTGGTATAAATTTTGTAGACCCAAACTTGAAGGATTGGGTTGAAGGGATCCCTCCACCTTAACTACAAGAATGGGAGACAAACTATGGTGGTGTTGGCTTCAAGGAGGCAATGACTTATGGAAACTCATATGGAACTGAAAATACAATTGTAATATGTCCCACAAGAAACTCATTAGAGTTCCTTGCAATGAGGTCAAATCTTCCAATTGGAACCTAGCCAAGTATGGTATGCATATCATCTATAAACATTGTTTTTAGGAAGTTAGAGATCATCAATCAAATTTATTCTAGAAGGATTCAAGGAAACAAATTTCAAAGCTCCATGGGAGGCAGAACCTAAAATAGCTTAGGATTGACATGTCATCTATTGGTAAACACAAAGTTGCATATTTCTGGATAGACAACAACTTACAGACTGAATGGAGGTAATGAATCCCCTAAGAAGAATGGCACTCGAAGCCGAATGAGCCAGTGTCGTCATCCTTCTGGCATGATCTTCACCAACGCTATATACTTTTTATAACCACCTAATAAGCTTTGATGGGGATATTAATCCACTTGAATATCTACAATCAATGCAGCCCATGGCATGGTAGCTAGTTTCCAAAAACACCCCAAAGCTACTATTTGACAGTCCATTTGGAGTCAAAACTTGTGACTCAAATCTCCTTCTTTCTATGGATTTTAATCTAAGGGAAAAATATCAAGTAGGCTCCTTCAACAAATTTCACTGAGCCATCCATATGAAACCTCTACAAATCAACATCTAAAGAAATTGAGCATTTGTTTAATCACTTCCCTTATATTGCCACCATTGTAGTGTTGTATAGGATTGCATGCATCACATTGATCTTGATCATGATAGTATTCCCCTTACAATAAAAATTTGGAGAAACCATGTCTTCCAAAATCCCATCCTGAATAGAATATGGACCCTCCTCCTGAGCCTCCTACTCCGAGCTATCTATAAAGGGAAAAAGCATTGGATCTTATAAAATCTCTCTCTATCCCATGATACTGTGTGGAATCTTATTAAGAACAAAATTTGATAATTGGTGGAAGCTCAAGATGTTCATCACAAGATTGGTAGGCTCATGGTATTGAAGTTTATATCTTTAAAGCTTTGAACTTGTATTGTATATCTCAAATTCCCTTTCCCCATCCTCCTTCTAGTTCCCCTTCAAGTTATGAGTCTCATTTTCTTCCCAAAAAGGACATCCTTAAGTTAAATTTCGATCAAGCCTCCAATGGAAATACTAGTTTTGCATGATTTGAAGGAGTCTTTCGAGATCATCATGGTTTGATTCGCTTTATATTTTATGGCCCCATGTGTATAAAATGTTGCAAAAATCAAATCCTTAGAAGAGGGGCTTTGTATATCCCAAGCCCAAGACTTCTCAAAGCTCTTAGTGAATGGGGATTCTAAGTTGCTAATCAATATGATTCCTAAAATTCTAAATGTTACTGCCTCTAGTAAGGTCTCCCATAGTTGGAACCTTGAATGTAGTTTGGATCCCGTAGCCACACTACTTCATTTGATTCTGGTGGTTATTCCTTCTCATATATGATGATTAGGAAACAAGATTGAAGACCACCTTGCCAATGAAGCATGCAAGAACCGCGCTATTATGTTTAGTCTCTCTAGCATGCATTCTCTAACTCTCATCTAAAACAACGGTTCTATAACTTAAACTAAGGGATATTTCTTCCCTTGATGGGGTGCTTGATGGGAGACAGGCGAGGGGGTGCATTTCCATCGTTCCACTAAGCATTCAAGTGCAAGGATGTGGCAATGCATATTATGACTCATTTACTCCCCTTACCTGGTATTGCATGAAAATCAACAATTTTCTAATGAAGGATGATGTAATATTTGGCACAATTTTTTTAGATGAATCCAAGTGGTGTACCTGCATATCTATATGACAAATGTTTGGTTTTCCTAGGCCATCGAATGATCCAATTCAAGCAGGCCTCCCCATGCACTACTGTTTTTTAAGTGAGCACAAATATTCATGTTGCAAAGTGGTAATTCTCAGTTCACGAGATGGATCTAGGTGCAACTTCAAGGTGATTCAAGAGGGGAATTATGGTTTATTATAGCTTTGTTACATGCTATTCAATATACTCTACTTCAATTATCTCCCCTAGAGTTCTATTTTTATCTCTTAGTGCCAAAAAAATTAATTTGTTATTTCCTTGGTTATTTGATGCATCCTCAGGTTTCTCTTACCATTTTATGACCTATGATCTATCGTCTCTTGGTGTTGGGAACTATTGTGCCCTCTCTCTTCTCTGTTAATGCCTCACCTAACTCACCACCTTAGTCTCCTCTCTCGGTCGCAATTGCTTTTGTTGTTCCTTGTACCCTTGCCTCATCCTAGGTCCCCTATTGTGTTCCTTCTTCTTGTACCCAACCCAACCGTGAGTATTCTGTAGCCCTCTCCTTGGGGGAGCTCCTCCTCTTCTCTAGTTTCCCACCCTCTAGTTGGCTCCTTGACATTATGCCCTTTCAATAAGCTTGAAGTTGGCATGATACAACTTATTACAGAGAGTAAGGTGGCTCTCATGCCCAATAGAGGGTGGAGAGCTTTGCTCAAATATACCAGGAGCATACTCCTCAGCAGATTCAAGCATAAATTGAGCAAGTGGAAAAGGAAATTGCAAAGGAGAGATGTTGTTTGACTGATACAAAGGTGCTTGTTGAGATAGTGGACTAGGTTTCCAATATTATTCACACCAATGGTTTTTATAGCAAGTATATGTATTACTATGGATATCTATTGACAACTAAAGCTCTTGCTAGACAAGAACGAAGCAAAAGAATAAATTCTCATAATTTTGGATGAGATGTAGCTCACTATGAACTCCATGGATCGAAGGCTCGAATATTTGCAGGCACATTTGGGCATCCTCCCTTATTCTCGCTGCTCTCCTGGCAACAATAAAGAGCCCATTCCAGTGGAAGCCAATGATTTGGATAAGTCTAAATGATGCTTTATGTGCATTTTAATCTTTTGAATTATCTTTCTATTCTTTTGATTATTCTTTTGATTATCTAGTTAGATGGTGGCCCTAGTGACCTAACACTCTAGTCTAGTTTTTTTTGCAATATTGTTATAATTAAATAAACCTTTTATATGGTTGTTGTTAAAACTTTAATGTTGTTTCCCCGTGTACTACACTCAGAGGCCACATTTGAGTTCTATTTTTTGTTACGTTCCATCTACTCTAACTTTAATTGTTTGGATTGTTTATATGTATAAATCCAAGAATATCAATTACAAGCCATATGCTTTATATGTATAAATCCAAGAATATCAATTACATCGACACATGGTTGGGATTATGCTATCCATGTGTAAGTTGTACAATAAATTGGACTTATAAATTGTTGTTTTACATACCGAGAGAGTTTTTAAGATAATGCCCAGTGTTTATGTAGACATGTTTGTTCAATTTTGATTTTTTATAATGTATTTTAATGTTTTTATTAAAAATATTTTTTAATATTTTATAGGAAGAATATATATGAGTTTGTTTTGGAAGGATTATTTAAATAATAAGATCGAAGTTATTATAAGAGATATTTATTATGAATTTAATGTGTTTTAAATAAGAATGGAACTTAATATATTTTAAATAAAAATTGAATTAGAATAGGAAATTAATGTGCTTTAAATAAGAATTGAACTTAATATGTTTTAAATAAGAATTGAATTAGAATAGGAAAGATAACAATATTTTTCCCACTAATAAAACTAAATTTAATTCACATCCCATAACCCAAAAACATAAAAGAAATATGTAATACATAGCAACTCTTTCAATTTTGATTGGGTAAAAGGATTTTATGCCAAATGTTTATTTAACATTGAAATTGATAAAGAAATTGATAATATGTTTTTGAAAGGAAAAAAAAAAGTAATGATTCACATTTTGGATTGTGAAAAAACATCTGTAATGCGCTGTAGTAAAATTATATCATCAAAGTTCTAGTTATAAGTGTTTATTTGAACATTAACAAGATCCACGTTTTTTCTTATTTACATAATATATGAGGTTTTTTTTTATTTACTTAAATATATAATAATATATGAATTTGTATACATAATTGTATGTGAAAGTATGTAACAATTTATTTTTACTAAATGTGTAAAGGGATCAAATCTTTTTTCATTTTAAAAGAGGTTTATATCTCAAGAGATTTGATCACTCTTGGTGTTTGGTAGATCTGGAGTTAAGATGCATTTAGGTTGGTTTAATTTGCCCTTTTAAATAGGCTATATTCCACATGAATATCATGAGTAAATACTGTGGGTTCACATACCATGATGAACACCATGAAATTATTTTTATTTTAACATTATTTTTTTATTATTTTTATTTTAATTTGACCGAGTAAAAATGTTTTCATGTAGGGTTATTTTTATTTTTATTTTAGTTTCAAGGAGTTAAAAATTTTATATTGTTTTACACATCTCTAGCATATTTTAATTTTTATTTTATTTTGACCAAATCAAAATGTTTACATTACATGACATTACACATCTCTACCATTTTTTTTAGAAGAAAAAACACAAATTTTTCATTCATGCATGAAAATTTTACAAAAAAGCTTAGGTCTGATTCAAAACAATCTCACCCCTTCAGGTGTCTTTACAAAAAACTTTGGTAGTATGATACCTAGAAGATGAGCATATAGTGGATGTGAACCTCCTACAACCCAGAGAAAACCAAAAAATACCTCCTCTGAACTAAAAACAATCATTAAATGACCAGTAATGCAACCCAAAAAAAGAAAAAAATATGGGGTATTCAGTGCAGAGTAAACAATTGCCCACGAAAATATAGCAACAAAAAGGAAGCCAATTCTCCATACAGCACATAACCAAACCAAAGAAAAACAGAGTTCCCCTCATATTACCAAGTGACCATCCCACATAAGGGTGACATTAGAGAAACTCTGAAAATGAATCCTATCCAAAGACACTATGCATCCTTCTTTCAATAATGAGTCGGCTTCAACATTTTGTTCTCTGTAAATGTGGGAGACAGAGACTCTAAGAAATGTTGAAAATAAAGACCCAATCCTAATCATCCAGTGGGACAAGGCAGGGGCCTGTAGAGATGATCGTTGATTTTTCCAATCGATTATCACCTTAGATTTACACATCTCTACCGTACTGAGCTGGAGAGAACCTCTCGACACAATTAATTATAATTATTTATTTTATTTTATTTTCAACTTTTTTTTATAAGCTTGGAAAATCCTTTTCATTCATTTTCAACAAAAATAGGTAGGTTCTTCATCCATATCCATATGGTTAGGTGGCCTCAACCTGTCCATTTGGAAACCAGGTTTGTTGGCCACTTTACCGCATTATAAGCCATCTAGAAACAAAATAATTTGAGACTGTCTATCATAGATATATAGGTCTCATTGTCCTTAATTCTCCTTGTGACAAGATAATGGAGGCAAAATATCAGTCTGAAAAACATTCATCTATACATAGAAAAAATTAAAAATCCAAACTATGCAAGTCATGCTACTACTTGTCAGACAATTCCACATGTGTTAAGTCTTTTGCACTAGAACCTGGAAATTCAGTTTAAGGGAGGCATGGAATGTGCTTCTCTAAGTGGCTGAGGCGGGAATTCTGTTGTTGAATCTGGAATTGAATGAGATGGAATTCCTTGTGAATTTCCTGGAATTTTGTTTCAGTCTTGGAAGGTCTAGCAGAGGGAGTCGCTAAGGCTCTAGACACAATATTCTTCATCGGCTAGTAAAGATAAATAGTCTATTTATATTGATAAGACTAGCCTCTCAAATGTTTAGGGTCTAGCACAAGATCCCGCCATTCCTCCATATCCAGATATGTTCCTGTTGCATGTTGATTTAAGTCAACTTCCCATCCAAAATTAACTGGCGAATTTGAGGTTGAGTATCGACCTAGTAGGCCTTAGCAACTTCCCAAATTAGACCTAAGGTGGATCTACGTCCACGTCCCCTAGCTGTACATGGTTGGGTTTGGCTTACTCCTCTCCTTTGACCACTACCCTAATTCCTCCTGTGGCCTCCCCTTGCCGAGTTGTCTCTGCTAGAGGTCAGATGCACTATTATGTAGCTTTGCCAACCACAAAGGTAATGGAATAACCTAAAATCAAAAGAAAAGATCGTTAGTTTAGGGAGACAACCTAGCTTAGGGTCCTAGCGCAAACACTAGTAATTCAAACATGTAGAATTACAATAACAGAATACAACATGATTGTGAGCATGAGGGCTATAAACCATATATTTCACCATGGTAATGAATTGGGTTTGTCAAAACAACCTTTTCATAGAAACCCATGGCTCCCCAAGCCTTCTTGGAGCAAGACCCAAAAGTCATTCAAGAATTTCCTTTCCCAGAAGTCCCTTTTTCATATGAGGCAACAGGTACATACAAGATACTAAATAATGGACAAAATCACCCATGCAAGAATTGCAGACCAAATTCTAATATTTAGAACCAAAAAGCATCCACATTCTAGAAAGAAAAATTCCATAACATACCAAGATAATTCTATTATATTCAGACAACTCATCAGAGTAAATTATTCTTGCCTCCCAAATTTCATGGAAGGGTTCCTTTCTAACCCAAGACATCGACTTAGAGACACGTCTCTAGCAAAGAATAAGATATTATTGAATCAGATAAGGGTATGAATGAAGCACACGAAGTTAACATACCAATAGTCACCATCCACTTGGAAGAGGGAGAGGTCGCCTGCACCTAGATGGCGAACCTGTTGAGATACCATCACAGACGACCTGGATATTGTAAGAAAACCTGAAATAATACCTCCAAACCGAGTTAGGCTAGTTGCATAAGACACCGACAAAGAGATGTCTCATCAATCTCTCCACTCACAATAAATGTCTATCATACGCTTTTCCACCTTGCACCTGAAGGCGAGTGTGTGAGGGCCATCAATCGATCTCCCACTCTCCTTTCTAATTAATCTTTTGGCCATGGCACGGATCCAATCAATGCCCAGTTATCATCTCTCAATCCAACCGGGGAATTCAAATATGGGTTGGAACTATTGCTATCTCCAACATTTTTTTCCAATATTTGTCTCAAACTATCCATCTCTTCACTATGGTCTCGTGAAGGCCATCATGAGTTCAAAATCCTTATGATATTTAGGCAGCTCCAATTCACTAAAAAATATGTTTCTTTTTTACCTTCTCTCCTAACATGGGATGGAATTATGTAATCAAACTAGGACAAAATATCTCCAATGTTATGCACCGAGAGGGTAGTTCTCTAGTTGTGAATAATATTTTCACTACTAGAGCCTTGGTTCAATTTTTTAAGAGCATCAATCACAAGGTTGGAGTCTCCTTCTATCACCAGTTTTCTATATCCTTCTCTATTGGCCATAAGTAGACCTTTCATGAGAGCAGTGAATTCGACCTCATAATTTCTAGAAAATCCAAAATATGTTGCATAAATTATTTTTATATGGTGTTGAGAGTCTCTAAATAGACCCCCAAACCTAGCCTCCCCCAAGATTTTATTTGGAGGCACCGTCAAAATTTAGCTTTGTAAATCCTTCCGGGGCAGAAATGTATCAGCGTGGGGAGGATCTTGGTGAAACCATGATTTTCCAATAAGAAGAAGAAAGTGTTTGAGGGGAGAAATTCAGGTGGCAGAGGATCTGAGCTTCATGGGGGAAGACCTGTCAGTCATCCAGATGCCATTAGTCTGCTAGAATTGTTTCTCTTATATTATGAACAATCCCATTCCATAATCCCTCCAGGGTTGTTCGTTGATCCTTAAAGATTCTTTTATTTCGTTATTTCCATATTGCCCAGAGAAGAAATCCAATTTCCATCCCCCAAGAGCGGTTCAGGACTAGACTCGAGAAAATCCATTTTTTCCATATTTCAATAGTTCCCTTGATACTATTAAGGTCTTTATCTATGTGTCCAAAGAGGAAGCCAATATCACACCATATCTGGTCAGTAAAGGGACACTTGTTCAGAAGGTGTTTGAGACATTCAATCCAGATGCCACATAAAATACAATATGAGGGTCCTTGAACTCCTCTTCTTTGGAGTTGATCCCAAGTGAGTATTCTTCTTCGACATACTAGCCACTAGAAGTGAGAAACCTTCGGTCAAAGGTGTTTTTTTCATATCTTTCTCTATAGAGGGATGTGATGGTCCAACGTATCTTTAGCCACTATTTTATATACCTCCTAGACATTGAACATTCCTTTGGTGGAGTACCCCCATCTAAGGATGTCTTGGCCTTCCTGTTTAGGAAATTTCCTAGTTTGCAGCTCTCTTTCTAAGTTCTACCACTGATTGGTTGTTGGAGGGTTCATCCAATCATTTTTGTCTTTCCATTGTCTCCAATTTAGATCATTCTTTATGGGGATCCATAATTGCTTAACCGAGGAGCAATTTTGGCTGATTGTAAAAAGGAAGATTTCCCTTGGGTTCTATCTATCGAATAACTCCCCTCTTTGCTGCCATGCACCTTGCCAGAAAAGGGCACTTTTACCATCCCATATTTCCTAGAATGTGTGATGTCTGATGAGATCTTTATTATTTGACGC
This sequence comes from Pinus tabuliformis, assembly GCA_031772625.1. Taxonomy (NCBI): domain Eukaryota; kingdom Viridiplantae; phylum Streptophyta; class Pinopsida; order Pinales; family Pinaceae; genus Pinus; species Pinus tabuliformis. The sequence continues at coordinate 1,527,726,098 of CM062820.1, read as the reverse complement.
CAAATTCCAAGTTGGTGAGCCCCTTGGGATATCAAAATGTCTTAATTTTTCCACTGATGAAACCGAAATTCTATATTTTCTCGTCCATATATTCTTCCACACATTTGAGCCTCCCTTTAGCCATCTCCACCACATCTTAGCTCCCAGAAATTGGTTTAGGATCAATGGATCTCTGAGGCCATGGTATCTTGCTATTTTTGGTTTTATAACATTGGACTAAGAGACAAGGGCCCAGTTCATAGCCTGTTGGGCTCCTCTCTAGTGGAAGTTTTTAAAAATCTTTGTCACGACAATACAAGTATATTTGGGAAATGCATGCTCGAAATTTGGTATACCAGAGTTTATTGTAATACATATTTCAATAGAGTCACTCTTCCAACTAGTTTTAGGTCCCTAAAGGCCCAACCACTAAGCTTAGAATGGAATTCCTATAGGAGATCTTTCTAGCAAGCAGTCCTTAAAGAGTTGACAACCAGGGGCATGCCCAAATACTTGATGGGAAGGGATCTAATTCAAAGCCTAGGGTAAGATATAGGAAGGCTTGGATGGAGGTAGGGGTATTGAAAAAGAAAATGTTCAACTTATCATTGTTTATCTGAGTTCTAGAGGCTTGCATAAACTCATGTAGGATTTCTTTCAACTTTCTTACTTCGTAGAGGGAAACTTTATAAAACATCATGATATCATCCAAATATTGTTGGTGAGTGATAAGGAGATCATTACTAAGAAAACAGACTTTTGAGATGGAAGGACTGGGTGGAAGATCTAATGTATCTTCCCAAGCCTTCATCCACAAGGATGAAAAGGAAGGGAGACAAAGGGTCTCATTGTTGAATACCTATAGAAGGGTTAAAGGTTTTGAAAGGGGAACCATTATCAGAATAAAAAATACCAAGGTAAAGATGAGGGATGAAACCCATCTAACCCATCTTGAGTCGAAACCATAAGCCTTCAAGATACTTAGGAGATAATGCCAACTGAGACAATCATAGGCTTTGGATAAGTCTAGCTTGATTAAAATTCCAAGGGTTTTAAGCTATTTAAGGGAATGAACAACTTCCTAGAAGGTGATGATTCCATCCAGAATCTAGCAGCCTTCAACAAAACCAATTTGTTCTGAGGATATGAGATTAGGCAGAAGGGGTTTTAGCCTTTTTACCATATTGTTGGATAGAATTTTATAAATAACATTACAAAGGGCAATAGCTATGAATTGTTGCAAATTCTTAGAATGAATTGCTTTGGGAATTAATGAGATAAAAGTAGAGTTGAGCCCAGGATGTACCTTTTGAGTCCTTCAGGATTGTTCCACCACGTCTAGGATGTCTCTCTCTATGAATCTCCAGGAATCTTGGAAGAACTTTGTGGTGAATCCATCTAGACTCAGGGCTCTATTTATGGTCATTCCTTTGACAACTTCCTCTATTTCCTCAAGTGTAACCGCCCTCATCAAAGCAAGGTGTTGATCTCTACTGACTAGATGGGGAATATGACTAGTTATTCTTTAGATGACCTCTGATTGATCAGGGATCAGTACCGAAAGAAGGGAATGGAAGTGATCCATTTCCTCATGTCGGGTAAGTTGATTTCCTCATGCATCATACAAAGAAAATATTTGATTATGTTGTTGATGTTGAATAATGGCCTTGTGGAAAAATATTTTTTTCTTTTCCCCTTCCCTAAGCCAAAGGACTCTAGATTTCTTCTTATAAAGGATTTCCTCCTGTTTTATCATCTCCTTGATCTAATTCAGGACCCGACATTCTTCCACTGCCAATTCCTCTGATCATCCTTCTATGATCATTCATTTTTGGATCCCTTGCATTCTCTCTTGTAGATGTCACTGCTCCATCATAATGTTTCCAAATTTAGACTGACTCTAGTGTTTTATTTGTTGTTTGAGGTCTTTCAACTAATGTTGGACAGTGTGCATATGGTTCTTGCCTTGCACTATACTAGACCTCCACTAGTTATCCATTTTACCCAGAAAGGAGGGATCCCTGAGCCAAAAATATGCAAATCTGAATGGCCAGTTTATAGGTGGTAGCTTTAGATCAATTTCCAACCTTATTGGCCAGTGATCCAATCCTAAACAGGGAACGATTAAAGCCTCGAAGAAGATGTCTCTACTTACCAATTGTTCCAACATGAGAAATCTGTCTAGACACGAAGGTACTTGATTGGAGCGCCCCTGTCAATTTTTCCATGTATAGATTCCATTCGTAGTTTAGATATCTACCAACTTCAATTCCACAATTAGGTCTCTGAATGCTTTCATCTCTGAACCCATTTTGCATATCATGCCCTTCTTCTCTTCTGTCGAGGAACTTAGGTTAAAATCACCTCTTATTATCCATAGTTCCTCCGAGCAGAGGCTTCTTAGCTTTCCTATATTTTGAAGGAAAACCACTTTTTTCTCTTGGAATGTGGGGACCATAAACAACCAATATTATGACCTAGTCTCGAGTTCCAATATGTTTGAATCTCCAAATGAGGATTCGCGGCAAGCTGACCCAGTCATAAAAAATTATCTCCATCGGGTTCCATATGATAACTAAACCTTTTGCACTTCCTCTTGCATCCAAGGCCATGACCTCATAATGAGGTTTTATTCCTCAAACAATTTCTTTCAATTGATCTTCAGATACTTTAGTTTCCTAGAGTGTCATAATGCATGATCTATATTGTTTTATTATTTCCTTAAGATATATTTGCTTGCCTCTATTGTTGAGGCCTCTCACATTCCAAGAGATGATTATCATTAAAAGTATTTATTAATTTGGTGGAATACTGCCAAGAGCGGTACCACCCTTCCTGAATTTACTAACAGATCCCCAACCATTTGGATTTATTCCTGAAAATTATTTCGACCTTATTTCTTTCCCCCTTTCCCTTGTGCACCTTGATATGGGCCATTTCTAGGTTAAGATCCAAGGTTCTCTGGCTTATTTATTGAAACTTAGTTTTGCTTGGCTTGATATTTATGGAAAGTGTCTTGGTAAAAATTTTTTTTGGTATTCTGGAATGAATCTTTCATCCAGATTCCTCCATTCATCTAGAAGCCTCTTGAGAACTATTTCTGTTGTGCTCAACTCACCTCTTGTTCCATCAATCTCCATATTTTCCTGGTCCTTTGGTCTTTCATCATCCTCCCGATCCGTGGGCTCTTCCTGAGCTTTCCTTTTAATTTTATTGTTTCCTTTAGGTGGAACCCTAAAATTTTCTATGCTAATCTATTTGTTTGGATCCTTTGGTTTCTAGCTATCTTCCATCAATACTTCATAACTCTTGCTACTGGCTTGATTCTTTCGCTGCATTTTCTGAGTATTTTTTCATAGTGGTTTGGCGTTCCTCTTTTTGTTGGTGACCTCTTGGAATACCTCTTGATCATCCTGAGATTTGGAGTTGTCCTTGAGGTTTTTCTGTTTCGTTGTCCCCATTTGATTCAGAGGGAAATCTCTAAAAAAATGTCCATACTCATGGCATTTTTGACAACGAAACGGTATGTGTTCATAGTCCAGGGGCTTCTGCCATACCTCATCTTGATATTCTAGCTCGATGAATTCTAGAAGGGGTTCCGTGATGTTCGTATAGATGCATATTTGTGCATATGAGGTGTATCACCCTTGCCGAGCGGAATATGCTACTTTGATGAATCGACCTATGGTGTTACCAATTCCTTCCAAGATTTTTGGGTCTTAGAAGTCGACTGGAAGAGAAAATAACTGCACCCAAACTGGGGTTGCCATAAAATTTTCCTACTCTGGGTTGTAGCATTCCTCCTAGTTGTTGGGTGTGGAGCATGGTTATCATCCTAATTTAGAGGTCTTTGTTTCAGTCGAATGTATACCCCAGGAAGATTGTACACCCCTCCATGCGGGGGGGTGCGGGGGGGACTTGTCATTAGGAGAAAATATGTAATATTCAATGAAAAGGTCTTGTATAAGAATCAGTTGCAGGGAAATAAACATGAAAAAGAAAACAAGGAATACATAGTTCTTGATGGGATCATTGAAAAAGTAAAGGTGCCTGAAAATAATAATAATCAACAACCACAACAATAGCAACCACCACAACAGCAACAGGCACCCCAAACACCTGAAATTGGTGTTAGAAGATCTACCAGGATAATTATACCCCCTGAATGATACTCTCCTTCATTATATTATTTATTGTTGACTGATTCTGGTGAACTCGAATGCTATGAAGAAGCAATGCAGGTTGAAAGCAGGAAGAAGTGGGAGCTAGCCATGGAAGAAGAGATGGACTCCTTAATGCATAACCAAACTTGGGACTTAGTCAGGTTGCTTGCAGGTAAAACTGCATTGTAGAATAAACGGGTTTACAGGCTGAAGGAAGAAGATGGAGAAAAACAGAGGCACAAAGCTAGACTTGTGGTGAAGGGGTTTGCACAGAAGAAAGGTATTGATTTTGATGAAATATTTTCTCCTGTTGTTAAAATGACTTCAATCAGAACTATTTTAAGTCTAGTAGCAGTTGAAGATTTGCATATTGAGCAGTTAGATGTAAAGACAACCTTTCTCCATGGGGATTTGGAGGAAGAGATATATATGCAGCAGCCACAAGGATATGAGGTAAAAGGGAAGGAGAAACTAGTGTGCAGGTTGAAGAAGAGATTGTATGGCTTAAAACACACTCGAAGGCAGTGATATCTAAAATTTGACAAGTTTATGTCTAAACAAGGTTATACTAGATGTCACTCTGATCATTTTGTTTATCTGAAAAAGCAAAATGATGGCAGCTATATTATATTGTTATTGTATGTAGATGACATGCTTTTTGCAGGGTCTAAATAAATGTGCTCAAAAGAAATTTGGCAAATTCATTTGCAATGAAGGATTTGGGAGTTGCAAAACAAATCCTTGGTATGAGAATAACTAGAGACAAGAAAAATCGCAAATTAACATTGTCTCAGAATGAGTACATACAAAAGATGTTGAAAAGATTTAATATGCACAATGCAGAACAGTTAGTACACCTTTTGCTAGCCATTTCAAACTTAGTAAGGAGATGTGCCCAAAGACCCAAGAAGACATGGATTATATGTCTAAAGTTCCATATGCATCAGGAGTTGGAAGCTTAATGTATGCAATGGTCTGCATAAGGCCTAATATTGCACATGCAGTGGGAGTTGTAAGCAGGAACTTGAACAATCCAGGAAAAGAACATTAGATGGCAGTGAAATGGATTTTCAGATATTTGAGAGTTACCAAAAATCAAGCATTATGCTTTGGTGGTTCAAGCATTTCTCTACAGGGATATGTTGATGCAGATATGGAAGGTGACAGAGATAATAGGAGGAGCACTACATGATATGTATTTACTATAGGTGGAATAGCTATTAGTTGGGTTTCAAAAATCCAAAGTGTTGTTGCACTTTCAAGAACAGAAGCAGAGTATGTTGCTGCTACAAAGGCTAGTAAAGAACTGATTTGGTTACAAAGGTTTATGGATGAATTGGGTAAGAAACATGATATGGGCACGTTATATAGTGATAGCCAAAGTGCCATTCATCTTGCAAAGAACTCAACATTTCATTCCAGGACTAAACACATATAGCTCAAGTACCATTTCATACGATCAGTGTTGGAAGATGGAGAGTTGAAGCTGGAAAAGATACACACTAGCCAGAATCATGTAGATATGCTAACAAAAGTTGTAACCAGGGAGAAACTGAGAATATGCTCAGTTTCAATTGGTATTCAAGGATGACGATGAAGATGATAAACAACCAGGTCCAAAGAGGAGTCATTGTCTAGCAAATGAAGCAGCGGTGGAGTTGCTACAATCATTCTCCAAGTTGGAGATTGTTGGGTGTGGAGCATGATTATCATCCTAATTTAGAGGTCTTTGTTTCAGCCAGATGTATACCCTAGGAATATTGTACACCCCTCCATGCGGGGGGGTGCGAGGGGGACTTGTCCCCCCCCCGTGGGGGTTCGGGGAGGCCATCCCCCGGTTGGGGGTTCCGGGGGACAGTGGTCCCCTGGCCGTGGTTTCAGGGGTAGCACCCCCAAAGCTAAAAATAGATGTAAAATTGCCTTGTAAAAGTATAGTAATTTCTAGTCAATCTGGGCCGTTCATTAGGCGGATGATCTGACAATAGAATTTATGTTTAGTTTAGGGTTTTTTGCCCTAGAAGGCAACCCCTATCTTTGTAAGAGGGTATTGTATTGAGGTTGTGGAATATATGTGTATTCTCAAAGCGAGAAACATATAGGTGAGACTGTAAGAGAAAACAGAGGATATTACAACGGATCTGTTGTAGGTTGTGTCTCTTCATTTTGCTGGATAATAGAAAGGAAGGATTGGCTATTCGGGGTGGACGTAGCCCAAACTGGGTGAACCACGTATATCTGTGTCTCTCTGGTTTTATGTTTTTGTATTTTTCCACATATTATATGTCTTGCATTTCTCTGTCATATATAATATTTTTCTAACACTAGTAACGCATGAAAAGGCCGACATTATAAAAGAAATATGGTCCATTTTCAAAAACCCTCTGTTTATCCTCCAAGTTGGAGAAGATCATTGTGAAGAAGCCTCTAGCTCCCAATTTCAGGTCAATATGCCATTATGGCTTCCATTTCAATTGGATCCACTTGATAAGATCTTTCCCCAAGGGCCATATGCCTATAAATTTACAAATCAGGGAATGCTCCTTCATGAACGTGCAATATTCTTCTAGTTTATTGTTTGGGATACAAAATGTTGGTTTTTTTACTGCTCGTAGTAGGCACTAGCCCCTGATCTGCGCTTGCCACTATGCCCCCATCACTAAGTTTCTGTTGGTTCTTCCCTAATTGTTGATCATCGTCGATGCCCCTCCCTTGCTAATTGATTCCCTGACTACAACGTTATAGGATGGGATCTCTCCCATCCCAGTTGTCTCACTCATCCAAATGATCAAAGATCACTGATTGGAAAAAATGCATAGATTTAATGTGACTAACACACTACAAAAAAAACTCAAAATCAACAAGTTAAAACCCTAGCAAAGCTCTTTCCTCTCTATTAATAAATTAAACTTATTTTATTTTATTTTTTATATAATTTAAACTAATAAAAATATTTTATTCATAGTTATAATTTTATTTTATTTTAATTTATATTTTAATATAGTTTAACCGATTTAAAATATTTAAAAAACATTACATTATAATATTTTTACTATACTAAACGGGAGAGTGTCTCTCCCTACAAAAAATGTATTTAATGTCTCAAATAAAAGGATTTTTAAATGCAACAATATCTCTTACAAATCCTTTAATATGATAAACAATGTTGGTTTATTTTAAATACCTTTTTGAGGGAATTTTTAAATTTTGAATTTTCGACCTAATTTTCATTAAAGAATTAAAGTTCATATGTAAAAGTTGTGTTTTTGAATATGATGTTCCAACTCAACTCTATAGTTTTCATCTTTCTTTTACCAATTGAATTTTTTATTTTAAAATTTTTGCTTTAAGGTCTCGACCTTTAGTGGTTTATGCTTCATATTATATAATAAAATAAGATTTTCTTTATTTTAAGATTTTTTGCTTTAGGGTATACATATTAGGTGGTCCTGGCTTCATTTTATAATAAAATAAGCTTTTTCTTCTTAATTAAGGTTGGTTTTTTTATATAAAAAAGAAGTAATTGTCACATATTTTTATATTTTTTTGTTTTTAGGTATGTTTACAATTTGTGAAATTAATTTTTTATTAAAAGAATTATCATTCAAAAACATTCTAATTATCAAATTCACTTGAGATCACAGTTGGTCTAGTCACCCGAATTTTTAACATAGATAAATTTCAGATATCTCTTTTCAATTATCATTAAAATTCTTATCCTTCTCATCACAATTAAATTTTAATAAAAAACAATTTACTATTATTACTTTATCTTATATTTTTTTATAATATCATATAATTTTTCATTTATTTTTAAATTAATCTATATTAAACTAAAAAAATCCATATTCAATCATTTATATACGCCATTATACACTACTATGTCACCGTATAATTCAAAATCCTACATTCTACAAAGTGAATAGCTATCAACACCATTTGATGGAAACCAATTTGGCCCCATGTTTGGGGCCAAATCTTTGGTTTCCACTAATATAGTATAACTTTCCTAACATGTCACATTGTTTTGATTGAGAAAGGAGAGACAATGGGTCCATATTTTCTCAATATCTTAGAATATCATATGATAAAAATCCATGAATATCTTAGAATATCATGTACGAGATGATAGAATCCACTAGATAAAAATCATGAAATCTCTTGATAGAAAATATCTCTGGATAGAAAATTTGACTAAAATCCTGAAGTGATAAAAGCCAAAGGGAATGGTTTGTAAGTATGAAGTGATAGGCAAATTAAATTTTATAGTTTAGAGTACGTTTAAGAATTTATGGTGGGAATTTTTTTAATATTTTAATAAACCATTTTTAATTATGTTTCAAAATTGTTAAAAATAACAATTTTATAAATTTGTGTATGTGATTAAAAAAGAAATAAGTATGTTACTACTTAATTTGAAAAGTTAATATGAAAAAAAAACATCACATGAAATTTGAATGGAACTTCAAATAATAATAAAAGTCACGTTTCTTTCTCTAAATCAGATATTGTGTACCTCTTTCTATTTGTGTGAACAATATAGCCATGAATCAATAAATCTTTAATAATATTGAGCTTTAATAATATTGAGTGGATTTGACTATGGGAAAGTTGGTTGTTAAGTGTGTTTAATCCAAAATTATATTGGGATGGTTGGGATAGTTGATTTTTGAATCTTGGGATGGTTGATTTTTGAATCTTGGTTATTGCGTGCATTGTTATAGTTTATGATTGAAGTTATGTGATTCATTTTTCTAATTTTGATTCTACTTCTTCACCTTTTACTCAAGTGTTATATATTCAATATCAAAAAAAATATTTTCAGTGAATAATATTCACATGTTGATTTTATAGTCAATGATTTAAGTATTAAATATTTGTAAAAGACTATTCAAACTAATAAAAAATGTGTTTTAGTAAAGAATGTTTATGGGTGATGGATCATAGTGATAGAGTTAAGTATTAAATATTTAGATTCGTAATAAATTAATTATTAATTAGTGATGATCATAGAAGAGTGGTCATAATGAATAACTTTAGTATTAAATACTTCAGACAAGTGCTTATGAAAAATATGTATTTTATAAATGTGATTCATGATTATTTTATTTTATTTTATTTTCTGAAGAAAAATGACGCATCATTTTATTCATTATAAGGAAAAATAAAATTACATTTTGCATATGTTGTAAGCATTCCAGGAGAAAGATGTCTCTTAGCATAGAAACTATGAAATGAAACTAGCAAGAAGATAATCATACATCAAAGGGAAGAAGGAAATTAAGTGTGACATTTTGCATCCATTTTCTTTTTTTGTACTTGTTTCCATCCATCTGAATTTGGTTCAAAAGGAGCCAACGCCAATTCTCAAGCCTCGTCCATGTGGGGAACATATTTCTCTAAATCTGAACCTCTCTGAAACATGAGATCATTTTGTGCCCCCATTCCGATATGATGCCTAAATACCTTCAGATTTCCTCCCTTTCTGAAGGAAAATAGTTGCACCTAATTGTACCACTATTTTCCCATCCGTTTTGGTTTCTGCTTGAACCTTAACATCCACTTCTAAATGGTCAGGATGGCTTTCCCTCATATCTTCTACCTCATCTTTTGATAGTTGAGGTTCTGAAAAATGTCAACATTTTGGCTGTTGGGTTGTATCTTTTTCTTTTTTGGATTCTTTTTCACTTGAGGACTTGTTCTATAAGTGCTCTATTTGAAAAACGACTTGGCATCGGAAGGTCGTGTTTTCGTATTCTAAGACTTGTGACCACTGAAATTTTTGGTGTTTCAATATTATGTGATCTGGAATACCTTTGCTAAGGTCAATCTCCACACATATTCTGGAAAAGGTGAAGATGTCTTTATCAGTTCTTTCTAGGTCAAATTTTTTGAGTTTACCCAGAGTATTCCAATCTTCTCATGGAATTTGGGAGCTAAATCCACACCAACATGGTTGAGACCACCATAGTTGTGGCATTAAATTCTAGAAACCATGAAGTGATAAATAGACCAGCTCGTCCACAGAACCAAGGGCCTTCATTAATAACAAAATATAGATCCTTTTGTGTTTCAAATTGGAATATAAAAAATCCTTTTGAACATAAATAAATGTCACAGTTTGGTGTCCACATAGAGAAAACCCACTTGTATAAATATTTCGGTTTTTTCCAGTTACCTTTCAATCTACAGATAATATTTTTTGAGTGGAGGAAATAAAAGAGAGAAGATACCTCAACAAGATTGACTTCCATAGTAAGATTATGCTCTATCTGATCTACAATGTAAGGGCATGGCATGGATTGACTTGATTCTACCATGGCTAATGACTTCCCTTAAACAACTTCCTTAAAAGAGAACGAGATTCCTAATGAAATCTTCGCACCTTGAGCATCCACATGCAATCTCAAGGTCAAAGACCATGAAGAAATTTCTTGTGATAACAGAGTCCTGAAGTTTATTTGAATCTTGAATAACTTTGCCTTCATATTCCCGACATAGGAGGATTGTAGTGAATGCCCATTTCTTTGCAATAGACTGATTCAAAGGCAAAATAAACGTTAAGCTATTTGTCCAAAAAGACGAAGGTTAGCCCTTTGTATTTCTAACAAAAATATAGAACATAAACATATATTTTTGTTTATTCTCTTACTGAGAAGAAAAATGCCTAGACTAGGAGGGTGGGAAATATTTAACAAAATAGACAAAGAAGAGAAAGGAGGCTCTGCTACAACCCTCACATCCAACCATAAAACTAAGCAAAATTTCACAAACAAATAAAACAGTGCAGAGGGTGCGAAAATATCCCCTATTGTGCTCCGTCGGCACCCCTTGCAAGAGGTCAAAGACTAATGATGTTGAAGGAAGGGGGACCATTTTCTCCATATTCTGCTCGTGATTTATTTTTTCTTCGAAAGAAATTAGGTCGGCACAACAAAAGGGAGTGTGTTTTGCTTAAATAAAGGGCCACGAGGAAAGGAAATTCATGCAACTGAGGACACCAAGAGACATAATGCCCCTCCATGACACCTCCATAGAGAGGGATGCCAGGCCCTGGTCCATGGTAGTGGTGGGAAAAGAAGAGTTGAAGCAACCATTAACCCTAGACTTCATTGCTTCAAGATCCAACACATGACTCTACCCCATTATTTTCTATTATTTTATTTTATTAAATCATTCATTATTAATTTAAGAGTAGTATAAGTAGGTGACAATTTCACCCTGAAAATATAGATTTTTTGAGCACATTTTTTGGAAAAATTCAGTTGATGTTTTTGGAGATCTAGCTTACAATTGTCAAACTATAGAATTTTGGGTGCCCTAGGATTTTTTAGAGTGTTGAAACTATTTCTTCCTTCAGAATCTGAATTGGAACACTTCTAAATCATGATTTTGCAAAATAAAATAAAAATCTTATTCTGGTGAAAAAGTTACCATTCGAGCAAAATTGTTTCCTCGTTAGACAATCCAATTATTATTTTATTTTATTTTATGTAATAAACTATTGATTCAATGTAAATAATAAAATCATATTTTTATATAAATATAAATAGTATATATATAATTTAAAGTAACCACTGTTAACTCCCAAAGTAACCAGGTGATTCAAATTTTTAACTAAGCCCAATTTACAAAAAGATACAAAATATACTAGCACCTCCAGTTGGTCATCCAAGCCTAACAACCAAATTGTTGATACAATATTTAAAAACATATTAAAATATCATTCATAGCTAGCAGAGATAATCATGATTAATCAAAGGAATAGATAGGTGCAAATTCCCTAACACTCGATCTAGGAGGAGAATCATTTCTTGAGTGGCACCGTAAGTGTCATTCCACATGAGCTAGTATTGAATTAAGCATGTCCATAGTGAAGTGTTGGTTTCGTAGCATCCTATTTATGTCCTCTAGTTTTGAAAATAACTTGTAGTGTTCTACTTATTTATGCTTTAAAACTAGGACAAGTAGATTCTTCATCTGCCAATGAAGGGCCACAAAATTTAGATGTTGTTTCTTCCATCCCCTACAATGCCCAGGTTCCAACACCCAATAAGAAACTTGTCCATGATCTCGGAATCAAAGAAATTTTGTCTCTCTTTCTCACCTGAGTTTCTAGCTTCCTAATTTCTCTCCTCATCTTTGGAAGAACTGCATTGAAATATGTGGCTGAAGAGTCCTGAGAAAAGATCCTAGAACCTCGTTGACCTGGAAGACTACTAGATTTGCCACCCCGCTTTTGCACTACATACGTGTTCTTAGTGGCATGGTGAATAGGAGTGGATAACACTTCAAATAAAAAATAAAATAACCACAACCAGGAAAGTGAAAATAGAAGCGCCCATATTGAAACCAATCAAGAATTGGGACCAGTCAAACACCTACATCATCACGGGCCCTATGTGCATACACTCTAGGACTAGAAAAGCTCCCTGAGAGACTAGTAGTTTCTAAGGCTAAAATACATATAGTAAAACCAAAACCCCACAACATACCTAATAGATGGGAATTTCACCAACTTGCGTGAGTTCTCAAGTGTACAAGAAGGTTAACCTGCCATAGACTCAACACCTAATTTCATTTGCCCATAATTAATATAAACTCAAGGTTCCCTCCCTAGACCAAACCAACCCCTAGAATCAACAAGAGCATATAGACCACAACAGAATTAGAATTGACACAACCTAAACCCATATTGCTACATAAAATGTAAAGAATAATAATATGAAGGCAGGGGGACAATACCAACTCACCAATGACCAAGAGATCCATCTGAGGCTAGAGCCAACCTCCATAACCAAACTCAAGAGCCACTAACTGATTTGTTTTGTCGCAACTGAAATGCTTCCCTCTTCTCTAATTTCCCAACATTTGTTGTAAATTGTTCTCCCATCACTTATCACTAGTCTGTCAGGGTTGCAGTGCCCTAGCCACACTAGAACTATGTTGCCCAACAACATTCAACACCCAAAATATTCTCTTTCCACTTGAAATACCCACCCTCCTCGACTTCTACAATTTTAGGCAAGAAACGGGCTTTTCCAAGAACGTTCCAAGGACAAACTATACCAAGATTCCACAACATCATTATCATTTGAGGGCACAGGCAGTGGGGAGGTCGGCACCATGAACTCACTGTCATGGAAACCCTTCAACCTCATCACTAAAACACAAACAAAAAAACCATAGCCTTGCTTCTATATTTAACTCCATCTGCGTGGTTGCATGTAGCAACATGCCTAGGAAGTGTCACCTTGTCCTCATTTACTCACAAACAGGTAGGAAAGGTGGTGGGCACATTGTTAGAAAATTATATATTACAGAGCAATGGAACACATAAAATATTGCAGAAATATAAACACAGAAAATGCATAAAACAAGAGAGACACATATATACGTGGTTCACCCAGTTTGGGCTACGTCCATAGAGAAACAACTAGTCCTTCCTTTTATATTGTCCAATAAACTGAAGAGATACAACCTATAGCAGATCCGTTGTAATTCCCTCTTCTCTCTCAATCTCCTCTCTCTTCCTCACTTAGAATAAAGATCTACATAGATGCAATACAATTCCCTCATATATAGCGAGGGGTTTCCTTCTAGGGAAAAAACCCCTAAATTAAACATAACTTCTACCGTTAGATCTCCGCCTAATGAACGACCCAGATTGACTATGAAATTACAACATTTTACAAGGCAATTTTACATCTATCTTTAGCTTCAAGGGCATTGCCCTCGATCCCCCCGCCAGGGGAGGGGGGCTCCCAAAGGTCGTAGTCGTCCCCCCCTGGACCCCCCCTTTAGTGAATATTTTACGGGCAGCTACCTCATTATGAACTGGTGTCCAATGCAGTGATACCTATGAATACAGAAGATAATCAGGCTCCACACCCAACACACATTCCCTTTGGCCCCTGCTTGGATCCTACGCTCACCCCCATTGGGGATAAATAGTTTTTTATATTGAAAATATATAAAGAAAGATTTAAATATACAGGGGAAGAACACAAGTTTCTTTCTTAGCCATAAAATGTAAGCCCAATTAATAATATAATTTATTTTATATCTAAATATTATTATTTATTTATTGTAAATTTATATTAATTTTTTTGTATATTGATGATATTTTTAAGATAACTTGGTTGATTTGTTTTTTTCATAGAAATATAAATGAAAGGTTTTGAATGTTTAAAATGTTTATGGGCTTTTCCTTGAAATAAAATTGAATATAAATTTTTTAATATTTAATAAATTAAAATTTATTTTAAAAATTAATTGTCAATTTAAAAATAGAAAAAAAAAAACATATTTATTATTATAATATGTTGTTTTTTATTTTTTTGAAAGGAAAGAAATCAAACTCCCTTTGAGCTTGAGGGCTAGAGTGAATTTGTTGGTACCATGCAAGTTCACAGGTATACTCACTTAAGATTTCACAAAGCTTGAAGCTAATACAATAATGTTAATGGGTGCAAGTCATTAAAATAATATTTATCAAGGAATAGAGCTCATAATGTCACTAGGGGGCATTTGAACTTGGTTGGGGGAGATTATAATCATTCCACCAGTTTCAAATCACTACTAGTGACATGAGAAGATAACAAACATTCCACAGAATGACCCATGATAACCCCAATTGACTAAGAAGTTAGTTTATATAATTGATAATAAAAAATTTAATTTACATTTTTTAATAAAAATTTATTTAATTTTCATCCAAGATGGATGGAGCTCTGAAAACCCTTGTCGTGGTTAGGGTTTTTCCCTAAATGAACAATATATGCTTAGATTGTGTGAATCTCTTGCAGATCTCTTATGTAGTCCAATGGTGAATCTTAGTGATCCGAAAAAAAAAGACAGTTTTCTTTAATAGGCATGGTTGTCGTTCAGAAAGCTCTTTGATCTGTAAACTACAATGGATATTCCACTGGACAGTTCGTCACAACAGATCTGATATTATTATATTAAAAATCTGAGATTATACACTATTATGGTTTTAGTAAATTTCTAGATATGTATATTTTACTATAATTAGTGCATGCATGCGAATGAAAATTATGAAAAAAAAGAGAACGACAAAATAAAATATCAACATGCATAAGACACATGATATGCTCTAGGAAACCTTTTAGGGAGAAATCCCAATTGGAAGGTGAAGTTGCTCCGCTCTCTTTCTCTATCTGGAAATATCGCTGCAGCTACAAAGAAGTATGGCCTATGGCCTATGGGCTACTATTGTGCACAAATCCTCTCTCTGTGCTCTACCTCCTATACCTCTTAGCTATTTTTTCTCAGCTATAGAACAAATACACGTGGAATAATGGAATTCCTCTTCCTCTTAATGGAACAGTGATAATACAACCTGATAGCCTACTGGTGGTTAAGTTTGACTAACTAAACTCTTAATTAAAGTTACAATATAGACTCTTACACAATATTTTATGTCACAATCACATGACTAGTTTCTTTTCCATGAATAATGGGGGCCAACGTGGCATCCTCTCAAACCATACTGGTGAAAACAAGAAGATCAACTTCTGAGTGACATAACTTTTGCATATGGACTCTGATTGTCATGCTTCTTGCACTATTGGAAAGATATTAGTGTGTAGAATAGCATGAAACAATGGTGCCATAACACCAAAGTTTTATCCCAAAAAAATGTCATTCGATGCCTCAAAATGTTCCTGTAAGGTTTCAGACCTTGTTTTGTCAAACTAGGTCTTGTTGGTAAAAACAATTTTGTGCACTGATTCCTCCACTTTTTCCTGTTATTTTTTGTAGCATCGGATTTTTTCTAGCCACAAAATTTTGTGGAGAGGCTAGAAGACATGAGATATCCAAAACCCAGAAATAGTTTCTAGAAATATTGCCTAAAAATGACATAATTAGAGTATTAACCAGTTTTTAAATATTTCTTGAATCTAAACTTAGGGAACACGGTTAATTAATCAGTATAAATTAAGTCAAGGCGTGAATGATCTAGAAACTCACACAGATCGATCTAGAGATGATCCTAGCCATTGATTAAGTTTTAATCTTGGTTATTGGTGCTCCAATAGAGGATTATAAGAGGAGGTCGATGTGGTGATCGAGTATACACTTGAGAGGTTCGATTTCATGAGTAGATCAATTTCCAAAGTAGCAGCACTCTCTTGCCGAAGAGAGAGCTTGATATTGAAGTAGTGAGAGAGGGGAAGAGATAGTGAATTTGGAGGAATATCTCCAGATCTATTGAGTGCATTTGCAGAGAGGCAGAAGAGCTACAAAGAGGTTGATGTTGGGGCAACACAATAGCCTCTAGAGGTAGTTTTAATTCTGCTAGGGAAAGATGAGTTTAAGAGGCAGAAGTTGGACAAAGGTTTTGGAGGCTAGGGGAGACATTTTCCTAGACAAAAAAAAACAATATGGCTTGAGGAGAGGTTGTTTCGTACTGAGTGTAGAAGTAGCTGCACCCAGGTGACGTAGTAGTTGTGTAGAGCCCATATGGATGGCTCACTTAGAGCTACGGTTAGAGCCCAAATTTTCCAGTAGGGTGAAGAAATTTCCTCACTAGATTTTTTCCAATATCTTCTCTATAGGATTGCCAATATTCAGCATCTAGAGTCTACTCAGATTATTTCACTACTCTTAATAATAAAACCCTCAACTATTGCACTGATTTTCCCAAGTTGGGTTTTTCTAGGGACTTTTGTCAAAAAATAACTGTGTTATTTTATGTGTGTGTGCTAACATTTCTTCCAGTGTTTATTCTTTCACAGTTTTATTTGTGTAGATTACATTGTGATTTATTCAGTACTTGTTGTACCAAACAGTAAATAAATTGTTAAATTAAATTAATAATTAGGAGAACAATTTCCAGTTGTTGCAGTAAGATTCCAGTTTGGAATTTTCACATTGTATCATAGCATAGTTGATCAGTTGGAGAGATCAGAGGAGAAGAGAGGAGGAATTTTTCTACTCATTGTGGGCAGCAAGCCAAACTTCCCAAGGGCAACATAGTCATTCTACTAGGAGGCCAAGTTACTTGAGGAGGTTTGATTTTTCTGAATGAGGGGAAGAGAAACTCAATCCTACCAGATCGGGTGATTCCAAAGGTAGATGGAACAACCCAAATTTTTCATTGAGCGGATCTCTAGCTGGACATAGTGGTTTTTACATCATTTTTCTAAAGAAGAACCAATGTTTGGTGGAAGGAAGAAGAGCACACACAAAGGGAAAATTTTCCTCAAGGAACTTCTAGTCTCAAGAAGTCCAATTTTTCCTTGCAGATCAACAGTCATTGTGAGCATATCTTCTCACTCCAAAACATAGTGTGAATAGCAGAGCAACGACTGAGCAGAAGGAAAGAGAATATTTTTTACATTTTTTGAGATGGCCACTGTTGGGATTCGTGATTAGGACAGGTTAGATGGGGCTTCCAACTATGTCATCTGGAAGGCAAGGATGTCCTTCTTCTAGATGAGTTTGGCATGAAAATGTATATCAATGTAGTGGTATAATTTCATCAAGACGTAGATCAGCTGAAGGAGTACGAAAAGGAGATGGTACGGGCGAAACGTTTGATCCTAGATGGAGTCCAGGATCATGTGGCTTAACACATTAGTGGAAAAGAAACTGCCAAAGATATGTGGGATGCCCTCTCTATGTTGTACTAGGGTAATTCTGAGCAGTGGAAGATGTACTTAAAGGAGAAGTTGAAGTGTGTCGAGATGTAGAAGGGGGAAGGTATAGACCCCTTTCTCACAAGAATTTTGAAGATCTGTGATCAGATTGCAACTATTGGGGCAATGCCTCAACCTAGAGAGCTTGTGCGATTGGAACTCAACAATGTCTCGGAAAAGTGGCAGGTATTTTTCCAATGTATCTTGGGCAAAGATACCTTGCCAAGGTGGGACAGGATGTGGGCCGATTTACAGTAGGAGGAATTAAGGCGAGCTCTTATAAAGTGCTCCATCAGTGGAAGCCATAGCGGATTGAAGCAAGTGAAGGAGGAGGAGAATGTGGTCCTCACATTGAAGGGTCCCAGATAGGGATAGCGGGAGCAGAGGAAGAAGAAGAAGGATCGGTCGAAGGTCAAGTGCTTCAGGTGTGGTGAATTTGATCACTACATTACCTAGTGTCCACTCAGAAAGAAGGAAAAAGAGGAGAAGCAGGACCAGGCTGTAGCACGTGTTGAGATCAATAGGTTGTCCTCTAGACCAGAGGAAGACTTCACCATGTTTGCTGATATACCTCTAGGAGTGAGGTGGGGAGATTTGGTGTTGTAGCCCAAGAGAGCTACAGATGGGCAAGATCCTTGAGGAGTCCACCTCATGGATCAATACCTTTCTACAAGATCCCACAATATTTAGTAGCAGGATGGATCAGTGACAGTTAATGCAATTCAATGCCAGAGTGAGAGTTGCAGAAAATAGTAGCAATCAGATACTAGGGAGTGAAGTGCATAGTTGGAAACAACGTAGTTAGTACAATGCAGAGTCAACAACAACATAGATTCTTTAGTGACAGTGCAGAGGCTAGTAGTAGTCAAAGACTCGGGTGATAGATGCATTATTGTTGGGCATGGAATCCTCCCAAGGTAGGTTTTGGGGCTTAAAGCCCAAGTTTTCACTGAATCCTTTTGTAAAAGCTCCGTGAATTGCGAGCACGGGGTGTGAAATCATAATAGAGTCATAGGGTTGTCCGCCCTAGTTTTTGTAATGTAATGTCGACTAGATAGACCTACCCATGGTTCGCAGACCATGGGATTGTATAAATAGAGAGAGGCTCTAAGTATAAAAAAATGAATAGAGAAGAGGAGTAGTAGAAGCGAGAGAAGTCTGAGTAATTGAGTCGAAGTGTAAAGTGTGTCTGTGGGTTGTAGAGTAGGAGAAGGCACTGTAGCTGAGTGCACAAAGGCCTAGTAGTCCATAGCTGAGTGTGCGAACCCCTACAACTGAGTGCGTAGGGTAGCTCGAGCCTGTAACTATTGGGAGAATCAATAAAGAGAAGTTTTACTATATTTTTGTGTATATTTTCCTGATTTAGTGCATGATTGGATATAATTTGCAAGTATATTGTTTATTTATTGAGCAAACTTGTATGAATGTTTTGTATAAAGAATTATAACATAAGACATCCAAGTACGCGAAGGTAATTAACTGGTACAGGAAGATAAGTAAGATCTTGTGTAATAGCGCAAAGCGTGGCTCTAGCAGCGCGGGAGCTCCACGGGCGTTGGTTAGCGCTGCGCAAAGGCAGTGTATCATGCCGAGAGGAACAGGGAAGTGCGCGAAGTGACCTGCGCACAAGAACAAATAGTGGACCAGTCGAACCTCTCAGACATCTCAAGGGTGCAGAAACCTAGTTCTAGCACCCTCCCATACTACTTTGGGTGAGACCTCAGTCTACGCTACATGGAATTTTGCCGAAAGGGCCGGTAGTACAGGGATTTGCTTGGCTAATTAACTCCAAACCTAGGTCAGGCCCCAACAAGCCAACAAATGGTTATGTTTCCAGGACCAAGATCTGCATAGAGATGTCTAATGTCGTATAAGTGGAATCTGAAAAAGAAAGGAATTGAAGATTGGTTGGACAGGAAGATTCACGAGTTTGTGGCACAGGAAAATAGGAATTCGTGACTATTAAAGGAAGAGTGGTTAGACTACTACTTATATACAGAGATCGATGAAATTTTCTTTGCATCCTTCCCCACTGAGTTGTAGGAGTGGATCGCAAAGCTAGCTTATAGCCAAGGAAGGTGTAAACTGGACAACCCTATTATGTGGACTCCAGAATTGGTGCGCATACTGGAAGCATAGGAAGATAAGATCGCGTGCACTATCGATCACTGGCTTGATCGAATCATAGGAGGATTCTTCATCAAATTCGCGATAGATACTTTAGTCAGTTATAGCGAGGTAGAACGACGCTTCCTCAAAGGACTACAAGGTAAGTAAGTTAAATCTTTGAACACTTGGATTAAAATGATATTGTGTGAAAAATGGGTTATGCGAATAAATTGATGTTTGGGGCTACGCAAAGTGGGAGAATCTATAGAAACGAAGGTAGGACAGAACTAGAAACTAGCACCTTGATTTCACCTCCATGAGGGGGTGAGGAAGAGCTCACGAAGGTGTCGCGAAGAAGTGCGATCAATCTGATAAGGTAGAGAATTTTACGCATACCACCCCCACCCACACCACTGCTAGTTTCACCGTATTCACCCCCGTCATCACCCGTACCACCTCTGCCACCACCGCGAAGCAGTATGGCAAGCACAATAAAGCTACCATTGTTCAAGGGAGTAGGGAATGAAGATCCGGACTAGTTTTGGTTCGTGATAAAAGCTGTATGGGAAGCACAGGGAGTCAGAGATGATAATATAAAGAAGGCAACATTGGTCAGCACTCTACAGGATTGCGTGTTGACCTGGTACATTAAGCATTCCAATGACAATGTGAATGCGGGGATCATGGATATCCAAGCTGCACTAAACAAAGAATTTAGTAGGCCAAATTCAGGGGCACAGTCGATCATTAGGTTCAAGGAAATCACGATTCTACCAGGTGAGACCCCGTGGGAGTTGGATCAAAGACTAAAGTGCACAATTCGCAAAGCAAACATGACATTAATAGATGGGAAACACTGCGAATGGTTTGTAGCATCGTTAATGCTGCATCTATGAAACGCGTTGTCGCAACTGAGGCTAAGCACTTAGGCCGAGGCCTTGGAGGTCGCGATGAGATTACATGAGACCCCGATACAAGATCCCAACCTGGGAGTTCAATAGATTCACTCACAGTTGAAAAACCTGTGCCTTGAGATGCAGAGTTTGAAATAGGACAGGACAACTAGCCCAGAGATGCGCGATGAGGTATGGTGCATAAAATGCAAGGGCCAGGGGCATGACAAGGACCACTGCCTGGTGTTCACAAATTACCTTGTGGGAGGAGGGCCAATGCCATTAAGACTAGAGGCACAAGCAGGACCAAGCGCTACGCCTGCACTATGGCACGTGATTTGTCAGATAGGAGGAAAGCATGCTATAGATAACTGACATCTATTACAGAAGTATACATAGAATTCACGACAATATTCTGTAATTTCTGTAGGTCAGTAGTACATGATGAGCGTACTTGTAGAAGTTATGATCTAATGATGGATCGAACTCCGACCTATAGAGTTCAGGCTAAAACATGGACCCTTGATCAAAACGCAGGAATGGCACGCACTAGATTTCAGCGGCATGGACGAGGCCGAGGTGGAGGGGGACCAGGAAGAGGTCATGGACAGCTGATATGTTACAATTGCAGAGGGCCAGGGCATTATGCCTATGATTATATGAATCCAACGCGACCATCATGCATGTATTGTATGTTGTTTGATCATGAGATGGAGGACTGTCCCACAGTAATAGCAAGGTTGCGCAATAAAGGAGCACTCCAACCTCTCCCAACTAAGAACCTGCAAATGATGAGGTCTGAGCCACGTGAGGAAGACCCTAATGTAAACATCGTGCTCCGAAGTGGAATTATGACAAGGGATGACAAAGGAAAGCAACCTGAAGAAAGTACCTGGGTTCGTAAGGCTCCAATGAAGGAACCAAAATTTGATTTGGAGCACGCTAAGGGGACCTTCATGGAAGCTAAGAGGAGCTTTGTTGATGACTCCACTTCAGGAAGTAAATACAGAATAGAGTCAAAAATGGAACCAGCAATGCTCACTATGTTCTTGGAGACATGCATGAAGTTGTTGCGCAGCAGCAAGGCTATAAAGGGGCTGCAAGAACTCATAACTAGATGCGTTGGGACTGCACCAGGAGAACCGCACATAGTTTGAAAGCTCAGGAAGCACACTGAGCGAACAGGAATGGAGATGAGATTGACTGCGCAGATTGGGGAATATGAGATGGTCCAAGTGATTTTGTATCTAGGATCGGATGCGAATGTTTGCCAAAGCAGACATGGGGTGCATGGGCAGGCCTGCATTGTAATGGTCTCCTATCCAACTACGAATGGAAAACCAGCAAAAGATCATGCCTATGGTGAGATTTTAGGGAATCACAGTAGATATCGAAGGAGCAAGCACGCTAGCAAATTTCGAGGTAATAGAGATTGTTGATGGCAACAATCCCTACCCCGCGCTATTGGGAATAGATTAGGCCACTGACATGAATGGAGTGATAATCTGAAGAAGTGCAAGATGATCTTTGAGAAAAGTCTCTATGCGTAGTGGTACTGTTATCGGGAAAACTAGTGTCTATGCAAAGCTGCTAGTCCCACTAAGGCTGGTAGCTACCTTAGAAACAAACAAACTAAAAACTACTTTCGTTTTCCTTTATGAGAAATAGATAAGAGGGGAATAAGGAGACCAACCTCTCTCTTGCGCTTGGTTCCTTGCTCGATTCCTCTCCTTTCTGATAGGTCTTCGCCACTCGCTTCCTCGTCTACCCAACTTCAAAGAGCACCTGTAGAATCAAAGCAGCATAACACTATCCAAGAACATATATCTATTATCATAAACAATATAGGACCAGATATATATTGACCACACAAATGCATATAACGTCAATCATACAATAATGTGGAGGAAAACTTGAATAGCTTTATTGATAATCAAGAAAGAGAAAAGAGGATTACAACCAATTGTTCTGACCCAGCATCATCCTCTCAGCAAGAAAGCCCTTCTTCACCTCATGAAAAGCTTAGATCACCCAACACTATGATATTGCACCAAGAAACCAACAACACTTCCTTACAAGATACAAAATTCCAGCCTCTGGATCTCTGGGATGAGGGATCCATATATAGATGTTTGCAAGGGGAATGAGTCAGCTTTTGAGATTTTATTAGTGTCCTCTCTCTGATAGTTCTTGATTCCACTTGGAGATTGATGATCTCTTACTCATCCCTTGGTCGAATGCAGAGAGGCAAGTGTCACAAGAGAAGTTTCTGGAAGATTCCATGCTCCTCCACCTTGCGGATTGACCCTGCCATTTGTCCACTCTCGCCCATCGCACCCCATAGAAAGGCTTTTCAACATGCATTGCACCTACTGTGTGTATCCATGTGGGATGCAATGCACTTTGACCATGGAGCAGGTGAAATGGTCCAGTTTTGACCAGTTCTGAGTAGTTTTTCATGGAGAACTTCTGGGAGATGCTGTAATCAGTTGACCTTGTTCTTTTAGGGGTTGGAACAACACCTTTAGGGACTTAGGAGCCCTTATTTTATGGACATTTATGATTGGGGTTGCAGTGCCCAAAAATGTCTATAACAGTTGACCCCTAAAGCATGAGGTCATTAATATTTTGATGTCGGGTGAAATGCTTTATCATGAGGATCTGAAGTTTTTTCAAGCTGGAAGGCGACCTGTAATAAGATACAATACAATACATTATCTTCATAATATTTTAATGATCTAGCTGAGGTGGGAATTTCCCATGCTTAGCTTTATAAATTCATTTTCATGTACATAGGACAGACAATTGTCTGAGTGTAGACTGATGATTCTGGTAGAGCCATCATCCCTTAGATTGGATGATTATCTGTGCAACAATGATGTACATTTTGATGTCTTTATTTTCCTGAATATATATCGTAGCCCGGATGGATGAAACTAGATCCGAGGTCTTCAATCTCGTTCGATCTTCACTCAAAGTACAAGTCGATCCATGTGAGAGATGTTCTGGAGTCGAACATGGAAAGACATCGCCTGATTACCAGCTAATGATGTAAGCTGTTAACAGGCGCGAGAGGAATCACTGATAATGATGATGACCCTCAAGGTACTACAGTACAATTTACATGGTGTGAATAAGGGACTTAGCGTCGAACACCACGCAAAATTTTTCGGTCGAAGGCCATTGATTTAAACTTGTCGCCGGAAGTGAGAAACTTGCCATTGAGGCATGCAAGCTTCAAAGTACTGAAAGGGTTGTTCTTAGATCGACTTCTTGGATAATGAGCTGATGTCGACAAGAAGTGATCCGTCATAGGAGGGCCTTAGTGAATCCCACATCAATGACATGGAATGGAGCAAATGATTTTACTGGAGGTGAAAACGATCTGGTGATATAAGGTTCAGGGTGGCGTTCATGAAAGAATGGAGCGTAAATGTATTGTAGCGGATGAGACACAGGTGAATTCTCTGAGCGAATTCTCTCGAACATATCGGCGACACTGACATGATGGATTGGTAGCATTAACCCCAAATATGGATGGTGTGACGGAACCATGGTGATGTGACCAGTGAATGGAACAACCCAACTCGACTCGGATGCGGAGTGAAAGTGTCATGTTTAAGAGCGACTTGCTACCAACAAAGTTTCTTCAAGTTTTCTTCCCAATTTTTCCCCAGTCATTGCTGACTAGTACCTCTTTATTTTTGTCAAGCTTGAGGAGGATAACATATGCTTGTTCTATAATTTTCCCTTCGGGCAAAACCATCGCTATGTTTTAACGAGCCTAGCGATAGTGAAACTCATTCTTGTCTGTTATGGACAAGTTTGTCGCTATTCAATTTTAACGAGTTTAACGACAAAGATAACTCAGTCCTTTTCAATTTTAGAGAGTCTGAAAAGGGACGTAAAGGAAACTCCAAAAATCCTTTTTTGTCATCTAATCCCTTAAGTTCGAAAAAGTATAAAATAATACAAAAGGGATGAATTTTTGGTAATTTTAACGAGCCGAACAAAACAAGCGCTCGATCTTCTTGTGTAATAATCCCTCAGGTCCAAAAAGATTAAAATCTAAAGGAGGGATAGCACTTCCGGTCACTTTATCGAGTCGGAGAGGCCAATGGCTCGGCAATCTTTTCATATTTTACAAGTCAGTTAAAAAGAGCTTAAAGGATACTTGTTTTTTGAGGAACGAGTGATAGATTCGGGTAGCAGCTAATTCCAGGTAAGGTTTGGAATTTTCCAATCACGGCAGTGTCACAAGTATGGCTAACAGGATCACTCTTCGCAGTTGTTCCTCAAAAGGGGTAAACAATCAAGTGGAGGTGAATGATTGGCCAATACAGAGTGAAGGTGATGATGAGAACGCGACCAAGGCTTCAAAAGGCTGATGATAATACATTCACGATGGTTATTTACCGGAA
The DNA here is from genome assembly GCA_031772625.1 of Pinus tabuliformis. NCBI lineage: Eukaryota > Viridiplantae > Streptophyta > Pinopsida > Pinales > Pinaceae > Pinus > Pinus tabuliformis. The sequence goes on along the minus strand of CM062820.1, from coordinate 1,527,700,872 downwards.
AATGGTTCATTTTTTAATGAGCTTAAACGCCGGGGGAACACTTGCTCATTGCTTATGTTTATTTTTTAACGAGCTTGAATTCCGTGTTAAAACTGCTCGATCCAGTCGTATAATAAGGATGTCTCATCTAAGATGCCATTTTTGAGGAGCTTGCACCTTACAAAGCTTTGCTCCTCATCCTTTCTTTATGCAAGTTAGGAAACGACCAATCCTACGAGTTTAAAGGGTTAGTGGACCTATAAATTTAGAAAATAAATGATCTCTCTTTGCTTGCATGCCAAAAGGTTTTCATGCCCCCAGGTATAGCGAAAAATTTCCAAGTTACCAAAGATTGTTCCATCTGTGTCACAGACAAAACACTTCCTCGGCGATGTCTACCGAAATAGAAAAAGGTGAGTGGCACAGATGCCTCCACTCACATAACTTTGACGAGGTAATCTTATTCCAGCCTAATCCCATTTTCTTAAATGGATGGGTGTGTCAGACTAGTCATATATCCTCCATGGAAACCTACTCTATACCCAAGGTTTTCCTGTCGAAACAGGCCAGGGTGCATGCCCCCTGGGTTTTAGTCATGTCCTCTGAATCACTCGCGCTCATCAGGAGGACGGACTGGGGATTGATGAGACATTCCTTGCATGAAAAGACCACTCAGGGTTGGTATATGACTATTTGCTATGTGTGAAACGGGAAATGAAAGCTGGTCTACGAGCTTGACCACTCTTCCTTCGTGCGGAAAACACATTACTCTAAAGAGTGAGGAGACGACGTCTCCCATACAATAAATATAGTCCCGTCCAAGGAGTAGATTATAATCCAGGGGTCCTTGGACTACCATTATGTTCATGTGAATGGTTTTCCTTCTCAACGTTATCGGCACATCGGGAAGGATCCCTAATGGTCGACTGGTTACTTTGTCAAACCTTGTTATATTTCTCATCTCAGGAAAAAGCGATGGCGAACCAAGTGCTTTCCAAGCAGTTGAGGAAAGGATACTCACAGAAGCCCCTTCATCTATGATGGTACCAGCCATGACCATTCTATATATTTGATAAAATGATTCGAAATGGCACACTAGCCGGTAAACAGGGTCTGCCTAGTAGATTCCAGTCAAAGGAAACAACTAGGTTGCTTGGATGTGGGACCAAATAGGCGGCCGGATATGACTCTAACGAAATTCCTTCCTGTGGTAAAGGAATGGGTAGACTACCCCCATGTTCATCAGAGTCTGTGCTTACGAAGAGAATTTGAACGGTGTCGTTATTGTTCTCTTCGGTGACTGTATCATCTGAATATTGATCCTCTGAAGGCAAGACCAGGTCAACTGCCGCCTCGACCTTTTGAATTTCGTCTGGTGTGGATTCAGATGGTTTATCTTCAATGATAGATGCTTCAGCCGACCACAAGGGCATGTCAGCCGGATTTCAACTAGTGACGGACTCGGCAAGAGTTTCTTATATCCAGGAGGAAGCCATAACGGTGAAACTGGATGGTCGTCCAAAACTCTTTTAGCCTCGTCTAAGAAGGGACAATGGTGGACGGCGTGATTGCCTTCACACAATTTACAAGGAAATTTATATTTTCCTTTTTGTCCAGGGGCTTCACTTTCACTAGTTGACGGTGTATGCTCAACATGATCATCAGAGGTTGATGACACTGGATTGTGCAAACAAGGAGACCAGTCCCTTAAGATTTGAGGGATGCAAGGACAATCTCGATGATAGTGGTCTCCTTTGCAAATGACACATGGCGATTTAGGCCTGGTCGATGCAGTGTGTGGATTTTTGCTAGACGATTCTTGGTTGCCCCTTTTCGCCTTTGGCTCCTTCTTCTTCTTCTCCTTCTTCTTCTCAGTTACTTGATTTTGGGCTTTACCAGTTTCATCAAGCGAAGAGGAAGGAGGAGAGGAAGAATTGGACGAAGTAGAGGGTTGGGGGGTAACTCTGGTATCGTTTAGTTTCTGACTTGATTGTTCAGGAATCACGGTGTTCTGAATGACAGAAGTTGAGAAGAGCCATATGGGCAAGCCGATTGTCAATCTTGGAAGAGACAATGTGGTCATATGGGGTGCACCGGCATCTCCCCAAGAGGAGAAGGGACTAGGATTTCCTCCAAGGGGAACTCCTTGGTTGGTGGACTCCATTTTTCTCAACCTAAGACCAATGTAGGAAAGGTGATGTTTATTCCGATTAAAATAAATTTTAGACGCTTTGACACAACTTGTTTTTTCAATTTTTAAGAGTCGAGAAAAAACAAAAGATGACTCTAGTCGCCTTCGATTTTTAATGAGCCTGAAGTGACAAGTGCTCAGATGGACCTTTTCCGTTAAGGAGTTTGAAAAGGAACAAAAGGGACTGCTCTTGAAATCTAGATAGAGGGATTACCAAACCAATCACAAAACTGCAGAATACTTTTTACAATACGGCAGTCAATCTTCCCGAATGCTGTGTTCAGTGCATTGCGATTGATAGGGCGGCAGACACAGCTTCCTATGGATAAAGGATATAGCCTATTGTGGTCTCCAAAAATATACTTGATGGTACATGGGAGCACAAGTCCGTACTGGCACTTGTCGTCTTAAAGTGGAGGAATCACCCAACCAACAGTGAAAACAACAGTTACCAGGCTTTACGACGCCAGAATACGTCTCTTGCCTAGACTTCTAGATGTTGTGCGTTAGGTTCCAAAGCGTTTTTTAGATTCATTAAATCTATTTTATAGTTGATCTGGCTTAAGAAAATTTTCTTTCAAGTTCACTGCATGATGTAGATGTACAATTCCTAAAATGCAATCTAAGATGATAAACAGTCGTTTAATCTTCTTTTTGCAATGAAAATCCTAGCTACTAAGGAAAGAGAGATGATTTTATTTCAACAAAGAGCACACACTATATGCACTGTCCTAAATCAAACCAACAAACAGTCTAAATGCAATTGCACATGCATGTATTTGTTTTCAGCCTTCTTAATGTGTGAATGATAAAAAGAAAGCTAAGCGCAAATCTGAATTATTTTTCAAAGCGACAATTACTAACAAGTTTCTTTTCAAAACAAAATGAGGACAATGACGATACTTTGTTATTTGGAATTGAAAACTTGCTTTTGACACTTGAAAAACTACTAATTCAAATCAAATACAAGAGTAATAGTGTAATCAACTATCAAGAACAATCAGATTCTCTTCTATGACTGAAAACAACACTTGCAACACTTTCAAATCAAGAAACGACAGTTCAATTACGCTACTTCTTTATAAAAGAGAACTGAAAATGGCTCAAAAATACATAAAAACATTTACAGTTCTTTGCATAATGGAGGCGGAATAACAACAAGGGAGGGGGTTTCAAACAGAGGTGTACTGACTACAGGCAGCAAAACTCCTGAATAGAGCTGAAAAGAGTGAACATAGCAGCTAAAATCTAAGAGCAGAAGAGGTCTGATCAGCGCACCTGTAGCACAGGGAAACTAAAATGCAATGCAACTACTACACTCGGGAAGTGCGATGCATTTAGGTTTCAGAGAAGACATAGTGCGATGGACTAGGGACGAGACTTTAGCTGGGTTCCGGATCACAGTTTGCAGCTCATTTCAGTGATTTAGGCCGAGTAAGTGGTAATCAGTAAATCAATCACAGGGGTAAACCTAAAGAGGTTACTAGAGCCACCACAAGGGCAATTAGAGAGCTTGTAAATCAATCGTTTAATTCATAAACAAAACCCGGAGATAGACTGAAGCAGCATTGATCTACTTTGCACTTGCATAGCAAATGCAGTTCGAAGGCTAGCTAGCTTGACTTCAGGATCCATCTGTAAGTTTATAAAGTAAACAAATGTAGATAAACAAAAAATCTATTCGCTCCCCAGTGGAGTCGCCATTTTGTTATCGGGAAAACTAGTGTCTATGTAGAGCTGCTAGTCCCACTAAGGATAGTAGCTACCTTAGAAACAAATAAACTAAAAACTACTTTCGTTTTCCTTTATGAGAAATAGATAAGAGGGGAATAAGGAGACCGACCTCTGTCTTGCGCTTGGTTCCTTGCTCGATTCCTCTCCTTTCTGATAGGTCTTCGCCACTCGCTTCCTCGTCTACCCAGCTTCAAAGAGCACCTGTAGAATCAAAGCAGCATAACACTATCCAAGAACATAGATCTATTATCATAAACAATATAGGACTAGATATATATTGACCACACAAATGCATATAACATCAATCATACAATAATGTGGAGGAAAACTTGAATAGCTTTATTGATAATCAAGAAAGAGCAAAGAGGATTACAACCAATTGTTCTGACCCAATATCATCCTCTCAGCAAGAAAGCCCTTCTTCACCTCATGAAAAGCTTAGATCACCCAACACTATGATATTGCACCAAGAAACCAACAGCACTTCCTTACAAGATACAAAATTCCAGCCTCTGGATCTCTGGGATGAGGGATCCATATATAGATGTTTGCAAGGGGAATGAGTCAGCTTTTAAGATTTGATTAGTGTCCTCTCTCTGATAGTTCTTGATTCCACTAGGAAATTGATTATCTCTTACTCATCCCTGGTCGAATGCAGAGAGGAAAGTGTCACAGGAGAAGTTTCTGGAAGATTCCATGCTCCTCCACCTTGCAGATTGACCCTGCCATTTGTCCACTCTCGCCCATCGCACCCCATAGAAAGGCTTTTCAACATGCATCGCACCTACTATGTGTATTCAGGTGGGATGCAACGCACTTTGAGCATGGAGCAGGTGAAATGGTCCAGTTTTGACCAATTCTAAGTAGTTTTTCATGGAGAACTTCTGGGAGATGCTGTAATCAGTTGACCTTGTTCTTTTAGGGGTTGGAACAAAACCTTTAGGGACTTAGGAGCCCTTAGTTTATGGAAATTTATGATTGGGGTTCCAGTGCCCAAAAATGTCTATAACAGGTACCTTTAGACTCTGTGGAAGGATCGCACTACACGGAGCCAATGCATGACTACGACAGCGATGATGATTTGGACTGCATCTACAAGATAACCGTATGAGAAAAAGACTAGGTAAATCCAACGCAGATGGTCGAATCTGATGGGAGCATGGAAGCTCCTGCACGTTAGATTCTGACGAGGAGATAGAACAATGGCAAAACTGGTTACACGAGGTAACCACGCTCAATTGTAACATGATGATGAGGTCACTGCGCTACATAGCGATAGAGGTAAGATATCTACCTACGTATGATGGGTTAAGTGAGGTGGATGACTTTCTGAACAGATTTGAAAGAGAAGTGTCGGAACAACAACGCTTCGATGCTCTGAAATGGGTACTGCATGCTATGCCTGGAAGATGGTGGGATACACACCAAATAAGCTTTGAGGATTGGCACGAATGTAGAAGGATGATGCGCATGTGGATTGGGGAGCCTTCGATGCAATTAACAGACAAGATTGTCAGACAAAACAACTTGTGCACCCGTCTATCCAGGTGGATATAGGCATATGGTGTGAAACCTGCACGATTGCACATAGTCCTCGTGATAGAAGACACGATCAGTAAATAGGTGCGGGTAAAGCAATGGTGTGAACGACTCCTTCGGTTGGGACGATGAGGTATGGAAAGGCCAAGTGCATAGAAGGATATCCACGTAGAAGCCTTTAACGAAGTATGCAAAGTGTTGAACAAGGTCCATGATATGAAGCAGAATGATTGGGACCTGTGCGTATCAACGGCTCTATGGGCTTATAGGACTGCGTGCAAGAACCTGACCATGCAGGCACTGCCAAGGCTAGAGTATAAAGAAAACGTTGTAAGCCCTATAGTACATGGAAATCTTAGACCACGCATGATAGCACTAGTAGATATGATGGTTCGCTAAACCTTGGAAGAAGAAATCCAACTAGGAAATTCTAGGCTTCAAGAAATTGAAGAATAAAGGGTATGATTAAGGAAGAGAAGCACTCTGGTGGACGCGGAAGTCAAGAAGTTGGAGGACGAGATAAAGGAATATTTTCTTGGTAAAAAGACCATGGTGATAAGGCAGGATGCGCATGATCACGATGACAAGTTTGAGGCCTATTTCCATGAATTGATAAGTTTGATGCCTTGGCTTGGACCACACATTACTAAGCGAATCAATCAGGGTAGTGTGTTGCAGATGATAAAGTGCGTGATGCAGCCTATAACAATAAAAGGTGGGTATTTTCCAGGAAATGTGATGGATGACATGATGAAACTTTACACAGGTGGTGCGACCACCTGACTAGCCAAGGGAAGTACAGTCTTAGTGCTCTAGGCAGTTGAAAGGAAGTGCAGGACTATAAACTACTCTGCCCGAGAGCTGCGCGATTTTGGAGTTTCTCACAGAAGCAAAGAGTCACAAGGTTTACGACCATGCATGGGGGGTTGTGCTGTCATGTAGGTTGACCAGAAACTGACCGTTGAAGTCATTACATGATGGAATGCTCGACTTGAGACCAAATGGAGCGGGCAGCAGGCATTTACGACATGATTTATGGGCAATATTTGGGAAAATTTGCCACCAAGAGAGCATTAATGAACCGGATTTGGGGGGAATGGTCGAATTCAAATTCAAAAAGTGCTATAAATTACAAGAGACTACCCAGCAAACAACACTTGGTCATTTGCGAATTGAGCTATTGAGCACAACCTTGTTTGTTTTGTGCCAAGCATTGATTGAACCCCTGAGATCACGAGTGATATATTTCTAAACGAACATGATGGCAACAACCGAGGAAGTTATGGAAATAATAGAAATGACCACCGAAGAGGCCGCACAGGCCTTGACTGTGGGGAATGCTTCGGAAGGCGCCGAGATTGTAGCAAAAATCCCAAAATCACTGCACACACCAAGACCCAAGAAGGACAAACAAGTGATGGTTCCCTTACATGTGTCCCCATGGAACTCGATGCACACCAAGCTGTCAATGGAGGACAAGGGGAAAGTTGTCACCATAGAGACCGATGAAGACGAAGAAGACCTGGAGGACCTAATTATCAAAGAGGACAAGGACGAAGGCATGGAGGAGGAAACTGAGCCTGCGCACCCCCTGAAAAAGTTGCCAGCCTATGTACCCCCCTGGAAAGGGAAGGCTAAAGTGACCAAGGACCTTGACGAGACCAAGATCTCACTCCAGACCCTGCTCCTCCCAAACAACATTATTTTTGAGGGCATGTACCTGGGACGAGTGCTGACCTTAAAATTTGAAGATTGGGACCTCGCTGACCACGAGAAGTTCACTCACCTTGAGACCTCGCACCTCATGAAGCCCAAGTAGAACACCGTAGCAGGGGTTACAGAATTAGAGCCATGAGAGTGGTTGCACAGAGTGGAAAAGGTCGGGTTACTTAACCTGCTTTGGGTGCCGCATTTCCATTGTGATCCAATAACCATTTTCGTCATCAGGCATATGCTCTTCTTGGTGTATTATGGGTGTTTGTGGCTGGAGGAGCCCATCCCCATCATGGCAGACTTGATTCACCACATTTCCCTGCTTCCATGCAAAGGAGACGACCCCGCAGACATCTCAAAAGGGAAAAGCAGTGACTTGGCCATCACGGAGGCCATGAAGAAGAAATACAAGCTTGCAAAGAAGAAAAGGGGCTACACCATATCCAGCATCAACAATAAAGTAGTCAGAGTGGCGACCCAAATACTGGCCGAGAAGTAGCACTTGCTGAACAGTGCATGGAGGGGGTCTAGTTTAACTGGTCCAAGTTCCTCTATAAGGAATTTTTGGAGAATTTCCGTGAAGCTCAAGAATAGGTCAAAACATTCCACTATGCATGGCTTCTACTTTCCATAGTACTCATGGCACGAGAATTGGCGAAAGATAGTCAATTCCCCACAATTGAAAGGGATTTTCCAGAGGCCATGAAGTACGCTTTGCTCTAGACCACAAAGGATTCCAATAGGATCTGCGATAATAAAATATTATGGGTGTTCATGGAGATGAACCTTAGAATGGGGATCAACCGCAAGCCGCGATTTTCACCCACTGTTTGCAATAGCTTGCAGAGTTTTGCAGAATTTAAAGTGGACATCCATAGCATATACATTAGAGCATGCAAGGACCCAACCAAACAATGGAGAAAGCTACCCTTTGTAGCCATGTACACTATCATCTTTAATGTACTGGAGACATGGCCTCTAGAGTGGCATGCTCTAGACATCGCGGAGATAGAGAAGTCAGCAGCACAGAGAAAGAAAGAAGAGGCCAAACTACACATCACATAGTTGGCAGAAAAGAGAAGGAAGGAGGTAGCAGCAATAGAAGCGTGGGCAGAACGGGACACTCCACAGGAAGCAATTGAATAGGAAAAGGCCATAGTAACAGCAGTAGTAGCACAGGAGGCAGCCGCGAAGGCGGCGAGGGCCAAACATCGCCTTCGCATGGGCAGGAAGCAGAGGAAGAAGAGGGAGGCATGGACCCACAAACCGCGTCAACACAGTTGAAGCGCTAACACCCAACTGAGCAGACATGGCCATGCAAGAAGGTCAAGGCATCGAAGTTTTCCATTGACCCGATCACCCTAACCGAGGGTAATCTACACGACATCGGCGAGATAGTGCGCGATGTCACCTCCGAGGCCCTCCAAAATTTCATGCAGGAGAACTAGATTACGTTGGGGGCCCTCAAAGCAGAGCTGTATGAGTTGCAGGTGCTCCCTTATCATGCTGGTACCCTTTCGACTAGCCTCACAGTAGGAACAACGACAACAGAACAGATGTTGTGCGCTCGGGTGATGAATACCATAGTGTTTCTGGAATAGGCACTAGTGACAACAAATGAGGCCGACAGACCTATGGTTGGCGCGTTGAAGGGTCTCGGTATCAATATGGCTACACTCCCGTGGGAGACCTTATATGTTCTGCAAGATGGGATAATTGTAGAGCTGCGAGCTAGGGAGAGCTACGCACTGCAAGTCCTCAACGAGTAGAAAATCAATATGGGACAGTTGAGCTTACGGCGCAACGAAGTGGTGCCACAGAATCGTCAACTGGTATAGGTAATAGATGAAGCTTGTTAAAGCATCCTGGAGCTGGCCATCCCAACTGACGCTCCAGAAAATGCGTGCATCCACAGGTTTGCAGCATGGGTGCGTGAGGCACGGTAGGAAATGACAAAGGTTCAGCTCGAGCTAAACCTTTAGATCGCCGAGCTACGGTTAAAGGCACAACTGTCCACCCCTCTAGAAGTTAGAGAACATCACGGTAGCACTATATAGTAGGACTAGATGAGATTGGCAGTGCAATGCGAGACTGCACCAACATGTTGAAAGAATCATTTGAGGTGCTCACAAATTTGCAAGAGGACCCCAACATCTAGTTCTTAGAGATAGAGGCGTGAGAACTCAAACATTAGTATGACAGTGTCAGAGGAACTACATAGATGGTGGCCCTCACTCAGAGGCTCGCACGGATGCAATAGGCCAAAGCACTGAAAGAATAGGTGGACGTGGCACGACACAAGGAAGCAGTCTTGAAGGCGCGCGTTCAGCCTTGGATCGACGAGGACTTCACCATCACAACAGAAATTGAAGGCAATCTCGCACACATGCAAGGGATATATGCATAGATGTATAGAAGCACTTCCGACACCACGGTCTCGGAACAACGCATGTAGCAGATCCAACACACAGCGGCTCAGTGCACTGCCGACCTTGCCGCAATTCAAGCAGAGTTGGAAGCACTCCATGCAAAGATCTCCACACTGACAGAGTGACTCGAGGGCGAGTCATGATGTTTTTGTTGGGGGCTTGTTGGGCATGGAATCCCCCAAGGTAGGTTTTGGGGCTTAAAGCCCAAGTTTTGACTGAATCCTTTTGTAAAAGCTCTGTGAATTGCGGGCGCGGAGCGTGAAATCATAATAGAGTCACAGGGTTGTCCGCCCTAGTTTTTGTAATGTCAGCTGGATAGACCTACCCATGGTCCGCAAACCATGGGATTGTATAAATAGAGTGAGGCTCTAAGTGTATAAAAAAACAAATAGAGAAGAGGAGTAGTAGAAGCAAGAAAAGTCTGAGTAATTGAGTCGAAGTGTAAAGTGTGTCTGTGGGTCGTAGAGTAGGAGAAGGATCCGCAACTGAGTGCATAGAGGCCTAGTAATTCGCAGCTAAGTGCGTGAACCCCTGCAGCCGAGTGCGCAGGGTAGGTTGAGTCTGTAACCATTGGGAGAATCAATAAAGAGAAGTTCTACTATATTTCTCTGTACCTTTTCCTGATTTAATGCATGATTGGATATAATTTTCAAGTATACTGTTTTTTTACTGCATGAACTTCTATGAATTTTTTGTATAACTAATTATAACGTAAGACATCCAAGTACGTGAAGGTAATTAATTGGTACAGGAAGATAAGTAAGATCTCGGGTAATAGTGCATAGCGTGGCTCTACTAGCGCGAGAGCTCCACAGCCCCTTGGTTAGGGTTGTGCGAAGGTAGTGTATTAGGCTAGGAGGAACAGGGAATTGCGCAAAGTGACCTGCGTGCAGGAACAAACAGTCAACGAGTTGAACCTCTCAAACATCTCAAGGGTGCAGAAACCTGGTTCTAGAACCCTCCCATACTACTTTGGTGAGACCTCAGTCCACGCTCTGCGGATTGTTGCTAAAAGGGCCAGTAGTATAGGGATTTGTTTGGCTAATTAAATCCAAACCTGGGTCAGGCCCCAACAAGCCAACAATTATACTGCTCACAATTGTTTCATTATTTTGGATGATTTTCAGCTGCAAATGTTGCAGTTGCAAAAACAACAGTGAGAGGGAGTTTCAATGCAATGTTGGAAACACTTCAGCAGGTTCAGTAGCATCACCTATGTAGTGTATACTAGAGTTGTGTAGTGGTTGGTGGGTAGTATGGCCAGACATCAACATCGTGACAAGAGATGATGTAGAGATAGGGTGTTGCTACAAGGTGTGCAGTAGCACTAGAACACATTCCTCGCTAAGAGGGAGTGTTAGTTTTTGTAGCATCGGATGTATTCTAGCCATGAAATTTGGAGGATAGGCTAGAATACATGAGATCTCCAAAACCCAGAAATTGTTCCTAGAAATTCTACCTAGAAATGACTTAATTAGATTAATAACCAGTTTTTAAATATTTCCTAAGTCTAAACTTAGGGAATACATTTAATTAATCAATATTAATTAATTCTGGGCATGAATGATCCAGAAACTTAGACGGATTGATCTAGAGATGATCCTAGCCATTTATTAAGTTTTAATCTTGTTTGTTAGTGCTCCAACTGAGGATTATAGGAGGAGGTCGATGTGGTGATGGAGTATACACTTGAGAGGTTCAATTTCATGAGTAGATTGATTTCCAAAATAGCAGTAGTCAATTACAGGAGAGAGAGCTTTAGATCGAAGCAGTGAGATAGGGGTAGAGAAAGTGAATCCAGAGGGATATTTATAGATCCGATGAGTGAATTTGTATAGAGGCAAAAGAGCCACAGAGAGGCTGATGTTGGGGCAGCGTAGTAATATCTAGAGGTAGTTTTGATTACGCTAGGGAAAGATGAGTTTCAGAGCCATAAATTGGAAAAAGGTTCTGAAGGCTAGGAGATACATTTTCTCGGATAGCAATAGACTAGATGACTTGAGGAGAGGTTGTTTCAAACTGAGTGTAGAAGGGAATGCACTAGGGTGATGCAATAGCTACATAGAGCTAGTTTGGATGGCTCACTTGGAGCTGAGGTTAGAGCCCAGATTTTCCTGTGGGGTGAGGAAATTTTCTCATTCGATTTTTGACAGTATTCAACATGCAGAGTGTGCTCACATTATTTCATTGGAGCTTAATAATAAAACCCTTAGCTGTTGCACTGATTTTCCCACGTTGGGTTTTTCGGGGACTTTTGACCAAAAATAATTGTGTTATTTTATGTGTGTGTGATAGCATTTCTTCCAGTATTTATTCTTCCACATTTTTATTTGTGTAGATTATAGTGTGATTTATTCAGTATTTGTTGTAGCAAACAGTAAATAAATTGTTAAATTAAATTAACAATTAGGAGAATAATTTCCAACTGCTACAACAGGATTCCAATTTGGAATTTTCACATTTCCACTTTGAATGCATTGAGATGGATGACAAAAAATATAATGATCTAATATGGATCACTCTTCTTTAGTGTCATATAGTTCCATGTTGAAATTTAGTTGTGGTATTCTGGTGGTCCCAAAAGTTCCTTCCCTCGATGTTCCTTTGGATGAGGAAGGCTTCAGTTGTGAAAATAATTTTCGAAGCAAGGTTTAGTTTGTCAGTTTAATGGGTTTTGGTTGCAGATGGCTGATCTACACAAATGGATCTATGAGAAATGGAAGCCTCTTTTGAGAGATGAATTGAATATTTACCCTATGGCACAAGGTTTTTTTTTGTGGTTCTTAACAATATTGAGGATAAGAAGGCAACTTGTGAAGATATGTTGTGGTTTTAGGGTAGTGTCAGTCTCTTCATGTAGCCCTCGACTCCCACTTTTGATCTGGTAATGGCATGAATCTCCATGGCTCCATTTTTGGTAAGGCTTCTGAACCTTCCCCTGCATCTTTGGAATCTTCCATCGTTATCCTCTATTAGGAACTTGCTAGGAAAAATACATTTATGTAGCCTTGAAACTGAAAATTTTTGTAAGATTACTTATGCTTGAATATGTGTGGAGATGGACTTCAACAAGGGTTTTCTTGCATGATTAATATGACGGCTCCAAACTATGTTTGGGTCCAAAAGATTGACTATGAAAATGTTTTGTTCTGGTGAGGAGCATCTTATGAATTGGGTCACATAATTAAAAAGTGTTCCAAGAATTCAAAGAACATCAAAGATCAAAGAAAAAACTGAAGCCCCAAATGGTGGAAAGGATCTCAAGGTGATCACTATATGGTATACAAAGAGGAAGAGTCGCAAGATAAGAAAGAACTAGAAAATAAGAAAGAAGAAAATGCTTCTAATGAGTGCAATAACAGAAACTGAAATCAATTAGGAAAAAAGGCATGCCAGTGAGGATCCTCCACATATAGTGAAAGTGGAAAAGCAACAAACCCTCGTGGAACATGGATCCCCTCCTAAATCCACAAGTATTTTTTGTTGGAAAATCATATTCTTGTGTAAATCGGGTGGATGAGGAAGAATTCAAAAATATCAAGGTTCACTTGTTGAAGAATTATCTGATGGAATTAGTAGAAAGCATGGGTTGGAATCAAGTTGGAAGAAATGAAAAGGTATTTCTCTAAGGAAAACAATAATTCAAACTAAATCAAAACAAAAGTAGTGAATAATGGAATGTAAACGTGTCTCGATATTGGGGATTTTTTGGAAAAAAAATAGTTGGAAAGGGACTGAGATTTTTGTATCATGGAGAACTCACTTGAAGGTTTGGATTAAGTTGATGTGATCAATTTCAAAACTACAAGGAAGATTGGAATATGTAAAGGTTCATGACTTATAAGTAGATTTTTAATAATAAAAATCTCTATCTGTTTCCTTAACAATTATATTTAATTTTCTCTTAGATAGAGTGTTAGGGACACTATGCCAGAGCTTTAATGCCTCAAATTCACCACCATGCTCCAATTGTTTGATATATGTGATGATAGGTGGCTTGGAAGGTACATGATAGCTACAAAATCTCATCATGGGAATATTTTTGGTTGTCAGAAATCTCATTCTCTGCATTATAAAGAGTGTTGTGGGAAGTACATGGAAAGATTGGGTTTTAATTGCAAAGCATTCAAGGTTTGGCTTATTATTTTTTCATATCCTCACAAGATGTAATAGTGTAGATTTCCCTCAATTTAACATTATTTCCCTTGTCATGGCTAGGATTAGCATAAGTTTCCTTCTCCAATATCTTTCCCTTATGTATATTTAGCCTCCCCTACATTGGATTAATAGAAATTCGATGCTTAAAATTGGTTTTTTTCCTAGATTGGTTCTTTCCTCCCTTGGCTTGCTCTTTTTGATTGCCCCTCATTTTCTATGTCATCTTGTTGCTCCACCTCCTACCTTCTCCCCTTTAGATTATACCCCTTGCCAACTCCCTTCAACTAGATCTCCTACCCACGCCTTGTAGTGGCTTTGGGTGTTGAGGGCATCATGATCAACACAAACCTCCTCTACCTATTCTTACAAACCTCCGACTCCATTAGATATTTGGGCTAAAATTGAGATTGCAAAAGTAGAAGTTAGCGTAGAACAAAGCTACCTTGTGGATGATGAATTTGATGTTCAATTCAGAAAATGGATCCCACACATGGGAAATACTCATAGCTATAATACAAAATATTTTTAAACCATTGACGTCTATTGGTAGATGAAAGCAATCATGGGACAAGTTGTAGTTGAGTGTAATAAGGCACATAATAAAATCCTTCTTTACTTGGATGCTTTGTAACTCTAAGAGTAGGTGAATGATAAAGTAGAAGAAGTTGATCGCTAGATTCATGGCTTGGAAATGGTAAATGATAACCTAGCATCTAGGCATACCACTAATGTATATAATATTTCACTCAGTTCTTAACATATATAGGTCTCTATTTTTGTTGTATATGTTTTTTGGCTCCAACAATGTATTTCTCTTTCAATATAATTCTAGGAATATAGATAGTATATATTCTAAGTATATTCAATTACATATAAATTTAGAAGTAAGCAACATGTCTCAAACTTTATGGATATAGAAAATTTTCCCATGCCACTCTTTTTCCCTCCCAATGTTGGTCTCCCAATGGTGACAATGAATTTAACTATGTATAATTTTACATTCTGATAAATAAAATATCAATAACTAACTTATTAAAAAAATAAATAAATTAGAAGTTATTTTTAATTAATATTGAATTGGATTGTCCTTGCTCTCACTGATGTTCTCTACCTCTGCACATCTATGATCACTAACCCTCCCATCCAATGGTGACCCCTGAGGGGGTCCGCCCCCCTCCAAATCCTATCATAAAATCTTCTACCTTCCAAGCTCTAGTTGAGGCTCTGGCATCGAAGACTAAGAATAAGGAAGCCCAATCGAAATTTGTGAAGAAAGTTGCTTCAATCCCCATGATTTCCTTTCCCATGGAAATGTGTCAAACATAGTTGGCATTCATCAATCGAGCTCTAATGGGAAAGTTCACAAGGATGTGTCCATCCCCTCCATCAATGGATGGTTGGATTGCAAAAACTAGAGGCCAAAAATGAAGGGAAACATCACTATGTAGGCATGTAGGAATGGATTTTTTGAGTTCATGTGTGAATTGAAGGAAGACAAGCATGTGATCTTCAAGGATGGACCTTATTTCTTTAAATCACATGGAATGTACCTAAATAAATGGTCTTTAGATTTCAACCTAGATGAGGATGTGCCAAATGCAGTTCCAATTTAGGTTAAAATTCCAAGGCTCCCACTTTCTTGTTGGACTGATGACTGTCTCAGAGCCATTGGAAATGGAGTCATAAAATACCTTGACAAAGAATAACCTAAAGGCTCCTAGTTTTCATGTGCAAAAAATTGTTTCGAAGTTGATTTGGAAAAGGGATTTCCCTCACAAATCTATCTTATGCTCTGGAGATGGATCCATTGTCAAATCCTAGACTATGAATATATCCCCTTCAAGTGCTAATATTGCCATGAGTACATGCACTTTTCTAGAGACTGAAAAAAGGAAATACCAAACAAGGGCTCAGATTCCACATTAGACCAATTAGAACAATGGTAAAACCAGTGTCATGGAGGTAACAAAGGGAAAGTTGTAGCAAAAAAAGTTTAAAATTCTCCTAGGAACAATGGAGCCTCAACTTTGGAGAATCCTTTTGATTTCCTTTAGAATGATTAAGATAACACAACTCATGCAAGTAATGTGGGAGAGACTAAAGAACAATGGATCAAGAAGAAGGTGAAATACATGAAGTTTTTGATTCTCTAGACAAAATCATTATGGATCCACAATGCCCAGAGTAGCCCCTCACATAAGTGAAAACTATTATTGGGATCTCAAGTTATCTGATTTAGAACAACTTGTCAGTATGGATTCCCTCAGGGATGTTGATGAAGGTTTTTCAATGGGGATCATCACTTGAAATATGGAACAAAGCTTAGTGTGGGTAGAGGATGGAAGTAGCCACGTAACAAAGAGCACCAATAGAAAGAATGGGTGGCCACACAAAAAAAATAGTGCTAGAATACAAAGAAGAACTCAATAAACAAATTGGAAATCAAATAGTAATCATAGAGATATTGAAGCCAAGAACAAGAAAGGGATCATAATCATCAAAATCTAGAGGAGGTTCCTCTCATTCCTTATTAAATAAATGATGAATATGTTTTCATGGAACATTTTGGGTTTGGGGATCTCCAGCAAATCTCTATCAATAAAATATTTGGTCAAACAAGAAAAACCATGGGTTCTGTTAATTAAGGAAGCTAAGTTAGAAAAGAAGGAAGATTTTGATGTAGCCAAAAATTTCTAGAAAGAAGCAATGCCATTGTTCAAAGCTCCAAAGGAGCGTCCAAAGGTATAGGTACATTCTAGTCAAATAATCATTTCAAGATAATAGATAGCATGCAAATGCCAAATTGGATTGCAATTGTATTGGAAAGGAATAACACCAGAGAGAAATTTCCAGTTATCAATGTTTATGCTTCGATGCTCTATGGTGAGAATATGGAGTTTTGGAACACTCTAAATATCATCACAAATAGAGAGGCTGGCACCATGATTGCATATTTGGTGGCGACTTTAACATTCTCATATTGACATAAAATAAAGGAGGAAGTCCATTAGAGATCCATTTAGGGAGTGCTTAGAGGATTTAATATGAGAGTGGGACTTGATTGAAATCCTTCCAAATATTGGTAAATAAACTTGGTCAAACAAAAGAAGTGGAGAAACCCATATCTCAGCCCGCTTAGACGGATTCATGGTTTAAAGTATTTGGCTTATAAAAGGCATGAAGTTCATTTCATCAATTAAAGCTTAGGAAGAATATAACCATCGCCCGATAACATTATTCATAGAAAAACCATAAGATCTTGGTCCTATTCCTTTCAGATATAGTTTAGTCTAGTTAGAAGAGGATGGGGTCATAGAAACGGTACAACAAGCCTCAAAGACCTCAGTCTCAAGATAACCCTTCTTTGGGTGGGAATCAAAGAAAATTGGTCAAGCAAGCTCTAGGAATATGTCTTAAGGATATATATAAGCCACCTAGGAAGAAAAGGAAATAGATAGTTTAGCAGCTTAAGAATCATCAAATCCTCATTGAAACCAGCAAGGTGGAGCATGAGCATCTGGAAAAGGAAAAATAACTTACGATGGAGATCTATAAGACAAGAAGGCAAGGGGAGGAACTATGGAGACTAAAGTCATGCAGTTTGTGTTTAAAGGCCAGTGATCAAAATACAACCTATTTTCACAAACAAACAAAAGCTCATGAATTTATAAACTGGATTAAAGAAACAACCCCAAAAATAAAGCCAAGGACAAAATTTTTTGAGGAAATTTAAAATGAATCATATAGTCATTATCAAGATATATATCATGAGGAAGGATAAGTAAACTCAAAATAGGTTCAAGAGTTTATGGATTTAAAAAATGGTTCTAGTTTCGGTCAGTGCTCTCCTAACAAAAGAGATCGACAAGGAAGAAGTTATGAAGGTGATCTTGCACCTGGACCCAGATAGGGCCCCCAGGTTGGATGGGTTTCCAGTTATTTTTAACAAAAATTTACGGAATCTAATAAAAAAAGACCCGGTCTAAATGTTAAATAACACAAGAAGGAAAGATAGGATTGGGGGAAACATAAACTCCTCTTTCCTCACTCTCATTCTAAAAGAATCAAATACAATGAATTTCTCAAGGTTTCAACCAATATCGCTCTGAAATCTTGCATACAAAATATTGAACGAGATAATAACAACTCGACTGAAAACCATCCTTTCAAGCATCATCACAAAAAACTAGGGTGAATTTATGGAACACAATAAAATAATAGACAAAATCATACTGGTGTAGGAAGAAATCCACTCTAGCAAACATGTAAGAGAGTATGGCATGGTAATCAAACTAGATATGGTTAATTTATTCAACTGGGTAAGGAACTCATTTATCTTCTCAATGATAGAAAAGTTGTGTTTTTGTAAATATTTCATAAGATGGATAAAATCTTGTATTGGAACACCTTTGATCAGGTGCTCATGTCCTAAGTGTCATAAACTGCTCAAAATTTAAAGTGCTTAGAACTAGTTCAAAGTTGAATGAATGGAAAGTACTCATCTTCCCGATTCCCGCGCCACAAACGGTTCGAAAAACGGTCGCCGTATGAGGAAGTTATGGCAAAAAGAAGAATTTGTCCATAACATTAGAAATTTTAATTTTTCAAAAAAAAATTAAAAAAGGAATATTCCGCCGGCCACGAAATCCGAGGCAACCACCAAACATTAAATGTAACTGCAGTTAAGTTGGCGGAATTTTTGCAGGAGCGCCAAATTTGGCGGACCTGCCATAATTGGCGGAGCTAACTGGAGTTAACTAAAGTTAGCTGGAGCTTTTCTAGGGGTAAACTGGAGAAACTTTAAATGGCCATAACTTTGGCTAGGAAAGTCAGTTTTGGACGATTTTTTTTTTTGATTTTGGATATTTTCGACCTTATGAAGCCATTGGTGCAGGTCTTATAGCCATCTGAGGTCATTTGCAGAGGTTTTGGAGCCGTGAAAGTTCTAGGAGCCACCAGGGCCCAGTTTTGTGAAGACTGTATAAGGTTGCAGGTATCCATTGGAGGTGATCCAATAGTCAATCATAAAGGATTAAAGTGTTCTGAATCCATTTTTACCATCTATTTATCCTGTAGATTATTCTATTCAGCTGTATTTTCAATTTGAGCATTTAATAAAAACAAGGATAAGCCCGGTTGGGAGCTTTGGACCCAACAGACGTAGCCCTGGAGGGGGTGAACTGCTTTATCAACTTCTTTTGCATTTGTGGTTGATTTATTTTGCAGATAAAATTCATTTTAATGTGTTAAACAGTAAAAGGAAATAACTCTGCTATGCTTAAATGGGTCATGAACAACTGAAAATTTCATGTGTTTTCTTTCTGCAAGACATGGAAATCTTTTAAACATGTTTAATTCTGAATTGAATACCTTGCAAACAAATTTCAAGTAGTTTCAAATTCAGATCAAGTTGGTATCATAGCTCAGGGTTTTTGTGCAAAGATCTTCTAACTGTCTTGCAAAGTATTGATGCTTACCAGGTTGAAACTTAAAAGATGGGAAGGGCAGTTGACTAGAGAACGAGAGAATCCTCAGTCAAGGAAGGCCAGAGAGCCATCACCTCCACCTTCAATTTCACCCTCAAGAGTCTCAGCAGAAGCTTCAAGGATGTCTGAACATGAAGGAGAAATTCCTACAGAGACAGATCCAAGAGAAGAAGAAAGAGTCTTCAGAAAGGCTTTCTTGGACCTCACTGAAATGGTGAGGATATTGTACCAAGAAAGAAATGAGAAATTGGCTGGAGAAGGGTCCAAACATCGACATGAAGGAGAGGGCTCTTCAAGAGGTAAGAAGGATGATGATCATTCCAAGAAAGGACATGGAGGAAATGGTGATCCACCACCCCCATCTTCACCTTCTTCCTCTTCATCCTCGTTTTCTTCTGTTCATAAGCATAGATCCTCTGGAAAAAGTCCTTTTTTGAAGCTTGATGTAAAATTCAAATTACCTATGTTTAATGGTGAAGTGAATGCAGAAAAGCTTGACAACTGGATTAGGCAGTTGGAAGTTTACTTGAGGATCCAAAATATGCATGATGATGCCACAAAGATTTAGTTGGCTTCTTTGAGAATGGATGGAGCAACACTGGTCTGGTGGGAGACCAAGACTAAAGAGGAGATCAAAAAATTTGGTAAGGTTACCTTAACATGGCCTGAATTTCTGTTAGCCATAAAAAAATAGTTTTATCCTCTTGCTCACATGCAGATGGCCATTATGAATTGGAAAAATTTCAGACAACTTAAGGGTCAGAGTGTCCAAGACTACACCCAAGAATTCAGGAGAAGAGCTTTCTTGTTAGGGGTAGATTTACAGACCCAAGAAACCTTGCTGAAATACATCGGTGGCTTGCATAGCTACCTTAGACACACCATCTTGATGTTTAACCCTAGTAGCTTGGACGAGGTTTGTGTCCAAGCTACCCATTTAGAGGCAAGGGGAAAAAACACATTTGAAGAGGGTAGAAACAAGCCCCCAAGGGGAAAAACAAAGAGAAAACCTCCAAGGGAAAGGGAAAAAAGAATGCATCTGTCAAACAAGAGAGTGAGAAAGTGATATGTAAACACTGTTCTAAACCAGGCCATGAGGATAAAAACTGTTGGAAATTATATCCTGAAAAAAGACCTCAATTTAACAAATCCAAAGGGAAACAGAAAACTGCTGCTACTACATCTACACCACAAGATTTAGGGGAAGATTCAGGTGATGAAACCAAAATTGCAGCCATGGGTTTGAAAAACTTGAAGGGAAAAGAAATTGAAACTCAAGCCAACACTAGTACCTCAAACTGCCATGTACAAGCTCCTAATGAGGAAGAAAGAATTGAACTGTTTCATGTGAGGGTGATTTCAAAACATACTAAAATTGACACACTTTTTGATAGTGGGTCACAAGCAAACCTTATATCAGAGGACTTGGTCAAGCAGCTTAAACTTGAGACCGTTCCACATCCAAAGCCATATCCACTTGGATGGATTTGCAAGGATGAAAATTTACAAGTTTCAAGAAAGTGCACATTGCGCTTTGCAATTACTGCACATTTTATTGACACAGTTGAACTTGATGTGGTACCTTTTGATATAGCAGGAATTGTTTTGGGAAGTCCTTACTTGTTTGACAGGAAATTTATCTTTCATCGCCATGAAAACAAATATCATCTGTTCAAAGATGGCAAGGAGTTCATTGTTAGAGCTCATCGCAAGAAGACAAATATAGCGATGGTGAATGCAGGACAGGTAAAAAGGCTGGCCAATTCAAGTAAGAATTTTGTCATTTGACAATTGTGATCCAAAACTTAAATCAGATCTGTATGATGTAGTTGATGCATATCATGAGATGTTTCAGGAGCCTACAGGTTTGCCTCCTAAGAGGGAGATTCAACATGAAATCCATTTGCATCCAGATTGTCCTCTTCCAAACATAGGCATGTACCGCATGTCTATTATAGAGAATGCTGAAATAAAGAAGCAAATCAAGGACTTGTTGGACAAGGGTTTCAGAAGGCCAAGTACTTTGCCATGTGGGTCACCAATTGTATTGATTCCAAAGAAAGATGGCACTTGGTGTATGTGTGTTGATTTTAGGGTCTTGAACAAGATAATGGTAAAGAATCGTTACCCACTCCCAAGGATAGATGATTTGCTAGACCAGCTGAAAGATGCTCGATATTTCACTAAGCTAGACTTGCATAGTGGATATCATCAAGTAAGAATTGAAGAAAGTGACATTTGGAAGACAGCCTTTAAAACCAAACACAGACTCTTTGAGTGGCTTGTGATGCCGTTTGGTTTGTGCAATGCACCTGCAACTTTCATGCGGGTAATGGATGATTTCTTGCGTCCTTTTCTTGATGATTTCGTTATTGTCTACTTAGATGACATCTTAATTTTCAGCAAGTCTAGAGAAGATCATGTCATGCATGTTAGAAAAGTACTTGATGTTTTGAAGAAGAATCAGTTATTTCTTAAAATGTCAAAGTGTGAATTTGGAAAGACTTCTTTGGTTTATTTGGGACTCATAGTAGGAGGAGGTGCTTTGAGAATTGATCCTGCTAAGATTGAGGCTATTGTGAAGTGGCCTACTCCCAAATCCATAACAGAGGTAAGAAGTATTTTGGGTGCAGCTCAATATCGGAGGAAGTTTATCTCTAACTTCTCTTCTATAGCAACTCCTATGCATGCAGTGACAAGTGTAAAGCATGCTTTCCAATGGGGAGGCACGCAGCAAAAAGCTTTCAAATCTTTGAAAGAGAAGATTAGTTCAGCTCCAGTCCTTGCATTACCGGATTTGAGATAGCCATTTGAGATACAAACTGATGCTAGTGATTATGCTATGGGTGCAGTTCTTCTACAGCATGGTAAGCCTATTGATTTTCATTCTGAAACTTTTAATGGTGCTGTTGTAAATTATCCTACATATGATAAGGAGTTGTATGCGTTGGTACAAAGCGTCAAAAAGTGGAAACACTACTTGATGGGCAAAGAAACTGTTATACATACCGACCATCAGCCCTTACAGTACTTGCAATCACAAAGCAAGTTACAACAGTCACGACACTTCAAATGGATGGGCTTCTTGCAACAGTTCCATTTGGTAATAAGGTATAAGAAAGGTACTTTGAATAAGGTTGATGATATGCTTTCAAGGCCTATTATTGGTGTTGTTACTTTACTTAAGAATGATTCCATTGTATTTGATAGTTACATAGAACAATATGCATCTGATGATGACTTTAAAGATGTGTATGCTAACTTGAGTAAAGGAAATCATGTAGAGGAAAATGACTATCACATGCATAACAATTTGCTGTTTCATTTGGGCAAGTTGTGTATACCACGGGGGGAGAGGATAAATGTCTTAAGAGAAGCTCATTCTTCTCTTATTGCTGGCCATTTTGGTGTGAGCAAAACAATTGCACATCTACAGAGGTATTGCTATTGGCCTCACATGGTAGATTCTGTTTCAAGGTTCATAAGAGGTTGTTCATTATGTGCTACAAGCAAGCCTAGCAATAGGAAGCTTGGTTTGTATACTCCTTTGCCGGTACCTTCTAGACCATGGGAGAGCATCTCTATGGATTTTGTAGGAGGTTTGCCAAAATCTAGAAAGCAGCATGATTATTTATATGTAGTATTTGATCGTTTCAGCAAAATGTGTATACTTATGCCATATAAGAAAACTATAATTGCTGAACAAACTACTGAATTATTTTTTCATCATGTATGGATTCACTTTGGTTTGCCTACTTCCATTATTAGTGACAAGGATTCCAGATTTGTGGGGAATTTTTGGTCCAACCTATGGGAGATGATGGACACAAAGTTGAAGAAAAGTATTGCTTTCCATCCGCAAATAGATGGACAAACCGAAGTTGTGAACAGAACCATTGTGCACCTCTTGAGAGGTTATTGCAGCAAGCATCCCAAGCTTTGGGATGAACATTTGCACTACATACAGCATGCTTACAATCGTGCCAAGCACTCTTCCACAAACACCTCACCGTTTGAAGCTTGTTTTGATTACTTGCCAAAATCACCTCTTGATTTCATTCTTGAGAAAGATGTTGCCATTGAGGGACATAGTGAAATTGACAAAGCTTGTTCATTCATTGAAAGAATTCAGCAAATACATCAGCAAATTCAAGAACAGCTTGAGAAGAGTCAAGGCAAGTACAAGGAAAGACACGACAAGCATAGAGTCGATCACAAGTTTCAAGAAGGAGATGAGGTATGGCTGTACATTAGTAAGGAAAGGATGCAAGGAGAAGGTAAAAAGCTGAAGCCTATTCATTATGGTCCATTCAAAATCCTCAAGAAGGTTGGAAATAATGCTTTTCAATTAGATTTGCCTTCCTACATGCAAATGTATTTTGTTGTCAATGTGGAGAACTTACGTTTGTATGAACCTCCTTTGATTGCTGATCATGAAAATGCTGTTCAGCTGCCATCTATAGAAGATTTCTCGCCAGAATTCTTAGATGAGATGAAAGAAGATACAATCCTTGACAGAAGGACATGCACTTCAAGGAGGGGCAGTGTAGATTATGTTCGGGTTGGTTTCAAAGGCAGCAAACCGAACAAGGCAAAGTGGATGGAGGTGGACAGAGTGAGGGAGCTGTACCCTCACCTCTTTAACAGGTAGTTGAAGGCTTTTGGAGTCCAAAAGCTTCCCAATGGGGAGGTGTGATCAGGTGCTCATGTCCTAAGTGTCGTAAAATGCTCAAAATTTAAAGTGCTTAGAACTGGTTCAAAGTTGAATGACTGGAAAGTGCTCGTCTTCCCGATTCCGGCGCCGCAAACGGTTCGAAAAATGGACATAACTTTGGCTAGGAAAGTCAGTTTTGGACGATTGTTTTTTTGATTTTGGGTATTTTCGACCTTCTAAAGCCATTGGTGTAGGTCTTACAGCCATATGAGGTCATTTGCAGAGGTTTTGGAGCCGTGAAAGTTCTAGGAGCCACCAGGGCCCAGTTTTGTGAAGACTGTATAGGGTTGCAGGTATCCATTGGAGGTGATCCAATAGTCAATCCTGAAGGATTCAAGTGTTCTGAATCCATTTTTACCATCTATTTCTCCTGTAGATGCTTCTATTCAGCTGTATTTTCAATTTGAGCATTTAATAAAAACAAGGACAAGCCCGGTTGGGAGCTTTGGACCCAGCAGACGTAGCCCTGGAGGGGGTGAACTGCTTTATCAACTTCTTTTGCATTTGTGGTTGATTTATTTTGCAGATAAAATTCGTTTTAATGTGTTAAACAGTAAAAGGAAATAACTCTGCTATGCTTAAATGGGTCATGAACAGCTGAAAATTTCATGTGTTTTTTTTCTACAAGACATGGAAATCTTTTAAACATGTTTAATTCTGAATTGAATACCTTGCAAACAAATTTCAAGTAGTTTCAAATTCAGATCAACCTTGGATTTCACCATTAGTCAATGGTCAACCCTACCCTTTCTTCCTATCATCTCGGGGATTGTGTCATGGATTCCCTCTCTCCCCTTTGTTTTTCTTTTTTAACACAAGATGAATTGGTAACTTCCAGGCCTAATCTCCCCCTCTTCCTCTTGTTATACATCATTCCAGTAGAAATTTTAGGTCTAAATATTGAAAAGGCTCGGTAGGAAGGTAAATTGGTGGGACTAAGCGTAGACAGGAACACTAAAGTAGTGAACCACTCACAATTTGCAGACGATACTTTTCTTCTTGGAGGGGCAACCAAAATAATAACAGCTCACTTCAAACAAATATTAGATAAATACCTTTACCTCTCATGTGGAATGGTCAACAAAAGGAAATTCAATTGTATGGATGGAATTGTTCAATAGAAACATTGAGTAACATTTCCAGAGTGTTAGAGTTCTCAGTCGTGTTAGAATGGAAATATTTCAAATACCTTGGTGTCCCATTTCGTTGGGAGCATATAAATTTGAAGAATGGGAGGAACTACCAAAAAAAAAAAAAATAGCCATGGGGCACACATTAGTTAATTGTGGTAGGGAAAGTAATTTTGATCAAATCTGTTATGTCTTTGCTACCATTTTATATGGGCTCTGGTCTTTAGACCACAAAGGATTTATTCATCAAATCAGTGGCTTGTTGAGAAAAATCCTTTGGAAAGGAGGAAAAGACAATGATAAAAAGTTTCATTTATTCAAATGGAATATCGTTAGTCTATCAAAACAATATGGTGAGTTGGCCATTAAGGACCCTAAGATTATGAATTTGTGTTTAGGTGCAAAAATTGTATGGATATTGATCACGTATTCCTCAGAGTGATGGAAACAATATTTCACTCATAAGTACTTCCATAAAAATAAGTTGAATATACATGAGCAAGAAGTGCATTTCGAAAAAGGGTCGAAATTTTGGAAGTTATGCAAGGCAGTGGCTCCTACAATGTAATATACCCCCCTACCCACCCATAGGTAAGAGATTCATCACCGACGAATTCGATCCCCATTGTTTGGTCATGGAAATGGGATTACGAGGCTTGAACCCTTGGTTTTTATTTTCTTTTTATTCACTTTTAAATTTCATTCCTTTTCTCCCCCACCAGTAGGGAACGATGGTTGGCTATCTCCTGCTATCACACGATGGTCCACCATTCACTGTCCAAACCAACAGGTGAGTGGAATGGTTGGGACATATACATATCCCTATTCACCATGATGTCTCACATTCCGACTTCTGATTAAGTCGGGGTTGACCCATTCTAAGAACTCAGAGCTTTCCTTCCTCCCGACTGCCCAACCCCTAACCTCCAACCTAGTCAGTTCAGTGTATCAACCGTGTTCCCTTCCGTTAGTACATGACCCCACCTATAACTAGTCAGGGTTGACATCACTCTCCTTTTGTTACCACTGAGGCATTGATTCTGACCTCTGACCTCTGGGTTTTATGTCTAGTTGCGTGGACCTAATATATATTCCACGTCAGTTTCCTCCACCCAATATTATAAAAGGAGATTTCGGTCACTCCAATTGGAAGCCTTCCCTCCTAAGGTTCTGATCTACAAGGGGATAAGTCTATTAGGGCTTAGATTCCTTACGCTGCAACAAATGTTTTCCTTACCATTCTATAATGGTGTGGTCAAGGGACTTTGGCTCTGCCTCACACACATCCTTTGACATTGATATTTGTGCTCCCCTCGGAGGCCAGCTCTACCACTACGCAAGATTCCTAGAGCTAGTCTTCTTGAATGTGGCTCAGTCTCAAAGGTCTAGTTGGCCTCTAGATATCCTTCAAGACATAACCACTCTGTCGAAGTCAAATTAAATTGTTACCTCTTCCAAGATTAGGTGATATCTATATTGATGGATTCCTATCCCATGGGCTTCCCTACCTTCAGGTAGGGACTTCTCCACATGGCAACATAGGTGCTACTGCATCTAATATCTATCAGAGGCATGGTGCAAGCTTTTGGGAGGCTCCTACCTCTCCTGATACAAGAAAATAGTTCTAGATTCTACACGAACTCTGCAAGAAATTTCTTGGAGCCACTCATGGGTTGTCGGGGAATTTGGCTATTGGAAGGGACCTATAGTCCTCATAGATGATATCTTTGTGGCAATAATGGATGATGCTACAAATGCAGGGTTAAAGGCCATTGCAGTAAGGTCATAGGGCATGACTAGCCCAGAGAAAATTCCCTCTATCCTTCATGCACTGCTTTCCTATCGACACAATATCTTATAAGCAATTACCTCCATGTATACAATGGCTGACTCTTGCCAACAGAGGGTCTTCCATATAAATTGTACATTAATAAAAAAGGGTGTCATAACCCACTTCTTTTAATTGTTCATGGTTTTGGCTTGAAATAGATCATTGGCTGCATTAAGCTCCACTACTGGATTATTCCTAGACATAGATAAACATTTTATTTAGTGTAAGAATCAACCTATGCTCTATAGCTTAGGAATCATTGTTATGGAGCTCGTTTCATGCCTTAAGAATCCAATAATTTGTGTTTGCCAATAATTAGGCTATTAAACATATTTACTGTTAAGTGTAAGCACAAGCATAGATGCACAAATACATATACATAGACGTATTCAACATACAAGTTAGGGATATATCCCTTCAAGATTTCACCATAGGTATAGACACAACAGCTCAATTGCAATCCTTATTCTCCATACCTATTATAGATGATAATGAAACACAATCCGTTAATGCAAGAAGTATTCACAAATACTTATCTTTTAGTCCGCAAGGCAACCGAGTCTAGGACTATGACTCTCCACCCAACCATAGATAGTTGTAGCCATTGTTACTTGCAGTTTCCATCCCTAAGCCAAATTTCAGAGTCTAATGGGGGAATTAATGCTTTTGGGATCACACACAAGCTGTCAGTTACGTTAGGGACTCCAGAGGACCTCTTACCATAATCCCCACAGATGTTTACCTCCTTTTGTGTATAGGGCGTCCATAGGTGCCCAACCTCACCCCCACATGAGCTTATAGTGTTTGACCCCCTCTTGAGGAGGCCAAAACCAACTATACCAATACCCACTATACTAATCAGGGCAGTAAACAAGAACTATAATCAAGCATGTCATTATTTTCAGATTCAAGATGGTCTCCTCCCAAGCTGTTATAGGGATCCATAGTGGCTATCTCAACCCACAGCCTTCAGATAACCCAAGTTTCTAGAGGGCTCCAATGATTTCATTCCATCCATAGCCTTTGCAGACCCAAGCTATTATAGGGCTCCATAGACCTCTCATGTCAACCCACATCATCCAGAGATCCAAGTTGTTTTAGGGTTCCAGGAATCCTATCTGAACCCGTAACCTCGAGGGAACCCAAGTTGTTATATGGCTCCATAGACTAGCACTCAACTCACAATCTCTAGGGACAGATAATTGTTCCCCTTCGCTTCTCTTTTTTTCAATTTATCTATTGGAAGATTTTGCTAGAGATGCAATTTTCATCCTATCCTTAGTCTTCTCCCCAAAACGAAAAGTTGTCTCCTTCCCTTACTGTATGTGTGTCTCAAATGGGTCCCTCTCTCCTCTTCGAATGCACCCCCCCACTTGGCTTGCAGTTCTCCAACATTATTCACTTCTTCCTTCTTATTGTTTGCAGAGTCTTCCTTAATCTCTAGCCTCCTTGCTTATTGTGTTTTCTTAAGAAAGCATGGTCCTAAGTGCTTTCCCTCAACCCATTTAATTTCGGCAGCCAGTTCATTGACTCCATGCACTAGCCACCCATTAATGTCTTCCTTGTCAAATTAGGTTTGTTCTTGGAACAAGAAATAACAACTTAGCCAACAACAATTCTCCACCCATGGCTCTGGAATCTATGTCCCTTAGGTCGAGTCCTATTTTCCTTTGATTTCAAACATTTCATAACATTTACGTCATATTTATAATGTGGCTCATACGAGAACCTTGGGTGGGGATGTCACAATCCCATCCCCTTTGGTGGATAGACTTCTGAGTATAAGTGTTCCTCACAGAGGAAAATTAATGTCCAAGGATGCTCCTGGAAATAGTCTCATTGCGTTGATATTTTCATTCTGAATCTACTGCAACTTGAATGGGCTAAAATGGACTTCGGATGCAAAAATTATCACAAAAAGAAGTTTTCCTTTGTCCTTTGAAAAGGAGGCAAAATCTTCAAAAAAATGGCCTAAAAGGATTTATAAAGGAAAAATGCATCAGAGTGGTCCAAGAGGTGGAATTAGAGCGGAAGCGGAAGAGACCCCAATTACCAATCCCTAACATATCAGGTCAGAGGTAGGCATATGCAAATAATATAAGGAAAGGACCCTGGGCTGATGGGACATTGCGATAACCGATATCGGCGTCGGCAGATCGGTGTCGGCGATGCTATGAGATAAGGGAAGGAACCCTGGGACTATGAGACATGTGATTGTGATATATCACATCGCAACATCGTATCGCAGTGATATAAAAGGGGCTGATACCATATGCGACATGCGATTGCCGATCTGTGGCGTGCGATCTCAGCTATCGGATTGGAAATGAGATCAACGGCCAGGATTAAATTGGCAGTTGGGAGTTAGGCGATCCCTGACCTAAAGGGTCGATGCAATAGCGATATGCGATGTAATCTAGACCGCCCAATCAAGGATCAGATCAACGGTCTAGATCAAATCAACAATCGGCGATCCCTGATAGTAGGGCTAATGTAATTGCGATTGCAATAAGTGACAAGGGCTGGACCCAATGGGGATTATAATTACATAATTTTTGAAGTCCGGGAATTCAGATTTTCTGTGTTATCACATGTATTTGAGATTTTAGCCATGCGATGATGTGATAGCAATATTGCAACTAATGGTAGACCCGATAGGGTTATAGGGGCAATTTAATGAAATTTCAAGTCCAGAATTCACGCCCGATAGTGTAATTTTGGAAAAATCTCTGTGTATTGGATTTTTCTCCATTTTCGGTTTTTTGCCTGGAAGAAGGCCCCATTCCCTCTGTAACGGACCTTGATCACTGTGCCACACTACAAGTGGGAATTTTTGGTAGACAATGATGTGTTTGAAGCCATAGAGTCGTAGAGCCAGATGGCCAGTCGAACAGACAATGCACAGAGAAGCCACAGAGCTGCAGGGGAGTAATGACACATAGAGAAATGGCTGGGGAAGCTGTAGAGATGGGAAAATTCCTCAAAGGAGCCAGAAAGCCCAATTGAAAAAGTTGTTGGAGGGAGCTGGAGTCTGCTGAAGGAGAGTTGTTAGATATGAGAGAAGAAAGCCAGAGGGTACGATTTACAGGCAACAAAGCTGCTAAAGGTCGTTGGAAGGTTGCTAAAGGTCGCTTGGAGGTTGAGCGAACCATCGATGCACGCAAAGGCCAAGAGAGAGCTCAGAGAAGCTAGAGCCGAAGAGCCAAAGCCAGAGCCAAGAGCCAAGAGTCAGAGCCAGAGTCAAGAGCCAGAGCCAGAGCCAGAGCCAGAAAGTCGAGAGCTTCAGAGCCAGGGATAAGATGGTTTTCTAAGCCCATTGTGTTCTATGTAAATCAGTGGATTTGAGCATAGAGCTTGTAAAATAATTGTTTCCATAATCCCAGAGAGCCTAGTTGAGTTTACTAGAGCTCAAGGAGACGTAACCCAAGAGTTTTGGGTGAACTCCATATTAAACTTGTTGTCTTATGTGTTTTGTTATTTTTTGTAATATTTTACTGTTATATATATGTTATATCAACATAAACAACAAAATTTTAAAGCACATAAATAGTAAAAAATAAACACTAGCATACCCATTATTTCCAAGCACATTATTAATTCCGCAATTGGTTAATTACTAGATCTTGGGAATATTTATGTTTGGAAGTGGGAGAGGTTCTTGTAAGTGCAAAGAAGCCTTAGTGCCCCATTTTTAGATTAGGTGGTATCAAAGCAGGTTTGATTAACCCCACTGTCAAGAAGGTGGTATTAGCTCAGAATGCTTGATTGATAGAGAAAATATTGCTTGTCTGAAAGGTGTTTAAACAGTCAGAGGTTGATTGTATGCTTGTTTGCAGACTGACTATTTTTTGAGTTTGCAGAGGTGAAGGGAAAGCTATTGATAGCTCAGTCCAGGAAGGACAATAAGGAAGAAAGGTTGAAATAATTCTTCTTATTCGAAAGGGCCTCAATGCAATCCTAAAGCACAAGAGGTTTGTTGCAAAAGGTTGCTTGAATAAGCTCTTTGTTAATCTTGTTGAAGCTCTTTTGTTCATTGGCATAATGACTACTTCTACAAGTGAGTCCTCAAATTCCCCCATCATCACAAGATTCTTTGATGAATACATGAAGAAATAATTTTTCATCATGATGGATATTGTGAGAGAAATGTATGAGGATGGAAGGAAGAGCAACAGACTTAGAAAGTAGTTGAATTCCATGGAGGAAGAGAAGCAGATGCTTTCTGACAAATTGCAGGAAATGGAGAGGCAACTCCATATTGCAAATATGAACCTAAAAAGGATGCATGAGTTGGAGACATAGCTCTCTATTGTCAAAGAAGCCTTAGTCAAGTATTAGCTTGAAGAAGAGGTAGACCATTCTTGTTTGTCTTCAAATTCTTCTAAGAATGCTTATATTGGTTCTTTTGAAAAACATACCAGAGGCATACGTTCCAAGCTAATGTCCAAGATGGGCTGCGAAGGAAAAGGCTTGGGTAAGCATGCACAAGGTATTGTTGAGCCAATAATGGTTGAGGAAATGCCTAAGTATTTGGGTCTTGGCTATGGACAGTGTTATGGAGGCCATTGAAACAGTTCTAAGAAGGAGTTTCATTTCAGGTCCTCTACCTCAAGAGTGTGAAGATTGTATTCAGGAGGAATGTAATAGCTTGAAACATCATTTGCAGGATGTAGGTGTTCAAAAGCACACACTTGAACCAGAGAGTTGTGGAAACTTTGAAATCCTTGAAGAGATTGATGGTGTTCCAAGGGGCGCCACTTCTTCATTTGCTTCACCTCCTCATGAAGGCAATAAAGGTGAAAGAGAAAGGTATAAATCTGGTTCTAATCATCTTCCTTTTGATTATGTTCAGCATGATAAATTTCCACATAGATATGGGAAAATAATTGCATATTCCTTTTGTGGTTTGGATAACCATAATGTTTCTAGATGTTGGAAGAGAATGGCCACATACAGGAAACTTTTGAAGGAAAGGAAGCAAGAAGCCAAAGGTCCATTAGGCAAGGCAAGTCATGTTGTCAAAAGGATGCACATGCAGTGCACTTACTACCATAAGCAAGGGTATCGTGCTGAAAAATGTTGGACTCTAAATCCAGCAATGCTTCCATTGAAACTTGAAGAAGGTGGAAAGAGAAAATGGCAGAAATGGAAAGGAAGTTTCCATGGATTATGTGTTTTAGGATGATTCACATGTTGATGTTGATGTGCAGACAAAGGTAGCACCTTCGAAGTGGGTTGGTAAGAAATGGTTAGAGTTCTTATCCAATTAAGATTGCATGTCTATTGTTGCATCTATTTGCATTTCTTTGTTAATGAGAATGCAAGTTGCAGGATTTCCTTGTATTTAAAGATGTATGTGTGATTAACTTGAAGGGTTGATTGCTTTGTTGTAACATGCATGCAATGTTGACTTGGGAGAAGCTAACTTGGTCTCTAATATGGAGATGATGATGAAGTGGTTCATCTTTTTGAAAAAGAGTCCTAGAGGTCTTTTTCTACATGCTTGAATTGAAGGGTCATTTGTCTTAAAGGCATGTTTTGTGGGCTTTTTATCTATTCCATCATTTGTATGCAGATGTAAGACAGGGAGGTATTCACGAGATGTGAAAAATCTATTTCTTTTGTTGAAGAAGGAGTTTTAGTCCATCTAGTTGTTGTCTATATTTCTGTTGTTGTTAACAGTTTTTGTTGACAACTTTTCAAACAGGGACAAATGAGAATTTTGTGAAGTAGATGTATTTCACATTTGTTTGAGCCACCTTGGATCAATGATCAAAGAAGAGAAGTTCAAACTACCTCCTGATTTCATCTCAATAGGAGTTCTGCAGGAAGGAAAGGAGGAAGACAGTTCTTCCTAGGGGAGGACCAACACATCTAGGAAGGAAAGTGGTCAAAGGCTTTGGTTTAGAGGCACTATGCAAGGCGAGTGTATGGAGTTGAAAGAAGAGGGTGTTGTTACTCTCATTTGCTGTTCATATCAGTATATCAGTCTTTTGGAGACCAAAATTTCTTTAGTGGGAAAGCGTGATCCAAAATGGATTTTGGATAGACTTCTAAGTCTAAGTGTTCCTCATAGAGCAAAATTAAAGTCCAAGGATGCTCTTAGAAATAGTCTCATTACGTAGATATTTTCATTCTGCATCTTCTGCAACTTGAATGGACTAAAATGGACTTCGGATGCAGAAGTTATCGCAAAAATAAGTTTGCCTTTGTCCTTTGAAAAGGAGGCAAAATATTCAAAAAAATGGCCTAAAAGGCTTTATAAAGGAAAATCGCATCGGAGTGGTCCAAGAGGTGGACTTAAAGCAGAGACAAAAGAGACCCTGATTACTAATCCCTGACATATCGGGTCAGAGGCAGGAATATGCAAATAATATAAGGAAAGGACCCTAGGCCAATGCGACATTGCGATCGCCGATATCGACGTCGGCAATGCTATGAGATAAGGGAAGGAACCCCGGGACTATGAGACATGCGATTGCGATATATCACATCACAACATCGTATTGCAGCGATATAAAAGGGGATAATACCATATGCGATCTGAAATTGCCGATCCATGGCATGCGATTTCAGCTGTCAGATCGAAAATGAGATCAATGGCTAGGATTAAATCGATGATCGGGAGATCGACAATCCCCGACACAAAGGGCTGATGCGATAGCAATATGCGATGTGATCTGGATCATCCGATCAAGGATCAGATCAATGGTCCAGATCAAATTGATGATCCCCGATAGCAGGGCTAATGTGATAAGCGATAAGGGCCAGAGGGGATTATCAACTCGATTACATAATTTTTGAAGTTTGGGAATTCGTATTTTCTGTGTTATCTTGTGTATTTGGGATTTTGGCCATGCGATGATGCGATAACGATATCGCAACTAATGGCGGACCCTATAAGGTTATAGGGGCGATTTAATGAAATTTCAAGTCCAGAATTCATGCCCGATAGTGTAATTTTGGAAAAATCTCTGGGTATTGGATTTTTCTCCAATTTTTAGGTTTTTGCCTGGAAGAAGGCTTTGATCCCTCTATAACAGCCCCTAATCACTGTGCCATGCTGCAAGTGAGCATTTTTGGAAGACAATTATGTGTTTGAAGCCCCAGAGCCACAAAGCCGTTGGCCAGTCGAATAGACAATGTGTAGAGAAGCCACAGAGCCGCAGGGGAGTAATGACAGTCAAAGAAATGGCTGGGGAAGCCATAGAGCTGGGAAAATGTCTCAAAGGAGCCAAAAGGCCCAATTTACAGAGTTGTTGGTGGGAGCTGGAGGTTGCTGAAGGAGAGCTATTAGCTACAAGAGTAAAAAGCCAGAGAGCACAATTGACAGGCAACAAAGCTGCTAAAGGTCGCTGGTAGGTTGCTAAAGGTTGCTTGGAGGTAGAGTGAACAATTGATGCACACAGAGGCTAAGAGAGAGCTCAGAGAAGCCAGAGCCGAAGAGCCAAAGCCAGGGCTGAGAGCCAAGAGTCAGAGCGAGAGTCGAGAGCTAGAACTTGAGCTTGAAAGCCGAGAGCTTCAGAGCCAGGGATAAGATGGTGTTCTAAGCCCATTGTGTTCTATGTAAACTGGTGGAGTTGAGTGTGGAGCTTGTAAAAGTGCTACTACCAAAATCCCAGAGAGCCTACTTGAGTTGACTAGAGCTCAAGGAGATGTAACCCAAGAGTTTTGGGTGAACTCCATATTAAACTTGTTGTCTTATGTATTTGTTATTTGCTATAATATTTTACTGTTATATATATGTTATATCAGCATAAACAATAGAATTTTAAACTGCATTAACAGTAAAAAATAAACACCGGCATACCCCTTATTTCCAAGCACATTATAAATTTTGCAATTGGTTAATCACTAGATCTTGGAAATATTTAAGCTTTGGAAGTGGGAGAGTTTCTTGTAAGTGCAAAGAAGTCTTAGTGCCCCATTTTCAGATCAAGCCAGTCCATTGACTCCATGCACTAGCCACCCATTGATTTCTTCCTTGTCAAACTAGGTTTCTTCTTGGAACAAGAAATAACAACTTACCCAACAACAATTGTCCACCCGCAGCTTTGGAATCTGTGTCCCTTAGGTCGAGTCCCATTTTCCTTCGATTTCAAAAATTGCATAACATTTACATCATATTTATAATGTGGCTCATATGAAAACCTTGGGTGGGGATGTCACAGTCCCATCCCCTTTGAGGGAATGCCACCCTTGGTGTTCTTTTACACATACACAATATCAACATTAAAATAATACATATATTGATTCATGGAGATTTATACACAAAAATTTATACAATGTTTACAATTATGTACACTTTATTTAACCATCAAAAAAGAAAGGATAATTAGCTTTCATGGCATCAACCATCTCCCATGTGACCTCTTCTGGCCCAAAGTGCTTCCACTACACCTTGACTTGCTCTATGGCTCAATTTCGGAGCATGAGACTCCTCAAGTCTAAAATGCACACTGGATTTGGTTGGAACTGCCCTTATGGTTCCACCTATAGCACAAACCAATAAATCACATAATTATAATTCTATACATATCTTAAAGCAAGGAAACATGGAAAACATCATGAACTCTAACTAATGGAGGTAAAGCCAGCCTATATGCTATCGGTCCAATCCTCTCAATAATTTCAAATGATCCAAAATAATGTGGTGACAATTTCTCACATATCCCCATCCTTAGGTAACTTTTCTTGGGTCTAATTCTCAAGTAAATGTGTTCCCCCACTTGGAACCCTTTGTGCACCCTATGCATATTTGTTAGCTTTTTTTATCTATCCTGTGCCACTTTCAATTTTTACTTTATGATATGAACTTTTTTTTCCATATCCTTAAGCGTATTAGGTCCTACATGAACACTGTTATCTGGATCACTCTAGCTAATATGAGTATTACATCTTCTTCATACAATGCCTCAAAGGTACTCATCTTTATGGACTCTTGGCATCCATTATTGTATGCAAATTTCACAAGTGGAAGATACTCTTCCCACCTCTTGGGATGATGCATCACATACATCCTTAACATTTCCTCAAGGATCTAATTGATCCTCTCAGTTTGTTCATCAGTTTGTAGATGTTACATTGTACTAAATGCTAGTTATGTTCCCAATCCTAGAAACAATTCCTTCCAAAACCTGGAAGTGAATCTAGCATCTCTGTCTGAAACAATATTCTTCATAATTCCATGTAGCTTCACGATCTCCTTTATGAATACTTTTGCTATGTCACAAGAAAAATTGGTGGATTTGACTGCCACAAAGTGAGCTACCTTGCTAAGTTTATCCACCACTACCATTATTGCATCATGCTTCCTAGATGTCTTGGGAAATATTGCAATGAAATCCATAGAAACGACCTCCCACTTCCATTCCAAAATATGGATAGGCTGCAACAATCATGTTGGATGTTTGCATTCGGCTTTTCCCTGCTTCCACTCTATGCATCTTGCTACGAAATATGCCACTTCTTTATTCAGATTTTGCCATTGATAGCACCTTTTAATGGATGTGAGGGTCTTTTGATATCCTCGGTGACCTGAGTAAGGCTTAACGTGGAACTATTTTATTATTAGCCTTTTTATTTCATCATTGTTAGGCACATAAATTATGCCTTTGAACCTGACTAATTCATCTTCAGTGAGATGATATTATTCACCCTCACTGCTTTACTACAACCTTTATTTCTTTTTTTGGTCTCTTTCATCCAACTATCCCTTGCTTTTGATTTTTTCCTCCAGATTTGTTTCATGCAGACTTACGGTTACCGAGTGATTCATTTGGATTCTTCTGCTCAAGGCATAAACTACATTTTTTTTCCTTACCTTTGATGTACTTAATTTCAAAATCAAAATCGTTGAGTGTGGACAACCATCTTGCTTGCCTAGATTTTAACTTCGGTTGTCCAAATAGATATTTGAGTCCAATATGGTTTGACATGAGCATAAACTTCCTTCTCGGAAGGTAGTTCCTCCACATTTTTAAGGAATGAACGATAGCAGCTAATTCTAGATCACGTGTCACATAATTTTCCTCATGCTTATTCAAATTTATGGAATCATAGCACATGAATTTCCCTTCCTCCATTAAGAATCCAATGAGTCCCTCTTTTCATGCATCCATACACACCACAAATCCCTTGATACAATCTGTGTTTCTCAACATTGGCACGCTGGTGAGCAATCATTTTAATTGCTCAAATATTTTTGCACATTGTGTTGTCCACTTGAATCTTCTTTATTTTTTCTATAAGGTTGTAATGGGATGACTAGTTTTGGATAAATCCTGAATAAATATCCTGTAGTATCCATCTAACCCCATGAATGATCTAAACTCATCTACATTTTTTGGAGTTGGCCACTCCTTTAAGGTTTTGATCTTTTCAGGGTCAATTGATATGCCTTCCTCAAAGACGATGTGCCCTAGTTACTGCATTTGTGACTAGAAGATGTCACACTTGACGAGATTCACATAGGGATTATGTTCTCTCAATAGTTGTAACACTATGGCCAAATGTTTTTCATGTTATTATTTGTTTTTGAGTAAACTAATTTGTCATCAACAAACATTGTGACAAACTTGTCCTAGTAATGGTGCAATACTCCAATTATCATGCACACGAACATGGTTAGGGCGTTTGTAAGCCCAAAGTGCACCACTACAAACTCATAGTGTCCATATCTTTTCCTGAAATCAGTTCTATGAAAATTCTCCTCCTTGATTTTCAATTGGTGGTAAGCTGACTTCAAGCCAATTTTGGAGGAAATTGCTTCTCCTCTTAACTGGTCAAATAGATCATCAATCCTCGGTAATTGCTACTTATTCTTGATGGTTACCTTATTTATCTATCTGTAATCAGTTCACAATCTAAGGGTTCTGTCTTTTTTCTTTATGAATAATACTATTTCTCCCCAAAGAGACACACTTGGCCTTATGTAACCCTTGTCAAGCAATTCTTTCCATTGCAATTGTAGCTCGACCACCTCTCGGTTGCTCATTCTATATGGAGCCTTGGATGTTGGTGTTTCTCCTAGTAACAACTCGGTAGATAAATCTATCTCTCTGTGAGGAGGTAATCCAGGGACCTCCATTATAAGAACATAAGCAAACTGTTGCAAAACAATGTAATTTTAAATCAATTCAATTCCCTTAACTTTTTTTTCTCTATCAGCTTCCTCATT
This sequence comes from Pinus tabuliformis, assembly GCA_031772625.1. Classification (NCBI taxonomy): domain Eukaryota; kingdom Viridiplantae; phylum Streptophyta; class Pinopsida; order Pinales; family Pinaceae; genus Pinus; species Pinus tabuliformis. The sequence goes on along the minus strand of CM062820.1, from coordinate 1,527,662,789 downwards.
TTGGTCAAATTTTACTATAGACAACATGCATATTTTCCTGATATTGTGTTTGGTTTTCATAGAATTGATCATCCTTACTTATATGGGCTTATTCTTGCCTTGCAATATTCTCTTCGTTCCTTTCTCATCCAAGAATTCCATTTCTTTCTCATATAAATCTACCTTGGTATTATGTGACTATAACCAATACATGCCTAATAATATGCCATACCCACCCAATGGTAACACATTAAGGTGGGTTGTTGTGGGCATTCCATTGAGTTCAAATGCACATGAATTTATCCATGGATGATTCTTCTCCTTGTTCCCATTTCCAGTTGAACTAACCAAGGTTCTTGATGCAATTCCTTTCCCAATCCACACTTCTCAACAAGTTTTGGGATGATGTAGGTATAGTTAGAAACTAGATCAATTAAAATAGAAATGACTTATTGTTATAGCTTGTTAAAATTATGCAATTGTGGTCAAATTCCAATTTGTACATCTTAGTTTATAGATATAATTATTTCATTGAACTCCTCTTTTCAAGAAGACAAAAATCGACGTAAATATCACTCAAATCGGATAAGGAATAGTGTACTTATGAATCAAATCCCACATGTGCATATTTGATAAGGTCGACCCTAAAGCAAAAGTGGACCACCTTAAAAGGCTATAAATACAAGTGCCCTATACTTAATTTAGACACAACGATGAGACACTCTTCATCTTGGTTTTTGGCTCACACAAGTCTAAGGCTCATCTGTGGAGGATCAGGTTCACTCTGAGGAGAAATTACAGGGTCTAAAGCTCACATCTTAGATTTAGGGTTTTGGGCCTTAGTCACGGGCACAAAACATGAAGAATTTCAATGAAGTCACTCACATAGAAGCTCATTCATGTGAATGGAGCCTTCCAGTAGCATGTATAACTTTTCATCCATGCGAATGGGAGTTAGGGTTTCCGCAACACATATCTAATCCTAACTGCTTGCATGCCAAGCTTAAGGGAGCATCTAGGAAGCTATAGTTGCTTGCATGACACCTCCTGCATGCGACCAAGACCTAAAATATGATATCTGATCCGGATTTAAATAGGAATGCAATAAAATATAGAGATAACCATAAAGACAGATATGCAATGGAAATAATACTTCATTTCATTAATGGAAAATACTGATATATGCTTACAAATAGAAATAGAAATAATCCAGCTAGGGCGATGGTAGCTTATCTCTGAGAAGAGATGTGTTAGCTACATGCCTCTGAACTGTTCCGAATTGTATTTACAATGAGGCTCGAAGGCCTATTTATTATTGAGAAACAATGGAAAACCCTTCACATTCCAAAACCTAACCCTAGAAGATGAAACGCCAAATTGTGGGCCCCGTTTTGGGGTGAGTTGGACAGCCAACTTCCCGGGGTCGCGAATTGGTTTTATTATCTCTGTTTGATGCGCATGATAGCCCGTTGGAAAGATCTCTCCGAGGACTACAATGGAAAAGATGATTTTTACCAAAAAAATTGTTGGCGGTAGATTTCCCAAAAAACGTCGTTTAGGGCCTCAAAACGGCTCTGGAAGTTCAGGACCCGAAAAACTACTAAAAATAGTAAGTTGTGCTACAATTAAGGAAACTGAAAATGCTGAGAGAAACAATGGTGGGGGTCCAGGTGGACTTGGCAGGTGGCCACCAAGATCCACTTGGATCATTCCTCCCCCCTTAGGAAGCAATGGTCCCCATTGCGTTGAGTTCCTCCATGAGATGAGGAAACTTTTGCTGAACTTGGTCCCTGGTGAGCCACTTGCCCTCGTGAAGGAGTTGGCGTGCTTTGACAACTCGATACAGTTGGATATTCTGTTGGCGAGTGTTATTGACCTGTGTGTCCATGATCTGATCAGTTGCAGCTTGTTCCATGCAATCTGCATCTAATTCTGTGGGTGTGAGCTATTCTGCAATGTCGGATGTGTCTAACATTGGTGGAAAGTATGGCCGAAGGCGGTCCACATTGAACACTGGGTGTAGGCCAAGGAATGGGGGAATGCTGAGCTCAAATGCATTATCTCCCATAGCCTTAATAATGGTGTAAGGACCATATCAGAGTGGTCTCAGTTTCTGATAGGCTCCAGTAAGGTGTTCCTTTTGCAAATGCAACCAAACTTTGTCGCCCACTTGAAACTTGTGTGGCACCCGATGTTGATCATGTCGCTGCTTGTACTTGGCATTTGATTTTTCCAGAATGTCATGGACCTGCTGGCGAATATGTTCAATGTGCTCAATGAAGCTGGTTGCCTTATCTATTTCGGACTGGACATGAGCTAAATCTGTGTGAGCAGCTGCAAGTGGCATGGCCACATCAATGGCGCATAGTGGCTGGAATCCCAGGCCCACCTGAAAAGGGTTGTGGCCTATCGAGCTATGAAGAGCTTGGTTTTAGCTGTGCTGAACATAGGGGAGGCTCTCGTCCCATGTGCGTGGATGCTTTGAGTTGTACATGCACAGAATGTTTACAATCATCCGATTGACAACCTCTGTCTGGCCATCAGTTTGAGGATGGAAGGCTGTGGACTTAGTGAGTTTGGTGTCCAACATTGACCAGAGACTGGACCAAAATGTACTGAGGAACCGACTGTCCCGATCTAAGATGATAGACTGTGGGATCCCAAAGTGCACCCAAACTCGTTCAAAGAAGAGTTTAGCAGTGGCTTCTTCTGTGATATTCTTCTTGTAGGCCGCCATAGTGGCCATCTTCGAGAACCTGTTGACGACCACAAAAACACAATCATTTCCATGCTTAGTGGAAGGAAGGCCTGACATGTAATCCATGGAGATGGATTCCCAAGGTTGACTAGGGGTAGGAAGCGGGGTATAGAGGCCTTGCTTCTTGATGGTTGGTTTGGCAATGGCACAGGAAGTACATGATCTGATGTATTTCCTGACATCCTGTCGAAGATTTGGCCAATAGAAATACTTTTGCAGTACTGCCACCGTTTTCTCGACCCCAAAATGCTCAACAGCCCGACTGTAGTGTGCTTCCCAAATCATCTTGGCACGCTCGCTTGAAGGAACACAAAGGTGACCCAGGTGGCATAACAGGGCATCTTTGAGATGAAAATCTGGAACACGCCGACCCCCCAAGAGTGTCTGGTATGTGTGGCCAAATTCTGGGTCACTTTTGTAGAGAAGTGGCCAATCAGAAGTCTCGTGCCCACAAGAGTTGAGCACGGTGGTTAACGCCATGATTGGTGGTCGACTGAGGCAATCTGCAACATTATTGGTGCTGCCCTTCTTATATTTGATATTCAAATGGAACTGTTGCAGATATGTAGACCACTTTTGATGGTGATCATTCTGCAATTTCCTTTGGGTCTGTATGAACTGCAGCGGTCGGTGGTCTGTGTGGATGACCATTTCCTTCCCCAAAATGTAATGCTTCCATTGTCGGCAGGCCTGCACAATGGAATACATCTCTTTATCATAAGTGGGATACTTCCGGACTGTGTCTGAAAGTGTTTCACTGTGATATGCCACTGGATGCCCGTGTTGAGTAAGGACTGCCCCAATAGCATAGTCAGAGGCATCTGTCTCGACCTCAAATGGTTGTTGTAAATCTAGTAATGCGAGCACCGGTACTGTGCAGAGGCGATCTTTCAACTCTCTGAATGCCTTCTATTGAGATGCAGACCAGAAGAATTTCGCTTTCGCTCCTCCCTTGGTGACTTGACTCAAGGGCCAAGTAATATGAGAAAACCCCAACACAAACCTGCGGTAGAAGTTGGCAAGACCTAGAAAGCTGCAGAGCTTCGTCAAAGTGGTTGGAGATGGCCAATCCTGAACAACTTGGATCTTGGCCAGATCTACATGCACCCCTTGTTCATCAATAATGTATCCCAAATACTGAACCTGGGTCATGCCAAAAGTGCATTTCTCCAAATTGGCACATAGCTTGTGTTGCTGCAGTGTTTGAAGAACCTGTCGGATGTGGTGGAGGTGCTCTTCCCAACTCTGGCTGAAGATCAGAATGTCATCCAAGTATACCACTACAAATGAGTTGGTGAATGGCCACAAGATGTCATCCATTAGCCTCATGAAAGTTGCAGGAGCATTCTTCAATCTGAAAGGCATAACCAACCATTCGAAGAGGCCCTCCTTGGCTTTGAAGGCAGTCTTCCACACATCAGAGGGTTCGATTGGTACCTGGTGATATCCTAACTTCAGATCAATCTTGCTGAAATATTTTGCCCCCTTTAGTTGGTCCAAGAGGTCATCAATCCGCGATATCGGGTACCTATTACGGACAATGATCTTGTTCAGCGCCCGATAGTCAATACATAGTCTCCAAGTCCCATCCTTCTTCTGTACCAACACGATCGGGCTCCCACAAGGTGATGAACTTGGACGGATGTGACCTTTCTGCAACAGCTCCTGAATCTGCCTCTTGATTTCTTCGTTCTCCAGAACGGAGCGCCAATAAATTGGTCCATTGGGTAGCGGTGCACCTGGGGTCAAATCGATGGAGTGCTTGACTTGACAGTGCAGAGGAACCCCTGCAGGGGAGGTGAAGATGTCCTCGTACTCCTTCACGACCTTATCCATCTGTAGTTTTCGTGCAGAGGGGTCTTGTCTAGAGGTCATGGCTACCGTCTTCTTCTTTCCTTGCGGGCGTATCATCAGGAAAACAAATTTCCCAGTCTTGGAAATGAGCTTACTGCATTGTTTTGTAGTAATAAAAGAGATGGCGGTAGGTGGTGCTACCTCTGGTATCCTGTACAACTTATTTCCCAATGTAACAATAACAGCACGGGGCCTTGATTCATACACAGCATGTCGCTTCCACAAGTATGGTTGTCCTAATAATACATCACAAACTTCAAGGGGAGCAATGTCACAAAATACCTCATCCGTGAAGGGCTTGATGTTGTACAGAAGGCGACACTGCTGGCTCACGCGAAGATCCCATCCTTGGTGAAGCCACCCGATGGTGTATGGTTGTGGATGTGCTGTGGTTGGCAAGCCCAACCGCTTCATGACCTCTGCCAAAATGAGGTTCTTTTGGCTCCTGCTATCGACAATGAACTGTAGCGGGGAGCCCTTTACCCACATCTGGGAGTGGAAGAGATGCTCCTCCTCTTCTGGATCTTCGGGTTCATTTTTCTGGATCTTTGCAGTAGCAACAGTGGCATTGGGATTTGCATCAATGATCTGCTTCCCTTTGTCATCCCCTTGTCGGGTTCTGACTCAGAGTCGGAACATGAATCTGATTCTGGAACCTTTAGTTCAGCCACCAGTGACTGCTTGGCTCGACACTCACTGGTGTTGTGAGTGGAGCTCTTATGGAACTCACACCATTTTCCCATGTCCTTTTTCGTCTTCGCGGTGCTGTTCTTTTCCTAGAGCTTTGGCGGGTTGTCTTGGGCTGCCTCGCCTTGGCTTTGTCCTTTGTTCAGTGTTTTAGGGGCACCTTTCCCTTGCTTCAGATTCACAGATCCAAAGTCTCGCTTCTTTTGTTTAAACTTCTGCTCGACCTTGACGGCATATCGGTACACTGTGCCGAGCGAGGAGATGTTCAAGAATTGTATTTCTTCCTGGATGTACTTGTGCAGGCAGCCGCGGTATTTGAGTATCAAATGCTGCTCCGTATCCTTGATACCCAACTTTGTGCGAAGGGTATGGAAACGATTGGTGAACTCTGGCACATCTTGGTCCCTTCCCTGCCGCAACGTGGTCCATTTTATGTATTCATCCTCATAGCTTCCGACAGGGTAGTACAGCTCCTTGATGGCATCCCGGAATGAATTCCAGGTGGGTGCAGCTAAAAATAGTGAGCCAGTATTTTCATCCTTCTGCTCGCAGTAGGTTTCCCACCGGTCCTTGACGTGGGGGGCTGCTTTGAGAAGAGCGAAAACAATCTTTTCTCGGCTTGAAAATTCATGAACAGAAAAATAACCCTCCAACAGATTTAACCATTTATCTACAGCATCTGCGTCTATCTAACCCTCAAATATGGGGATTTCAAAATTAACTTGTACCTTAAAGGGCATGGCATTCCCAGAGTAGCTGTTGGAAGCCGATGCGTCGCTTCTGGGTAGCCGTTGTAGGATTTGGGCAAAACTGTCAATCATCGCGTTCCGTTGTCGCTCGAGGGCTTCTTCGAGCAAGATTTTGATAGGATCTCCTGCCCCCTCGTCTTTCTTCTCATCCACCATAGGAGGCCGTCGGGATCTGCGAGGCTGGTCTCGCAAAGGTTCGACCAGTTCAAGCTCTAACTCCTTATATCTCGACCTCGTTGGGGACATGCAAAGAAAAACAGAGAAAAAGCATACCCCTCTGATACCACTGATCCGGATTTAAATAGGAACACAATAAATTATAGAGATAACCATAAAGACAGATATGCAGCGGAAATAATACTTCATTTAATTAATGGAAAATATTGATATATGCTTACAAATAGAAATATAAATAACCCAGCTAGGGCGATGGTAGCTTATCTCTGAGAAGATATGTGTCGGCTACATGCCTCTGAACTGTTCCGAACTGTCTTTACAATGAGGCTCGAAGGCCTATTTATTATTGAGAAACAATGGAAAACCCTTCACATTCCAAAACCTAACCCTAGAAGATGAAACGCCAAATTGTGGGCCCCGTTTTGGGGTGAGTTGGATAGCCAACTTCCCGGGGTCGCGAATTGGTCGTATTATCTCTGTTTGACACGCATGATAGCCCGTTGGAAGATCTCTCCGAGGACTACGACGAAAAATACAATTTTTATCAAAAAAATCGTTGGCGGTAGATTTCCCAAAAAACGTCGTTTAGGGCCTCAAAACGGCTCCGGAATTTCAGGACCCGAAAAACTACTAAAAATAGTAAGTTGTGCTACAATTAAGGAAACTGAAAATGCTGAGAGAAACAATGGTGGGGGTCCAGGTGGACTTGGCAGGTGGCCACCAAGATCCACCTGGATCAATATCTCACTCTTCTGAAGTTTTTCACATTCATTACATGGTTCGACTATTGATTGCAGATAATGACATTTCACTATAGACTTCTGAATCATGGTTTTTATTATATGCATTGTCGGTTCATTTCATGGATGTTGTAGTTGTTTTGTTGGTTAGTTGCATAGATGAAGATATGGATCATTGTAATTTTTTTTGAATAATTTGATGACAATCTAAGAAGAAGAATAATTTGAAAGGGTTTTCTCCAGAGTGGGTTTTTCCCTGGTCTCCGACCAATCCTGGTGTCTCTATGTGTGCATGATTTTCTTCTGTTGTTTCTTTATGTTCCATTGCATTGATGATGATGATATTGTTCTTTCTACATAGTTGCATATGATACTAAATAATGATGTAAATATGAATAATATTATGAGGTGAAATTAATGTGTCAATGAAGAAATGCAATTATCAAAGAAAAGAACAATATAGCCCTATGAAAAATTAAGATGTTATTAGAGTTGGGCTGAAGAAAAGTCATGGAGATCACTCATATGATGAAACCATTGATGGAAGCAAGTGAGGATGAAGGAAACCTAAACTAATTCTAGGGTTTGAAGGAAACCCTAGCTAGTTTGGTTATTAGGGTTTGATGGATATTATGAGGTTAGGGTTTGAGAGAAACCTTGGTTTGTGGAAAACACTTGAGATATGAAACCTAGAAACCCTAGCAGGGTCAATCTGAATATTCTCAAGCACTTGTGTCATACTTGATGAATCCCTAGATGGGATAGTATCTATTAGTCTCAATTACTAATAAAATTGATGAATATATATTGAAGGCAACAAGTGGACAATGGAAAGTAATGGCTCTTGAAGGCTAGTTTAAGAGAGAGATGATTACCTCTCGAAGATAAGTACTTTTTATTTATGATGCTCCTTTATGTCTTTAATTTGGTCTTATGGATCTAATTATTGTTTTGATTATGCTTCCTGCATATATATATATATATATATATATATATATATATATATATATATATATATATATATATATATATGAGTATTTGGATGCTCCTAACTTCTTCATGAGATATCATAAGTGGATCCTTCTTGATGATTGTGGCTAGTGTAGGAAGAGAAGGTCTAGCATCAGAAAATAGGCTCTTGATGACAATGTCACAAAGTGCTATAATGGACAGTAATGGCTCTTTAAGGTTGGTTTAAGAGGGAGATGATCACCTCTCATTGAAGATAAGTTTTTTTTGATTTATGATGCTCCTTTATGTCTTTACTTTTGACTTATGGGTCTGATTATTGTTTTGATTATGCTTCCTGCATATATATATATATATATATATATATATATATATATATATATATATAAGATTATTTGCATGCTCCTAACTTCTTGATGAGATTTGATAAGTGGATCCTTATTGAGGATCGTGTCTAGTGTAGGAAGAGAATATCTAGCATCAGAAAGGAGGCTCTTGAAGAAAAAGGTGACAAAGCGCTACAAGTTGCCTATGTAAAATAAGAAGGTGCATATGTATCTAAACACTACAAGGTATGCAGGGTATATTGTTTCAATATTATAATATTGGATGGAAAGGTAAGCCCTAAGGTATGATGAGAATATCTCCTTCTCAAATGACTCATACATGCATATGAAAGTTATTTGGATTCATGGTTCTTATGATGAAATAGTGCACTTGGTATTGAAAAAATATCTTACTTCTTGAACATGATGGACTTCTTGATGCTACTTAATTTTGATCCTTGATATAGTGGTATAATTGATGTTTTGTTAACATATATCATTGTGGATATCTTGATCCCATAAATAATGGTAGCACTTTGAATCTAATAGATGGTAACTTGATGTTATTGATATCATTTGTGAAAAGCATAGTAGCTAAAATTCTAACAATAAGATTGATACCCAGGATCTTTTGTTGACCACGGTTATGTTGTGATGTGTTTTGTAATTATGGTATATAGTAAAATTGAATGTCATAACTTGATGGATTGAGTTATGTGACATATAAGTAATGCATGTGATCATGATTCTTGAATTCAACTCCTATTATCTCTTTCATACTAACCCTTGATGACATATTGATTTCATGATGAAGTAGCTAATGATAACATAATATAACCATGATGAATATGTGATATGGTCTGACTTTATGATCTAATAGATCTATTGATGCATGATAGCATTATAGACAAGTTGATGGCATGAATGAAGATGACTAAAGTGGATTCCCATTTAGAGGGAGAACATATCCATAAGATCACTTCTCCTATTTTCATTTACATTATATACTCTTTATTATTGAAGTATGATTTATGGGCATGAATAGACAAATATTTGACATTGTTGACCTACAACATAGTTCTGATATGAGGTGAGATCATTTTCTCTTACTCTAAGCCTCAGTCGCATGAAATAAATCCTACAGGTGTGACTATAGCCTCCCAACTACACGAAATAAAGATCAACCATGCGACTGAGTCATTGAGATAGTTCTGGGCACGTTTGACCACATTAAATCACTTATTTTTCTTTAGAGAGTGACTAGGAAGCCTCAGACTCTTTCTTAACGTCTTGAAGGGTGTGATTGTTATCTCCCAACCACACAGAGGAAGGCTTATGGGTTTGACTATGCCTGCAGGATACAAAAATGAAGTTTTTTTTCATGAAATAAGATGTTCACCTAAAATATTTCAGTTCTACAGTCATGAAGCAGACAACAGAAAGTTCTATGAGTAGGGAAGTTTGAATGATTACTATAACATGAATATGTAGACTGAACTTGTGTTTGGAGGTGACCAGGAATGCATCTAGATATGTCATTATGTTTGTGCTACAAGAGTTTCACATGATTTGGTTGTTTAATATAGATAAGAAATGTTTGGAGTTTTAAAATGATGCTTGATAATGATTTAGAATTATGGCTTGATGTTAAGATATGTTCTGGACTATAGATCTCACTATGAAAGAAAATTTGGATTTGACCTAATGACTAATGATTTGATCTAACAACTGATGATTTTACTTGATGACAATTCTATGTGGGTATAGTTACTTTCAGTGACTAATATTGGTATTCGATAATGGTTTTGTATTTTCCTCCTCATTATTATCACATTGGTTGAAGTATTGATCATTTTGATTCAGTGTGAAGTAATCTGACAATGAATGGGTGGAACCTGCATAAATTTTTCTTGGTGTATGCATTTGCATCTAGTGACTTATATTATGATCATGAGGATGACTTAATACTATTTTGGAAATGAAAACTTGTTCAGAAGATAATAGATGAAGTCATGACTTGATGAGAGCTATACCTATCACCTGGTCTAAAGAATTGATATTGTGATGATCTTGATATTGGTTCTGATCTGGCATCTAAATATTGATAAGATGACTTAGTTGATTTGATTGTAAAATATTGAGCATATTGGCTTAGAAAAGTGTTATTCTTGCTGAGAGTATTGTATGAAAAAATATCCTTGATCTTGTTGTGTTCGCATTAATAGTTATCTAGTGAAGTTAGGATGATGTGTTGATACAAACCTCTACTTCAGAAGTGTTCCAAGGTATGGCTTTGATTTTGGTTTTGGTTTTTATATATTGATGGTCTACTATTGACAGGTAATAAGCCTATGATGATCTAAGTAGGACGGAGATGGCTTTTGAAGCTTGAAATATTGAATCATGGCATGATGAATCAATTTTTGAATTTGGGAAAAGAATATCTATATTGTGAAGCTATCAAAGAAGTATTGGAAAGTGGAAATGCAAATCCTTGTACACTCTAATTGAATTTCAAGAAGTTGGGAAGAGATATTGTTTAACTTGACTTGGAAACCAACAACTGATTGAAGCATTGATGTTCCATTTTGAACATTTCTCTCTCTCTCTCTCTCTCTCTCTATATATATATATATATAGAGAGAGAGAGAGAGAGAGAGAGTATATATATATATATATATATATATATATATATATATCGAGCGAGAGAGAGAGAGAGAGTTGAAGCATTGATGTTCCATTTTGAACATTTCTCTCTCTCTCTCTCTCTCTCTCTCTCTATATATATATATATATATATATATATATATATAGAGAGAGAGAGAGAGAGAGAGAGAGAGAGAGAGAGAGAGAGAGAGAGAATTAACGAATATATATATATATATGGCGTGCATAGAACCTGGATGAATTCATGATTGAGCCGCTTCATACACATTGAGTTGTCCATGAGCATCCTTCGAGATATTTGCATGTGATGATAAATTTGAGAGAGAGAGAGAGAGAGAGAGATAACGAATATATATATATATATATATATATATATATATATATATATATATATATATATATATATATATATATGGCGTGCATAGAACCTGGATGAATTCACGATTGAGCCGCTTCATACACATTGAGTTGTCCATGAGCATCCTTCGAGATATTTGCATGTGATGATAAATTTTTGAGAGAGAGAGAGAGAGAGAGAGAGAGAGAGAGAGAGAGAATAACGAATATATATATATATATATATATATATATATATATATATATATATATATATATATATATATATATATATATATATATATATTGCGTGCATAGAACCTGGATGAATTCACGATTTAGCCGCTTCATACACATTGAGTTGTCCATGAGCATCCTTCGAGATATTTGCATGTGATGATAAATTTTTATCTGAGATATTTATTCTACGATACATGACTACTTGGATGTATTGATGATGATTAGGATCGTTCTTGATGATATGAGAAAATTAGGATGTTTCCTTAGTATGAGATCTTCCATGATATCTTGGATGAGAGGTCCATATCATGACCGAGGTTGAGTACGTTGTTTCTAACATGTCTAGCTGTGAGGCAGGATAAAAAAGCTCCTTAGAGAGTCATCTGAGTAGGATCTGGATATGATATGGATATATTATGATGACAAAGAGTGGGAACCAATTGTAAGAGAATCCCATATATAGTTGGGACTGAGTTACCTTCATATATTTGGACAGTGTTGTTGTATGAGACAAGCTTAGGCTTGTGGTTGGCACCTCCTTAAGATGGAGGATGACTATTGTACCCTTTTTGTAATATATATGATTATTTCTGTTCTAATATGATATTTGATTTGATGACCTGCATGAACAGGAGACAACTTTTATTTCTACATGATGATCAAGATGATATCAGATATGATTATGATGAGACTAGTGCCGATCGAGGACACTGAGCCAACTCTCCCTCCCTGTCTGAGCTCCTAGGGTGTGAATTGAGATAGAGGACTCCTGGGTTTGAGGGAGCTCTGGAAAGTAGGGTATCACCCCTATATGTTACTCATGGTGTTGAAGATGCTTCTGCCCTATCTTCATAGGGTCAGAGATGTTTCTCCCCTATTTGGTCTATATAAAGTATACCCTAATTGGCATCATACCCACAAGCAGGGTTTGTTGGGAATACCATTCCCCGTCTGGACAACAGGTTGAGAGTGTATTTGGGGTGTACAACCCAAGTCGATTATGATGCAGGTTTTCTACTGTGTGACTTCTTAGAGTCATCGATGGGAAGATCGACAAGCAATAGGATTTGGTTGATATTTTCTCCCCTATACGGTTCCAGGTTGACAATGAGCTCCATGTGATTCCAGTGTTGAGTTGTGCTCCCCTATGATTTCGGATATCTTAATGATTGATATGGGATTGTAGATGTATAGCTCCTCCATGAGATTTCGGGTTGAGATATGCTCCCTGATGTGGTTCTAGGTTGATATGTGATCCCTAATGATATGATCTCTGATGATGATGTGGGTCGTAGATTTAAATCTCCAACGATGTTCTCGTGTAGTAGCCCACTAGTATAGATTCTGGGTAGTAGCCCGATGGAGAAAGTGTGGTAAACTGAGTTCCCCTCTGATGTCAAAATTTTTCTTCTTTTAGATTCAAGAATATTCAATGTATGAGCAGGGAAAATCAAGAGATAAAAAATAATGAACAAGAGATGAATTGATATGATCAATGATGATATGAAATGATGAGATACTTGACACTGTATATGATTTGTCGACATGAAACTCATGAAATGATGCAGGTGGAATTCTCCCTAGTTGAGAGGGAGTGTTAAAATTATACAATTGTGGTCAAATTCCACCTTTGACATCTCACTTTATGGAGATAATGATTTCATTGAACTCCTCTTTTCAACAAGACCAAAATCAACCTAAAGATCACTCAAATCAGATAAGGGAAAGTGTACTTATGAAGAAAATCCCATGTGCGCATATTTGAATGGTCAACCCTAAAGCAAAGTGGACCACCTTGAAAGGATAGAAATATAAGTGCCCTATACCTCATTTAGACCCAATGATGAGACACTCTTCTATCTTATTTTCTGGCTCACACATGTCTGATGCTTGTCTGTGGAGGATCAGGTTCGCTTTGAGTTGAAATAGTAGAGTCTGAAGCTTGCATCTCTGATGTAGTGTTTCAGGCCTCAGTCATAGGCACAACACAGAAAGGATTCGACCACATCCGCTCAAACAAAATCTCATCCATACGACTGGAGTATTCCAGTCACACACCCAACTTTCCATCCATGTGACTGGGAGTTAGGGTTTCCACAGTCCAAATTTGACCCCAGTCGCTCACATGTCAGGCTTAAGGGAGTGACTGAGAAGATATAATCGCTCACATGACACATCCAATCTGCGACTAGGACCTAAGAGATGAAATCTTAGTCTTCCAAAGTTTTCACCCATTGACCACAAGGTTAGACAATTAACTGCAGAGAGTGACAGTTCATTACAAACTTCTGAATCAGATTTTTGACTATATACATTATTGGGTTCATTTCATGGATGTTGTAGTTATTTTGCTGGTTAGTTGCATAAATGAAGATATGTATCATTGTACTCCCTTTTTTGAATCATTTGATGACAATCTAAGTAGAAGAAGAATTTTAAAGGGATCTGCCCATAGTGGGTTTTTCCCTGGTCTCTGACCAATCCTAGTGTCTCTATGCGTGCGTGTTTTTATTCTATTGTTCCTATATGTTCCGCTATATTGATGATGATGCTATTAAATGTTGTTGTAAATATGAATAATTTTATGATGTTATGGGGTGAACTTAATGTGTTAATGAAGAAATGCAATTATCAAAGCAAAGAACAATATATCCCAATGAAAAATTAGCATAGCCTACCTTCCATCTCAATGATGGATGCCTAGTGATCTGCTTGGTGATTGTCCACCACTTCATAGATCCTTGGTATACTCCAAGCCACTTAACCCACTATACTTGCCTCTTGAGAATTGTAAATCTTTTGTCCAACATTCTACTAATGTGGGGAATCTCTCCTCATGTGATCCCCACCATAAGTTCAACACTTGAGTGGTACTTGGCCTTCAAGCTTAGGTTTTACTGGCACTAGTTGTTGCATGTTTTTCTTGATGAAAACATTGTTTCTTTGTTGAAACTATTGTTCCTGAGATGGGTGCTTCACTTCCCTCCTATTCGAGTTTCTTTTGGGTCAATTCTTATCACATTAGCATTTCTCTTGACCTGCCAGTTACCCCTGATTTTAGGCCTGTGCTTCGCTTGTTCATAGAAGTGCTTTAATTTCTTGATAACATCCTTCAGGTTTTGGGGTTCCAACAGTTCGATTTTATCTCTGAACACCATGGGAAGCTCATTTATGAACCTGTTGTCACTCACTGCCAAATGTGTTTTCAGTTGTCCAAAGTGAAAAAGATCAGTGAAGTTTGAAGCCATCTTCCAAGCCACAAAAAATATGAGAGATAAATAAGTCCCTCTCCATTGGATAGTTCTCATAATAACTTTCCAATGGTATATGGAACTGCTCAAATGGACCCCAGAATTAGAAGATATGGCCTATTAAATATGGGGGTTTTGTCACCTTTGAAAGGAGGAAAGAATCGCAGGTTTGGGGTAAAACCACCAATCAAAAATAGTTGATATCGCAATTTGATGATCAACGGGTCCAAGCAGTGACGAGGAAATCATAGGCTTAGGATAAAACCAATGATCACCGACATTGCAAATCGGAAATTGGCGGGTCCAGGCATATCGATGATTGTCAAGTCCAATGGACCACTCTTAATAATTTGCAGGAGGAATATGTTGATGGTGTTAAAACACCAAGAGGGCCGAAAACAATTTAAAAAAGGTTTGCAGCGAAAAACCAAGGGCAGGCAGACTCTTTATCTCTCCTCTAGGGAGCCACATGGAAGAGCACTATTGGAGCCAATAAATACATAGTGGCACTAACATCACCATGATGTGGTAGTAGGAAGGAAACGTGGCATGATGATGCATTTTCTGGGTCCTATGGGGGAATATCTAGGTGACACATGTCACCACTCAAGAAGTGACATGTGGCGGTGATGACATCACCAATCGGAAATCAACGATCGGTGAAACAAGGCATCATTCCATAGTGAAACCTCTGATTGTGATCATGCGATAAAGGGGCTCTAATAAGGGGGTTGGCCCACAGTCACATAAAGAACCAAATAACCAAGGGCTAAGCAAAGAAGGTGGTCAACAATTGGCAATCAATGAAACCTGAGATCACATCACTCCAAGTTACATCCCAGAGTGCAAGCCACTGATAAGAAACCTCTAGTATAAAGACCAAGCACTAGGTCACAATTCCTTAGTCCTATGATGTAGAAACACTTAAAGGGGCTAAACCGTAGGGGGCCAAAGGAGATCGACATTCGGAGTTTCTAATCCTGTTTAGTTTTAAATCCCCCGATCTCTGAGCTCTGATACACTCGTATTAATAGTTTCAAAGGGCATATATAGCTCCAATGTGTTTCGCAGGAATTTAAGGAGACGGATGAGTTGGTAGCTATGTTTAGAATCTATTGTGACCATCATGGGTGATCACTCTTGCTTCCTATAAGAGAAGAAAAAAAATTGTTAAGACCGAAAGCGATGGGAATTGACCGAGAGAGCATGAGGCCTAATGTAACAGAAACTCGGTTGGACCAGAGGCCAGCAAAGAGAGTGGCATGGAGATATTTCTCGAGGACCATCATTTCAGTTCACTTGTTGATTTTGTTTTGTTGATTTTGTTTTATTGTTTTTGATTGATATTGTTATTATGTTTTATTTTCCAATAAAAGTATCTTTTTGTTGTAATAATTGGAGGTGACAGAGCCAACATGCTGAGACAGCTAGTCATGAAGATAGTTAGAAGCTCTATCCTGAGATATTTTATAATTTCCATGTCTTCCCTCTCCTTATGAAAGGGAGGAAGAAACACTTAGAAAATTTTCTGAAGCCTAAAGATTAAATACATGTTATTTTTGAGACTGTATGACTTGCAGATTTGCATCTTTTCGAATATTAATGAAATGGTGGTGATTCCAACCTTTGAGTACTACAATATTTTACCTTTGTTAAATTCCATTATGTTCATGTTTCCTCTCTGATTTCATGTAATTGTAGCTTCCAAAATTTTTTCATATGTTCTTATAGATTCATTTGTGTTGACTCGTTAATGCACATGCATGTATGTACCTTTGATATTATATCTTTAAAATTGCGCTCCATGGATCATTGCACCAAATCTTCTTTCATCCATTATGTCTATCTTTAACTAAGATAAGTGTATAATTCTTGATGTTTCAAGCTCTATATGATGAGTTATTCTATCTCCTTCCCTTCTTTCATTGCTTTGAAAAGCTGATTAAACTGTAGGTCCTCGAACTACTCGGCCTCCACTAGTTTATACATATATTTCGGTGAGTTGTATATGTGAAAGAATACCAGAAATACATGGTTTATGTCCTTGGATGAATGAACCAACCCATGTTTTTTATTGTATATATGTGTTTACATATGTGTATAAAATGTATACAATGTCTCCGATTTCCTAAAAATCATATGTGACGCATAAAATCTAGATGTTACCAGGCACTGATCTTCTAAGAAACTTGAGGGTGTATCTGGAAGCGACAACATCTTTTGGCGCCATTGCTGGGGAATGTATTGAAGGATTTTCCCCCTAGGATATGAAAATTTAAGCACTCTTTATGTAGGTGAGCAAATAAATTCTGATTGCATCCTCAAAACCTTGGTAACTCCACAAATCTCATTATCATTCATCTTCCTGGCTTTTAGAAAGCCTCACACTCGCTCAGATACCTCTCAGCAGAAAACCCCTTATGTATCTCACCCAAAGAAATTAATTTTCAAGAGATTCTGGAAGGAGAAAACTCCTACTACCTATGATATTGTCTCATCATTCTTTGAATCTTCCTCATCCATCTCCCAACATGTTGTTAGTCATTGCTCATATCTTACTCCTAAGGTCCTTACCTACCCTGCAGAAGATGATCTAGAGAATCACACCCCCAAATCAGAGATCAAAGAGGAATAAATCTCAGTTACAACTCCTTTTGTTTCATTTCCTCCTCCTCCTAAGACTGAAAAAGGTAAAGCTATCCTCAATAATAGCAATATCCACTATACACTCAGTCACACTGCTCTCAGTCTAGTTACTCCAACCATTATGGTTTTGGCCCAAGTTCCTCTGGCAAATCTCAATCCCCCTCCATTAATCCAGATGGTTGTTCTGGGTTTCTTACTGAATAAATATGCCCCTCTTGATTTACCTCAACCCCTAAGTGCTATGCCTCAAGACTACCTATTTTTCCTAGGTTTAATGGGGAAGATGAAAACACTGCACAGAGACACATTGAAACCTTCTATGCTTTTGCTGAGAATCTAAATGTAGAACAATTGGATGTGGTCCTGAGACTCTTTATGCAATCCCTTGATGGAGAAGCCATAAAATGGTTTAAAGCCCTACCCAATGCATCCATCACCACCTGGGAAGAACTCAAAAACTATTTCACACAAAAGTGGGGTGAAAAGAGAGATCATGAGTATGTCCTCACAGAGTTCAATGCTATAAGGAAGAAGCCAAAAGAGGATATTTTAGAATTCATAAAAAGGTTCAATAAGTAGTATAATAACCTGCCTGTTGAGATAAAGCCTTCTCAAGCTATTTCTCACGTATTATTCGTGGGAGCCTTTGAGTCTGAATTTGGATTTATCCTAAGGGAGAGGAAGTCTCGTATTTTGGATCAACGCAAGTTGATTCTCTTGAGGTGGAAGAAAATTTCACCTCAGCAGGGAAGTCAAGAGGAAAGAATGAACCTACTGAGAAGAAAAAGGGGAAAGAAGAAACTTTCTCCTCTGGTCAAGCTAAAGAATTACCAGATCTGAAGTGGGAGGAAATGGATAAACTCATTAAGAGTTTATCTCATAAGGTGGTGAAACTTGAGCTTGAGAACAAGAGTCTCTCGAAACAGAATTCTCAAGGTAACAACTGAGGTTATAACCCACAATATAGAATACCACCATTGCAGATACTTCAAAGGGAAAGAAAAGATCAACTCGATTAGATCCCTCCTCCTCTATATATAGAAGATGATCTAGATGAGAAACTACCAAATACACATGAGATGTAGGGAAACTTGTATTCCTCCTTCTCTGAAGAGGAACATGAAAACACGGCTCACCATGAGATGTTCCATGATAGAGAAGAAAAAATAAATGAGGAAGACATAGGGGATTATTGTAAGTAATTTGTGGATTTCATGCAATCACAGCTACATCGAAGATATGATCTTAGATCTTCAAAAAAGAGGTTGAGGGAACCTGAACAACAAGAGGAAACTGCTCCCCAAGATATTCCCCCAATGTTAAATAAATGGAAAGGGAAGTTGAACCCTGATTCATCCAAAGTAAAAGTCTCCTTAAAGAAGGAATGCAATAGCTTTGAGGAACACACAGAAGAGAAGGAATTTGTTTTGATAAAAACTATCGGTGATAAAGAAAGAGAGGTAGAGCCAGGTGGCATAGAAGAGGGTTAGTATGCATTCAATCTTTAGAAGGAACTCGAGAAGGTAAAGCTCCATGTTCCCCTAATTGAACTTCTAAAAAAGCCCACTTATAAATCTCAAGTCTCCCAATTCATGCTTCTATCCACCTCAGTATAGACCCATGACTGCTTAAACATTCAAGAAGAAATACCAATGGTTGTTTTTAGGCATCGTGTTGAATAACTTGATTCTTCCACTGCACCCTTCTATGTGACCCCGGTAATTCATGACCTCTAATTGCATAACTATATGTTTGACTCTAGAGCCTTACATAACCACATGCCCTTAGCCTGATGGAACAACTTGGTTTACAGATCACCAGACCCTATAAGGACCTATACTCCTTTAACTTTAAGAGGATAAAATGCTTGGGAATGATAAAATATTTGGTGGTAAACCTGGCTTAGATCCCTGTGAAGAGTGTAGTGATGGACATAATAGTGGCAGGTATTCCCCCTCAATTTGGCATGCTCCTATATAGGTCTTAGGGGTCCAAGGTGGGAGACTCTATCAAATTAGATCTAACTTATGCCACTATTCCCACCTTTGGAGGTGAAGAAAGGAGGTTGTACAAAGAGTCCGTATTTGTGAAAATTGTGACCCCAGCTGAAGGTTCTGAAAATTCTCCAGTGTATGGAAAAGAAAGCGACCTCTCCTGCCTGTTCCTAGAAGAATATGACACCATATTAGAAGAAACACAAGTACATCTAATGATGTAGTTAGACAACCAACACACAGATAAAAAAAATGTATGGAAATTATACTTTGATGGAGTGAATTCCAAAGAGGGAAATGGAGCAGGAGTATTGTTGGTAAGTCCTGAGGGCAACTTAATACCCCTCCCATTCAAGTTGGAGTTTGAGGCAACCAATAATGTGGCAGAGTATGAAGCATTTCTCCTTGGGCTAAAAACAACAAGGAATATGAATATTCAATTCTTAACTGTGCATGGAGACTCCAAGTCGATTTTAAAGCAGATCTGAAATCAGTGCCAGGCTAAACACCCCAGATTCAAGAATTACCAAAATGAAGTATGGGATTTAATTGATAACTTCTTCCTGGCCTTTAATATCCAATTTTTGCCCAGAGAAGGAAAAAAATGGATAATTCCCTTGCTGTAGCAACGAGAAATTTCAAATCTCTTCAAAATCCACTCCTCAGGTGGAGGTCAGACACAAGCCCTCTATACCTTATAATGTCAAGCACTGGTAGGTATTCGAGGACAATGAGTAGATCAAATGATTTATGGAAGTAGATGGGGAGTTCACTAGCTGAACTATTGATTAAGGAGAGGAAAAAGATGCAGACCAAGAACAACCTTCGTGGGAAAACACAGTGGATGGAAAACAAATTATACAACTGGAAGGCAATACTATTCCTTGTGGGCTAGTTCCATTGGAAAGATTATTTAACAACAGTTATGTAGCCTCCAAAACAATGGCTCCACAGATGGACGAACAAGTAGAAGATTGAAATATCGGCTCAGAAGATGAACCTCAGATGGTCAAGCTATCAAAAGGAATCCCCTCACAATACAAACAAAGGTATTTAAATCTCTTCAAAATCTATAAGGATGTTTTTTCTTGGTCTTATGAGGATTTAAAATCATTCGATACTAACATCATACAACATAAGATTCCTTTAAAGAGTGGAATAAAATCATGCAAGCAAAAGCTCAGGTAGACTAATCCGCTCTTACTCCCCTTTATTGAAAAAGAAGTGAGGAAACTTCTACAAGCTAAAATCATAGTGCCTTTAAGGTACTTAGATTGGGTAGCCAACCCATTCCCAGTCTGAAAAAAAAAGTGGAGAAATAAGGTTATGTGTAGATTTTCGTAACCTTAATAGGGAATCTTTGAAAGAAAATCACCCACTACCGAAGATGGATTACATATTACATAAGGTGGTTGGATTAGTTAGAATGTCCATGATGGAGGGGTTCTCTGGTTACAACCAAGTGGCAGTCCACCCTGATGATCAGAAGAAGACTTCTTTCACCACACCTTGGGGAAATTTCATGTATGCTTGCATGCCTTTTGGTCTTATGAATGCAGAGGCTGTGTTTCAGAGAGCTATGGATATAGATTTTGTAGGGGAGAAATACAACTTCATATTTGTAGATTTGGACGATATCACAGTCTTCTCTAAGACTGATGAAGAGCACATCCTCCACTTGAAGCTCACCTTTCATAAATGCAGAAGGTATGGACTATCCTTGAATCCCAAGAAATCTCAGTTTGCCCTGAGTGAGGGGAAGCTACTAGGACACATAGTAGCACAAGAAGGAGTGAAAATTGGTCCTAAGTGAGTCAAATCTATCAGTCACATTCCTCTACCTATAAATAAGAAAGAGGTCCAAGTCTTTTTGGGGAGAATCAATTTCTTAAGAAGGTTCATTCCCAATTATGAAGAAATAGTGAAGGATATTAAATATATGCTTAAGAAGGAAAATTAAGTCAAATGGAGCCCTACCTCTCAATGTTCTTTTACTCCAATTAAAGAAGTTTTTTCTAAAGCACCAGTAGTAGTTAGCCCTGACTACTCAACAACTTTCTATATATTTTCTTTTACTTCTCCACATACTATTGCTGCAGTTTTTCCATAGAAAAATAAAGTTGGTTTTGAGTAGCCCATCACCTTCTTCAGCCAAGTCCTAAGGGATGCCGAGAAAAAATATAACATCTTAGAGAAACAAGCATATGCACTAGTCAAAGCTTTGAAGGCGTTTCGAGTGTATGTGCTATAGTCATAAATCACAACATTTCTCCCAACAATAGCGGTCAAGGACATCCTTGTGCAAGGAGACATTGAAGGAAAAAGGGGTAGGTGGATAGTAAAGATAGAGGAATATGAGTTAGACATAAAGCCTACTAAGCTCATAAAGGCCAGGGGTTGGCCAAGATTTGATCAGAATCTAAGTGCAAAGATTTGGGAATAAACCTGATAACAGAGGAAGACAAAACAAAAGTTCAACAGAATGGGATTAAAACAGTAGAGCAAAAGATCTATGCTAAATATGAGGGATCACGCTCATATAAGAATATAATCCATTATCTCTTATTCCTAAGGTTCCCACTAGAGCTGGATAAATCCAAATATAGAACGTTGAGACTACAAGCTCAAAAGTATATCATATCCAATTGTCAACTCTACTGGAAAGATCCAGTGGGAGTTTTTCTGTTATGTTTGGTAGAAGGATAAATTCATAAAGTGATTGAGGAATTTCATGGGGGATTTTGTGAAGGTCATTACAGCTGGAAGACCATAACTCACCAAATCCTCAAGGCAAGATTCTACTGGCCTACACTGTTTGGAAATGTACATTTACAAGTTAGGTAATGTCAGAAGTGTCAAGTCTTTGGTGAGAGACAAAAACTTTCTTCTCTTCCCCTGATCCCAGTGCATGTAGAAGAATCCTTCAGACAGTGGGGACTAGACTTCATAGGAGAGATAAACCCACCTTCTAGTGGCCAACATAAGTGGATGTTAATGGACACAAAATATTTCACCAAGTGGGTAGAGACCATTCCAGCCAGAAACGATACATACTCAATGGTAATTAATTTTATGGAGGAAAACATATTATCGTGTTTTGGTTTCCCTAAAAAAATCATCAATGACAATGCCCAGGTCTTCAATTCAGAAAAATTCAACAACTTATGTCAGAAATTCAATATCATCATAGGGTACTCCACTACCTACCATCCTCAAGGAAATGATTTAGCTGAGTCCTCAAACAAAAAAGTGGTGAGAGTGTTAAAGAAGACCATCACAGAAAATCAGAGGAATTTGGACACCCAATTGAAGTATTCACTTTGGGCTAACCGAGTGACTCCTAAATGTTCCATTGGAAAATTTCCTTTCGGGCTAGTGTATGGTAAAGCTGCAGTATTCCCAATATAATTAGCAATGCCAGTGGCAAAGTTACTACAAGAAGTTGAGGAGGAGCCAAGTGCTTTGACACGAAGGAAAAACCAACTAGTTGAGCTTCATGAAAACAGGAAATAGGTGGGGACAAAATTGGAAAATTACCAATAGAAGATCAAATCCTTATTTGACAAAATTTCCAAGGATCGACCTCTTCAACTGAGAGATTTAGTTCTCCGATGGGATGTCTGATGGGAAGAAAAAGGTAAATACAAAAAAGTTGATTCCCTTTGGTTAAGCTCTTTCAAAATTTTAGAAGAAAAAGGAAATAATACATACCTACTCGAAAATATGGAAGGTGAATCGTTGGAGCTACTAGTAAATGGTCAGTTCCTAAAACTCTATTTCTAGAGTTAAAGGTAACTATCTTGCACTCATTTTAAATACCAGTGTGTACATTGTAATCATGATATGAAATTTCCAGTTTTCTGTTTAAAATTTCACTTTCACAAAATTTTAACTTGTTTAAAAAGACTCCATGCCCAAAAAGAGAAGTTCAAAGACTGCAGGTTCTTGACGCATTGCAATCTAATGCCCCTTCCCCAGGTGGAGCCAATGTTGTCGCTCACTGCCAAATGTGTTTTCAATTGTCCAAAGTGAAAAAGAGCAGTTAATTTTGGTGCCATCTTCCAAGCTGCAGAAACTCTCATAGCTAAATTGGTCCCTCTCCATTGGATAATGCTCAAAATAAGCTTTCCAGCGGTATATGAACTCCTCAAATGGACCCCAGAATCAGAAGATATGGCCTATTAAAGATGGGGTTTTTGTCACCTTTGAAAGGAGGAAAGAATCACAAATTGGTGATTGGAGGTCCTGGCAGCGACAAGGCAATTAGAGGTTTGGGGTAAAACTAGCAATCAACAATTGTTGATATCGCAAATCAACGACCGGTGGGTCTAGGCAGCGATGAGGAAATCAGAGGCTTGGGGTAAAACCAATGATCAAAGATCATCGATATTTCAAATCGATCATGGGTGGGTCTAGGAATATTGGCGATCAGTGGGTCCAACAGACTACTCTTAAGAAGTTGCGGGAAGAATACACCGATGGTATTAAAACATCAGGAGGGACGAAAACAATTTGACAAAGTTTAGCAGTGAGAAACCAAGGATAGGCGGACCCTTTCTCTCTCCTCCAGGGGCCACGTGGTAGAGCACTATTGGAGCTGATAAAGACACAATAGCACTAACGTCACCATGATGTGGAAGTACGGAGGACATGTGGTGTATTGATCTGGTGTTTTCACGGTCCTATAAGGGCATATCCAGGTGACACATGTCACCACTCAAGAAGTGACACATGGTAGTGATGATGTCACCAATCAGCAATTGACGATCGGTGAAACAAGGCATCATTCTGTAGTGAAATCTCTGATTGTGATCATATGATAAAGGGGCTTCGATAAGGGGGGTGGTCCATGGTCACATAAAGAACTGAAGAACCAAGGGCTAAGCATAGAAGGTGGTTGACGACTGGCAATTGGCGAAAACTGAGATCGCATCACTCCAAGTTAAGTTCCCAAGTGCAATCCATCGATAAGAAACCTCTAATATAAAGGTTGAGCCCCAGGTCACAACCCTCGGTCCTATGATGTAGAAACACTGAAAGGGGCTAAACCATAGGGGGCCAAAGGAGATCGGCGTTCATAGTTTATAAAGCCTGTTCAGTTTTAAAGCCCCCAATCTCTGAGCTCTGATACACTTGTATTAACTATTTCACAGGGCATGTATGGCTCTAATAGTGTTCCACAAGAAGTTAAGGAGATGGATGAGTTGGCAATAGTGTTCAAAATCTGTTGTGACCATCATGGGTGATAGATCTCGCTTCCTATAAGAGAATAAGCAAAATTATTAAGACCGAAAGTGATGAGGAACTAGACAAGGGAGCATGAGGTCTAATGTAACAGGAAATCGGTTGGACCAGAGGCTAGCAAAGAGAGTGGCATGGAGATATTTGTAGAGGACCATCAATTCAGTTCACTTGTTCATTCTATTTTGTTGTTTTTTATTGATATTATTATTCTGTTTTATTTTCCAAGAAAGGTATCTTTCTGTTGTAATAATTGGAGGTGACAGAGCCAACACGTCGAGACAGCTAGTCATGCAAGCAACTGGAAGCTCTATCCTAAGATATTTTTTAATTTCCATGTTCTCCCTCTCCTTATAAAAGGGAGGAAGAAACACTTAGAAAATGTCATGAATCCTAAAGATCAACTGCATGTTATTTCTGAGACTGTATGACTTCCAAATTTTCATCTTTCAGAATATTAATGAAATGGTGGTGATTCCAACCTTCAAGTACTACAGTATGTCACCTCTCTACTAAGTTCTAGTATGTTCATGTTTCCTCTATGATTTCATGTAATTGTAGCTGCCAGAAATGTTTCATATGTTCTTACAGATTCATTTGTATTGACTCGTTAACACACATGCATGTATGTATCTTTGAGATTATATCTTTAAAACTGTGCTCCATGAACCATTGCACCCAATCTTCTTTTATCCATTATGTCTATCTTTAACTAAGATAAGTGTAGAATTCTTGATGTTTCAAGATCTATATGATGAGTTATTCTATCTCCTTCTCTTCTTTCATTTCTCTACAAAGTTGATTAAACTATAGGTCCTCGAACTACTCGACCTCCACTAGTTTATACATATATTTCGGTGAGTTGTATATGTGAAAGAATAAAAGAAATACATGGCTTATGTCCTTGGATGAATGAACCAACCCATGTTGTTTATTGTGTATATGTGTTTACATATGCGTATAAAATGTATATTATGTCTCTGGTTTCCTGAAAATCATATGAGACACATAAAATATAGATGTTACCAGGCACTGGTCTTCTAAGAAATTTGAGGTTGTCTCTGGAAGAAACAACAGAACCTTTGGATCTTGACTTTCTCATCCTTGAGATACGGTACATACCTCAACAGTTCCAAAAACTTGGCGATGTACTCATCACTAGTCAACTGGCCCATTTTGAGTTCATAAAACTATTTTTCCTTATTATCGTAGTATCACCCAGACATGCATTTCTCTTTGAAGAGCTTCACAAACTCTCCCCGGGTCAATTCCTTCCAGAAATGGATTAAACATTCCTCAAGTCTTCCCACCATATGTCGACTTTCCCTTTTAAGTTGTATGAGGAAACTCTAGCCTTCATATTCTTCGAATAGTCATGTATTCTAAAGAAATTATTCATTCCTAATAACCATGCTTCTGCATCATCTACTTTCTTTATATCCCCATAAAATGTAGGGGGATTTTCCTTCTTGAATCCTTCAAGCAAGTTCTCCTTTTCTTCGCTTACTAAATGATGGCGATGGTGAGAATGGTGATGCCTTGAATTGAAAGGTTTTCTTGAACACTACACCTGCGTGCTAGTTCCTCTTCTTAGAGTACTCAAAGGTTCACCTCCTAGCATAGTGTCCTCACTCCCTTGCTTATGTGTTTTCCTCGACCTACCATCGTTTGTGCCATTACTGTTTTCTTCATTTTCTTTAAGGATTTTCCTATCTCTACAATTCATCCTCCTCCCAGATTGCTTGTGACTATGCCAATCCAAGAGACTTTGCAACATGGATCAATTCTGAAGCAAGAGACTCCTCTAGTCTAGAATGCACATTAGCTCTGGTTGGAACTCTCCTTTTGGTTCCACCTGTAACACAAACCAACCAATCACATGATTAGAATCATGTACACTTATTTTAAGCAAGTAAACATGGAAAACATCATGAACTCTAACTGATGGAGGTAAAGGAAATCTATATGCCACTTGTTCAATCCCCTTAAGAATTTAAAATGGTCCACAATATCATGGTACCAATTTGGCACATGCCCGCATCCTTAGTGATTTTTTCTTGGGTCTAATTCTTAGGTAAACGTGTTCCCCCACTTGGAACTCTTTATGCACCCTGTGCTTATCAGCATAGATTTTCTGTCTATATTGTTCCACCTTCAAATTTTGCTTTATGATCTGAACCCTCTGTTCCATATCCTTAAGCATATCAAGTCCTACATGAAATTTCTTATCTGGATCGCTCCAGATAATAGGAGTATTACAACTTCTACCATACAATACATCAAAGGGGCTCATCTTTATTAACTCTTAGTTTCCATTATTATATGAAAATAGGTGGAAGATACTCTTCCCACCTCTTGGGCTGATGCATCACATACATCCTTAACACGTCGTCAAGGATCCAATTGATTCTAAAAAAATTTCCATGATTTTGTGGATGGTAGGTTGTGCTAAATGCTAGTTTTATTCCCAATCCTGCAAAGAATTCCTTCCAAAACATGGAATTGAATCTAACATCTATGTCTGACACAATATTCTTGGGAATTCCTTGTAGCCTCACGATCTCCTTTATGAATATTTTTTCTATGTCACTAGCATAATTGGTGGATTTAACTGCCACAAAGTGAGCTACCTTGCTAAGTTTATCCACCACTACCATTAGTACATCATGTTTCCTATATGTATTGGGTAATATTGTAATGAAATCCATAGAAATGACCTCCCAATTCCATTGTAGAATAGGGATAGGCTGCAACAATCTTGTCAGATGTTTGCATTTGGATTTTACCTACTGGAATTCAATGCATCTAGCTACGAAATATGCCACTTTTTTTTTTCAAATGTGGCCAGTGATAGTAGTTTTTAATGCCCATGAGGGATTTTTGATGCCCTTAGTGGCTTGAGTAAGGCTTGTCATGAAACTCTTTCATTATTAGCCTTTTTATTTCATCATTGTTAGGCACATAATTTTTTCCTTTGAACTTGACTAAGTTGTCTTCAATGAGACGATATCCTTCACCTCACTGCTTTGCTACAACCTTTCTTTCATTTGTTGGTATATTTCATCTAGTTGTCCCATGCTTTTGATTTTTCCCTCTAAATCTATTGCATGCAGACTTGCAGCTGTCGAGTGATTCACTTGGACTCTTCTGCTCAAGGCATTAACTACCTTGTTTTCCTTACCTTTGATGTACTTAATTTCAAAGTTAAACTCGTTGAGTGTGGCAAACCATTTTGATTGCCTAGAATTCAAATTCAATTGTCCAAATAGATATTTGAGTCCACTATGGTCTGACATGAGCATAAAATTCCTACCCAAAAGGTAGTGCCTCCACATTTTTAAGGCATGAACGATAGCAGACAAATCTAGATCATGTGTCACGTAATGTTCCTCATGCTTATTGAACTTTCTAGACCCATAGCACACTACTTTCCCTTCACACATGAAGACTCCACCGAGTCCCTATTTCCATGCATTCATACACACCAAAAATTCCTTATCAGGATTTACAATTCTCAACAATGGCGTGTTTGTGAGAAATCATTCTAACTGCTCAAAGCTTTCTGCACATTATGCATTCCACTCAAATCTCCTATAGTATCCTTCCAACCCCATGAATGATCTAACCTTATTTATGCTTTTTGGAGTTGGCCACTCCTTTATGGATTTTATCTTTTCAGGGTAAACTAATATCCCTTCCTGAGAGATGACGTGCCCTGGGTACTGTATCTATGACTGAAAGAAGTCACACTTGCTGAGCTTCACATAGAGCTTATGTTCTCTTAACAGTTGTAACACTACGACCAAATGTTTTTCATGTTCTTCTTTTGTTTTTTAGTAAACTAATTAGTCATCAAAAAACACTATGACAAACATATCCAAGTAAGGGTGTAGTACTCCATTCATCAGGCACATGAATGTGGTCAGGGAATTTGTAATCCCAAAGGGTACCACTATGAATTCATAGTGTCAATATCTTGTCCTGAAAGAAGTTTTATGAATATCCTCCTCCTTGATTCTTAATTGGTGATAACTTGACCTCAAGCCAATTTTGGAGAAAAACTTTGCTCCTCATAACTGGTCAAAGAGATTATCAGTCCTTGGTAATGGGTACATTTTATTGATGGTTACCTTATTTAGTTGTTTGTAATTAATGAAAAATCTAAGGGTTCCATTTTTCCTTTATGAATAATACTAGTGCTCCTTAAAGAGACACAATTGAACTTATGTAACCCTTTTCAACCACTTCCTGCAACTGCAATTTTAGCTCGACCAACTCTGGGGTGCTCATTCTATATGGAGATTTGGATGTTGGTGTTTCTCATGGTACTATCTCAATAGAGAAATATATCTCTCTGTGAGGCTATAATTCAGGGACCTCCACTGAAAAACATCCGCAAACTATTGTAAAATAGTGTACTTTTGAAGCAATTTAGTTCCCTTAACTTTTGTTTATTTGTCATCTTCCTCATTCTTCGAAACTTGTATGGAAAACAACATGCATCCTTTCATGCTATTATGTTTGGCTTGCATAACATTGACTAACCTTACTGATATGGGATTATTCTTGTCTTGCAATATTATCTTTGTTCCTTACTCATCCAATCATTCCATTGCTTTCTCATAATAATCTACCTTGGTATGATGTGAGTACAACCAATCCATGGCTAATAATAGTCAATACCCGCCCAATGGAAACACATTCAAGTGGGTTGTGTGGGCATGCCACTAAGATCAAATGCACACGACTTTACCTAATGGTTGATTCTTCTCCTTTTTTCCATTTCCATTTGGACCAACCAAGGTTGACGCAATTCCTTTCCCAATGCACACTTCTCAACAAGTTATGGGATAATTTAGCTATAATTAGAACTTGTATCAATTAAAATAGAAATGACTTGTTGTTGCAGCTTACCTTCCATCTCAGTGATGGATGCTTGGTGATCTGCTTGGCGATTTTCCACCATTGCATAGATCCTTGGTATACTCTTAGCCACTTCACCCACTGTACTTGCCTCTTGAGCATTGTAAATGTTTGGTCCAACATTATGTTGATGTGGGAAATATCTCCTCCTATGATCCCCACCACAAGTCCAACACTTTAGTGGTTCTCGTCCTTCAAGCTTGGGCTATGTTGATGTCTATTGATGCATGCTTTTCTTGACAACAACATTGGGTCTTTGTTGAAACTTTCGTGCCTGAGTTAGGTGCTTCATTTCCCTCCTATCCAAGTTTATTTTGGGCCAATTCTTATCATGCCTTGTGTTTCTCTTGACCTGCTATTTACTCTTGATTTTAGGCCTGCACTTATAATCCTTCAGGGTTTAGGGTTCCAATGGTTCAATTTTGTCTCTAAATATAATGGGAAACCCACTGATGAACCTCTGAATCTTGAATTTTTCATCATTGAGATTCTATACATACCTCAACAGTTCCAAAAACTTGGTGACAGTCTCATCACTAGTTAATCGACCCATTTTGAGTTCATAAAAATCTTTTGCCTTATTATCGTAGTATCACTCAGATAAGTATTGCTCTCTAAAGATCTTCTAAAACACTACCCAGGTCAACTTCTCAGAAATGGCTCTAACATTCTTCAATTATTCCCACCATATGTCAAATTTCCATCATACGAGGTAACTCTATTCTTCATATTATGATAATAGTCATTTATTCTAAAAAAATTCTACATTCCTAACAACCATAATTATTCATCCTCTTATTTCATTATATCCCCATCAAATGTAGGTGGATTTTCCTTCTTGAATCCCTCAAGAATGTCCTCCTTTTCTTCTCTTGTTGAATGATGGAGATGGCGAGAATGGTGATCCCTTGAATTGAAAGGTTTACTTGAACACTACACCTGCATACTAGTTCCTCTTATTACTGTTCAAAGGTTCACCTCCTGGCATAGTTTCCTCACTCCCCTACCTATGCTTTTTCTTGGTCCTACCACTATCTTCTCCATTGGTGTTTTCTTTAGTTTCTTGAAGGATTTTCCTATCATTTTGACTCACCCTCCTATCAAATTTCTTATGCCTATGCCAATCCAAGACACTTTGAAAGATGAATGCATTGATCTCTTCTTTCCTTTCTTGAGCTCTTACAAGCCTCTTATTGTCGACCTTAAAGCTTATCACCTCATGCCTTAGGCTTCTCAAGGTGTCCATCCATTCTGGGGAATGATTCCCTCCCCCTTGGCCAACTGATCTCCCTCCACCATTTGCTCTGACCCCATCACTTTCGTGTTGTGACTAATCAAAACTATATTAAACCATTTTGATTCTCATCACTATGAATTATTTTGTTTAATGCTACTTGTGATGTATTTAAATCACACACATTTTTAGACATTTCAAAATAATAAAGCAAACTCGGGATCAAGATTTTACCATGGAAATTTTGTTGTGACAAAACAGTCATGTTAGAGTGTCATTTGTACTTACAAATCATATGCATCAATCATTAACTCCCTTCAATATGATAATTAGTTTAACAACTAAATCATGACAAAACGATCAACATATTCATGATTTACAACCATCAAACACACAACACAACCATAGTTTTAATCTAAGATAATTTTCCATAATATTGTTTCCTCTTTCTCTTCCACAATTGGTAATCAAGAAAGAAACTTGACTTTTAACACTTAGATAATTAATTTCTTTGTTTCATTCAAATTTTCTTCTTCTTTTTTTTACCATCACTAGCTCGTGACGAAAGCCCATCCAGTCCAGTTTTGAACCTGGAGGCTCTGATACCACTCTATAACTGATCCAAATAGGATCCTAGAACACTCTCTAAGTTTTCATGATCTCTTTAGAAATCATGCCAAAGATTAAAAATCTTGTAAATATTGAGCTTATCGGAGGGAATCCTCAGATAGTTGCAATGGCGATTAGCACAGATCAATGAGGGTCATCGATCTAGCGTGCAGAGTGGCAGGCCATGGTAACGCACACTGACACCAACTGGCAAATGCAGGGACAAATTTAAGCAGCGGAGGTAGTTTCCGATATGCGATTAAACCTCTCAGAGAAGAGAAGCCCTGAGCACCTAGATTCGAAATAATTATGAAATGCGGAAAATATTGTTTCAGTTTCGTCGGAGCAAGATTCCACAAAACCAGCAGGATATTGGATGGGATTTGAGTGGTAAGCGGTTTCAACCGAGTTCCACCTGATGCCATACGGCAATCGCCATGCGTCTCGGCGAGGAGATAGAGAACCGCTCACATCGAACATTAAACATCATGCTACTCAGCAGCCCGATATGAATGACAACCGTAGCATCTGGGGCCCCCAAATCAATGACAGAGACACGTTCCAATGGATGACCAGATTTGACAAGATTATAAAGCAAGATCACATAGGATTTGAAGTTCGATATGGATGATGTGTTGGCAGAAGGTCATGTTTCACGAGCATTCTTGGAGTTATTGGAAAAAATGGTCGTTTCAAATATGTCCAAGAGAACTGAAACTCATCCGTTATGAAATAGGTGACCACCACCCTGTGAGGCGTTATACAATGACTGATTATGCAAGACAGAGGGATTAAAATGGACAGAGGTAGGGGAACTGGAAAGCCAGGAAGCGGAAATGAATAGTCAGGAAGAAGATTGTCTTTAAAGCCACAAACTGACAGAGAGAGAGGCAGAGTAGTAAGTAGTAGGCAATAAGCCGAAAGCAGAGAGAAGAAGCTGAGATGACCTACAGAAGCAAAGGCAGCATCGAGCTAGGATCAGGATAGAGACAGAGAGGTTCTGAGATTCTGTGTACTCCAGAGAAGGCTTGAGAGGTTCAAGCGCACTCCTCTGTAATCCCTATCATGTATGAGTCTCAGATTGGGCTCATACTACTGTGACCAATAGAGGTCAAGAGTCAGTAAGGAGAGTCTATGTACTCCAGAGACTTGGGGGATCCAAGTACAGTCTTACTGATTTGTATCTATTGTGTCAGACTCAACTTGAGCTCACTGTTGTAAAAAATCTGCTACGAAGACATAATAGAGAGGCCACCACTGAAGGCTGGACTAGGAGTCATAGCCCAAGAGTATTGGGTGAACTCCTTATTAAACTTGTTGTGTTTATATGTCTTGTCTATTATGTTTTCTTTTACTGATTCATTTTCTGTGTATTTCGCAATCTTATCGATCCGTTGCATAAAATAACATGGGCATATCCATGCACATGAGTCTATAATACCTTATTAATTTTCTTAGATCAATTTCAGTTCAAGTAGTATCAGAGCTCTAGGTTGCTAAAGTTAGACAAGCTTGTGCTGGATTTTTTTGTTGAATGCTAACTAGGACAAAGCTCAAATTAGGAGAAGGAGAGTTGTTTGAAGCTAACCCAAAAATTGGAAGAGTCTATCCTAGGAGGAAAATGGCAAAAGAAATTCCCTTGGAATCAGACTCCCAGTTCATGGACAGTTTCATGACCATGAGAGCCATGGTAAAGAAATGTATAGAGAATTTTAGAAAGGTAGAAGTGAAGATTCTTCAACCTCCAAACAAGATAAAGGAGTAGAAGAACCTATTCTAGTTTCTCACCTAGAAGGCAAAGAAAAAGAAGAAAATTCCTCTCCACCATCTCCCCCATCATCACCTTCTTCATTATCATCTTCTTCACATAAAGAAAGCCCTGAAAAGAGAAAGAAGAAACCTTCTTTGATTAAATTATATGTGAAGTTTTATTTTCCATTTTATGACGGAGAATTGAAGGCAGAAAAGCTAGGTAACTGGATTAGACAGATTGATGTATATTGCAGAGTGCAGAACATCGATTCAGAAAGGAGAAAGATTCAATTGGCTAGCCTACGCCTTGGAGGCACTACCCTAGTATAGTGGGAAGGTAGGACACATGCTAATTTAAAGAAGCATGGTAAAATTATTTCTACCTGGAATGAATTTGTTTCTTCCATTAAGAAACAATTCTATCCACTAGCTTATATGCAGCAAGCTATGATGCGTTGCCAAAATCTTCGCCAATTAAAAGGGCAAAGTGCACAAAGCTACACCCAAGAATTTAGAAAAGGTGCTTTGATTCTAGGAATTTCTTATACTCACCTGAAACTCCGTTGAAGTATATAGGTGGTCTACATAGTTATTTGAAGCACACCATTCTCATGTTTAATCCTACTAGCATAGATGAGGTATCTGTTCAGGCTACACATCTAGAGGCTAGAGGTAAGAATGTGAAACCAGAAGTTGGGGGATCATCAAAACCCACTGCAAGCAAGAACAAGGAAAAGAGAAAGCAAAAAAGGAAAGAGAGGAAGGCAAATACTGTAAGAAATACCAAACCTTCATGCACTCATTGCAAGAAGGATGGGCATGATGATGAACACTACTGGATTCTCCATCTGGAGCTGAGGCCCAAGAAGTTCGATGGAAAAAAGAAGAATATTGTTGCATCTATTTAGAAGGATTTGGGTTCAGACTCAGGGGATGAAACAAAATCACTCCATAGGTATAAAAGGTAAAAATTCTGAAGCATCTACTAGTAATTATGCACAATCTACTAATAATGAAGAAAATGAGAGGAAAAGGAATGAGCTTTTTCATATTAGAGTTATTTCCAAGCATCAAAAGATTGATACTTTTTCTGATAGTGGCTCACAAGTAAACTTAATTTCTGAAACAATTGTAAAGAAGCTGGGATTACTAACCACACCTCACAAGAAGCCATATCCATTGGGTTGGGTATGTGATAAAGCAAAGCTACAAGTGACTAGACATTGTAAACTTAGGTTTTCTTTTGGGTCAGCATTTGTAGATGAGGTTGAGTTAGATATCGTTCCCTTGGATATATGTGGAATTGTTTTAGAAAGTCCTTACTTGTATGATATAAAAGCCATTTTCTATAGAGCTAAAAAAAAGTATCAACTCGTTAAAGATGGAATTGAATATATTGTAAGAGCTCATAAACTCAAGAATAATTGTACTCTCATAAACTCATATGAAAAGAATTATAAATTCATGTAAACAATTTTTATTGATGGTTGTAAAGGAAAAGAAACCTGATAAAACCAACGTATTTGAAGGCTGCGATTCTAAACAGTGAGCTGATTTAGAAAAAGTTATTTCGGAATATGATATGCTATTTCATGAACCTAAAGGTCTGCCACCCAAAAAGGAAATATTACATGATATTAATTTTCAGCAAGATGCTCCATTTCCTAACATTGGAATGTACAGGTTGTTCGCTTTAGAGAATGTAGAAATCAAGAAGAAGGTACAGGAGTTGCTCGAGAAAGGGTTCATAAGACCTAGCGCATCACCATGTGGGTCACCAATTGTCTTGGTGAGTGTTAGCTCTGCTACATATTTTGACATTTTGAGGATCAAATACAAGCTTAGCTGTGTTGTTTATGCTCAAAATAGAACTCGCGGCAATCATCTCCCTTCTTCTCCTTCATTCTGCTTACTCTCTCTTAACCCCACTATCTCTATTTTTCCTCCAAAACCTGACATAAACCTTTGTTCCTCCAAGCCCCGAGCGCAAAGCTTAAGCCCCATAAGCCTGTATTCATGTGACTCCTCACTCCCATAATCCATCACCACCTCTAATCATGGCCATCGATCGTCGTGCACCGATCTAACGGTCCCTCATCACATTCGATGAAAAACCTGCTTGATTGATTCCCCACCATCCAATCATCTCCGCCACGATCGAACGACATTCGATCTCCCTGGGCCTACGAAGTGACAGCACATTAACGTGTGATGGAAAGCGGTTTCATTCCTCCCCCACCACCACACATCGTGTCTTGATGAGATCACGCACCATTGTCCTTTTACCACCTTATGCCCTGAGGCGGTGCGATCAATACCGCCTACCGCCGAAACTGCTTTTCCTACCCATTAACTCCCGTGCATCTCCTCCGCCCGATGACCGTTGGATCTGCCCACCCGAGATCCAACGGCCCGCACTCACTCGGCCTCCATATCTCCTAATACCCTCCACCGAGCAATCCCCGCTGCCTATCCACTTGATCCGATGGCTAATTTTCCTCCTCTGTACTGCACGTACATTCTCCATGCAGTCCACTTACCCTAACTATTCCATGCACCCGAAGGACGAAGACGACCATCTACCAGTACCTAGTGCATTTCCTCCTCAACAACCGCATTCAATAGACAGTGTGCTCAAGAAGAAGAAGGACAAGGATCGAGCAGATAACTTCATTCAATAGGTATGGGATTTCATCCTATACGACACTCCACCTACCTGCGAGGACAACAAAGCACCTGAGAAGATCAGATTTATTCACTGAAGCAAGCAAACGCACCATAGATTCCATCAAGCAGTTAAAGCAGTTGTTGGTCGATTATGACCCCTCCACACCTAGAATGGCTGAGTGCCTTTGTAATGAAACTCCATATATACCCAGAAACAAGAGGTAATTAGGGTTGATGGTTGTTGTTTTGATGTAAGGTTCAACTTTTGGAGACTGTAACTACTTTGATACTTGCAGCATCTCGTCTTCATTTTCAGCTAATGCAAGCTTCTTTTGCTGTTAATTTCTCACTTTCCATTTCTATTATTTTCCAAGTTGTGCTTGATATGCGGTTTTCCTGAACTCTTGATGTTTAGCATTAGAGGAGTTGTCATCCTACCTCTATGTTAAAGTCTTGCATGTATCAGTGAATGAGTTATTCAGTTTTCTTTTCACCTAATGCCAGAGAGCTGTCATCCTGTATGTACATTAGGGAATTAGATTTGCAGACCTCTTTACTGGTTGCAGTCGGCCATCACATGGTTTTGTGCATCTGCTGGTGTGGTCAGTATTCTCCATATTCACCCAACCCTTAAACTGTGAGTAATTGGTGGTCTAAATCCTTGTAGTCTGTGGGTGTTCACGCATGTCTAGAGTCAAGCAAAGTAGGATTGGTTATCTGTCTTGAACAAGCATCATTCCTTCCATTCATCCATTTTCAACAATAAGTTGAATTTGTAATGTTCCCGAGCATCTATGAGCTACAACCTAGGAGAGTTTCTTGGGGTGATAACATTAATTAGCGCCATTTCCAGGGAGAGGAGGTTGAAGCTCAGCTTCCCTGGGAGAACAACATAGTTCCAGCTTTGATGATAGACAAAGTCTGGACGCATTTCTAGTTGTAATCATCTATCTGGCGAATCTGCTAGAGAACCAACCTAGTGGCGACTCCACATTATAGTTCTGGCTCAGTTTGTGAGGCATACTCGGAGAAATCCTTAGAAATCACCAGCTGACCCAGTGCCTGACCCTGAGAAGATTGCTAAGCAGAGAAGAACATCGTATAAAGGAGCATCGGGATTAGGTAAGCCTAAGAAATATTATGTATCTCTGCAAGAGGAGATTATAGCTCAAAACGTACATTTTGAAGATATAGAGCCTAGCATTGTTAGTGAAGAAATACCTTCAGAGATTCATAAAGCTCCTTGTTTATTCAGTTCCCCTTTGGATCTCAGTCCAAAGAAATTCTCCCATACAGTCCATCATATTCCTTTTTACCTGTCATCTATTTCATTGCTTCCTACTATTCAATCTGCTAGTATCCTTCCACCTATCCTAGCCAAGGCAGGCCAACAAGCACCCACAAAGATGGAAAGAATCATAGCTACTAGGTATGGACCCTTGGTCTTGCTTGTTCCTTTGAATGCCATGCCTATAGGAGAATATCAAAAATATATGCCCAAGTTCACCGGTACAGAGGGAGTAACAGCTGAAGAACACCTTGAATCCTTTTATAGTTATTCTGATAACCTGGAATATCAGTGAAGATGATGTGTGGATGAGAGTGTTTGTCCAGAGCCTTGATGGAGAGGCTAGAAAGTGGTTTAGAGAACTGGCCCCTAGGTCTATAACAGATATTGAAGCATTAGATGATGTATTTCTGAAACACTGGGGAGATAAAAATGACTTGTTGTATTACCATACTGAGTTTGGTAACCTGAAGAGGGAAAATGGGGAATCATTTCCTGATTTTAATAAAGGATTTAACTGTATGTATAGTAAGATACCAGCTGAAGTAAAGCCAACCCCCACCTCTGCCAAACTCACTTATGCCAATGCTTTTGACTCTGATTTTTGCCTGCTGTTAAGAGAAAGAAGTTGTGCCACTCTGGCTGAAATGCAAGATGCATCTTTAGAGGTGGAATCTAATATCATAGCTGCAGAAAAGCTCAAAAATTATGCTGATAGAAGGAGGCAGAGAGGTGAGGCTTCTTCTTCCTCTACTTCATCTTCGGAACCTAAATTATACAAAATGACTAAAATGATAGAGTCACTGGCTGCTGAAATATATAAGCTGAAAGTTGAGCAGAGCTCTAGGAAAGGAGGGCTTCAAAACACATTTGCTCCAAGAAACCCAAATCCATTCAGAAGAGCAAATGAACAAATGCAAATCATTCAGAGGCGTAAAGAAGTAAATGAAGAACAAAAGGTTAAATCTCCTTTCCAAAACGTAGTCATGGAGGAGGAGCAGTTTGAAGAAGAGGATGAAATTCATTGCATGGAAGATAAAGGCAATGCTGCCTTTTTGACATTGGTTGCATACAAAGAATCATTGTTGCAGGACCGAAACAGTCAAGAATGGGACAACGAGGCTATCTGTAGATTGATGAACAACAAAGGTATAATCTGAGGTCAAAAGCAAGCAGTGTCAAGGAGAATGCTACCCAAAAGGTTGTTGTCCCAGTAAAACAACAGAATATCAGATGAAAAGACTAGCAGATGATCTGGTTATCCTCAAAGCACTAGCTCAAGAGGTAAGAGGTCCTGACAAATCCCCTTCCCCTTTCAATTTTGAATCAGAAGTTTAGAAGTTAAAAATCTATGTGCCTCTGATAAAACTTGCAAAGAGTGAAGTCTTTAGAAAGCCAATCCTTGATGCCCTTGAGCCGAAAGCCACACAAGCCTCCACTGACTATGTCAATTTGTAAGATGATAAGCCTGCAGTTGTGCTTAGCCCAAGGAATGAACCTGCTAATGATAATTCTCCATCATTTTATGTCTCCTTGACCATTCATGACAAAGTCCTCCACAATTTCCTACTAGACACAGGGGCTAGCCACAACTTGATGCCTAAAGCTGTCATGGAAGAGTTTAGCCTTGACATCGCCAGACCATATCATGATTTATTCTCTTTTAATTCAAGGAAAGTAAAATGCCTAGGATTGATCAAAGATTTAGCTATTACCCTAACTCAGGTGTGGATGAAGAGCATGGTGATGGATATTGTGGTGGCAGATGTTCCCCCTAAGTTTGGCATGTTTCTGTCCAGAGGGTGGATTAAGAGACTAGGTGGGACATTACAAAACGATTTATCTTATGCCACTGTACCAGTTTTTGGAGGGGAAAGTAGGAGATTGTACAAAGAAGAACAGGTGGCCTACATCATCAGTGATGAGAAGAATCCTTCCAATCATCCCATTTATGCTGTGGACACTGACTTTGGAGCATGTATTCTCCAAATTGAAGAATCCCAGAAGGCCTAAATGTAGATCAAGCCAGTGAATCAGGCCGAGGGAGAGTAGGGAAGTTAGGTCTGGGAAATGTTCTTCGATGGAGCATGTTCAAGGGAAACTGCAAGAGCAAGGGTGCTGCTGATATCTCCAAAACAAGAAAGCACACATCTATCTTTTAAGCTGGCTTTCCAAGTCACCAACAATATAGCAAAGTATGAGGCTCTGATATTGGGCCTTAACACAGCTAAAGACAGAGGAATCAGAAACATAGAGGTGTTTGGAGATGTTGATCTTATCATTCAGTAGATAAATAAAACATTTCAAGCAAAGCACCCAAGGCTGAAAGCATATAGGGATGAGGTAAGGAGACTCAAAGATTATTTTGATCATTTTTGTATCTCTTATATCCCCAGAGTAAAAAATCAGTTTGTTGATTCCCTTGCTGTGTCTGCTAGCATGTTTATTCCCCCCATGCCTCCCAGACTAGTTTATGAAGTCCAAATGAAATACAAACCATCCTTGCCTGATAATGTCTAGCATTGGAAAGTTTTTGAAGATGATGATGAAGTGAATAGGTTTCTACAAGTCATTGATGAATTTTCCGAAATGCAAATTGACCAAGAGAATGAAGCCTTGGAAGAAAATCCCTAGTCCTAGCTTAGAAACAGAATTGGTAAAGATAGCATTGTCCAACTGCCCAGCAATCAGATACCTAAGGGTCTAGTTCCTTTAGAAAATTTGTTTGACCAGAATGATGTGCCTTATAAGGCTACTCATAAAGAAGACCAATCTGTAGTCTGTAAGCATAACATAGGGAGTCCAGAGCATCCAACGTATATAAATCTGTCTACCCATCTATCTGCCACCCAATATTCTGAATACTGCAATTTAATGAAGCAATTTACTGATGTCTTTGCTTGGGAATATAGTGACCTGAAAACTTATGACAAAAAGATCATCTAGCATAAAATTCCTTTAGAGAAAGACACCATCCCTTTCAAACAGAAGCTGAGACCAATAAATCCTTTGCTCCTCCCTCTGATTGAAAAAGAAATCAAAAAATTACTGGCTGCCAAAATCATAGTCCCTCTCAGATATTCAAAATGGGTAGCCAATTTAATAGTGGTAAGGAAGAAAAGTGGAGAAATCAGGCTCTGCATTGATTTTGGAAACTTAAAAAAATGCTCTAAGAAAGACAATTATCCTCTACCCAAAATGGAGCATTTGCTGCAGAAGGTCTCAGGAGCCAAAGTAATGTCCTTCTTGGATGGATTTTCATGATATAATCAAGTTGTTGTACATCCAGATGATCAAGAAAAGACTACATTCACCACTCCTTGGGGCACTTTTATGTATTCCAAGATGCCTTTTGGGCTGATGAATGCTGGAGCCACCTTTCAGAGAGCTATGGATATAGCATTTGTAGGAGAGAAGGATAAGTTTGTCCTTGTCTACCTTGATGACATAACAGTATATTCCAGCAACCATCATGACCATTTGCAGCACTTGAAGTGTTTTTGAAGTGAAGAAGGTTTGGGATTTCAGTAAATACTAAAAAGTCACAGTTTGCTTTAGAAGAAGGCAAGCTGTTAGGACATGTTGTTTCTTTTGCAAGTGCCTGGATTGATCCAGAAAGAGTAAGAGCAATACAGACCCTGTATGTCCCGAGATCAAAAAAGGATATCCAGTCCTTTCTGGGCAAGATTAATTTTGTAAGGAGGTTTATCCCAAATTTTGCAGAACTTGTACAACACATTACCTCCATGTTGAAAAAGGGGTTAGAGATCAAATGGACTGATGCAACAAGAAGATCCTTTGAGTCCATTAAGAAAGCTATTATGGAAGCTCCTACTTTAAGTAGTCCAGATTATAGCAAGGAGTTCCATATATTTTCATTTGCCTCTGATGACACCCTTGTAGCAGTTTTATTGCAAGCAGATGAGGAAGGTTCAGAGCATCCAATGGCATTTCTTAGCAACAACTTAAGGGATGTTGAGTTGAGGTATGATATCATTGAGAAACATGCATATGATCTTATAAAGTCTTTGAAAGCTTTCAGAATTTACATTTTGCACTCCAAGATAATTGTGTATGTACCCTCTGCTTCAATAAAAGATGTCCTAATGCAGCCTGATGTCGATGGAAGAAGGGCTAAATGGATTGCAAAGCTAATTGAATTTAATATAGAATTGAAGCCCACCAAGCTTGTCAGAGGTCAGGGCCTTGCCATATTAATGGCTGAAGAAAATTGTAGAATGTTGGACATGAATTTGATAAGTATGATTTCAGAAAATCAGTCATTAGCAGAAAATATAGCTTCTTGTGATTGGTACTCTGCAAGAGCTCAATTCTTGCTGAAGCTAGAAGTTCCTCCAGGTCTTAGTTCAAGCCAAGCTACAACTATTAAGCTCAAGGCAGCAAAATATTGCATTCATGAAAACCTGCTCTACTGGAGGGACCCCTCTGCAATTCTTTTGGGGTGTTTGGACAAAGAACAATCCGTGGAAGTTATGCAGCAGTTTCATTCTGGCATATGTTGAGGGCATAATTATTGGAAAACTAAAGCCCATAAAATCCTCAAGGCCG
Organism: Pinus tabuliformis; assembly: GCA_031772625.1. NCBI lineage: Eukaryota > Viridiplantae > Streptophyta > Pinopsida > Pinales > Pinaceae > Pinus > Pinus tabuliformis. Next base: position 1,527,621,133 of record CM062820.1, on the reverse strand, counting down.
CATATTATTGGCCCACCTTGTTTGCTGATGTCTTTTCATTTGTAAAATCATGTGACAGGTGCCAAAGATTTGAAGGGAAATAGCAATTGAATTCCTTGCCCTTAAAACCCATACATGCTAGTGGCCCTTTTCAGCAGTGGGGCTTGGATTTCATTCGAGAAATCAATCCAAATTCCAATGGCCAGAACAGATGGATCCTAGTTACCACTGATTATTTCACTAAATGGATTGAAGTAATCCCTACCAGAAAGGCTGATCATCATGTGGTCATGAGGTTGTTGACAGAGAATATCTTCACCAAATTTGGTTGTCCACATAAATTAGTCACATACAATGCAACAGCCTTCAGGGAAAAGGAATTGGTGGATATGTGTAACTCAATGGGCATTAAACTGGTTCATTCCACCTCATACTACCGTCAAGGAAATGGTCTAGTATAATCTTCCAACAAAAGCCTAATAAGGATAATTGAAAAGTTGTTGGAAGACAACAAAAAGAATTGGGATTCTAAGATCAAATATGCACTATGGGCTGACAGAGTGACCACCAAGAAATCCACAGGGAATTCTCCTTTCAAGCTGTTATATGGCACTGAAGCTGTATTCCCAATTCAGTTAACTCTCCCTGTGGCAAAGTTCTTACAAGAAGCATAGAATGAGAAAGAGGATATGGCAAAAAGGATCATTGATTTAACAGAAGTACATAAAATCAGAGAACAACTGGTTGAAAGGTTTGTGGCACATCAAAAGAAGATCAAGGAATCCTTTAACAGAAGGACAAAAACAGATAGTTTTCAGGTTGGAGATTTGGTTCTGAAGTGGGATGCACTGAAGGAGAAGAAAGGAAACCATGAGAAATTTGATGCTTTATGGACAGGACCTTTTATCATTTCTCAGATCCAAGGGAACAATACTTTCATACTACAAAGTATGGGAGGAGAAACAGTTTTTGATGGCCCAGTTAATGGGCGTTTTCTAAAAATTTATGTCAATTAAGGTCTCAAGCCTTAAAGTTGTAAATATGTTATTTTATCAGTTTTAGTGTAGACTCAGTTAGACTCCATGCCCAATGGAACACTAGGAGATTTTGCTAATGTGGTTTTGATAGGCAAGGCATTGGTCTGCAGTTCTTGAGACCTCACAGGGAGGATCTCATCCCCAGAAGGAGCCAGTGTTAGCTTTGCTACATATTTTGACATTTTGAGGATCAAATACAAGCTTGGCCATGTTGTTTATGCTCAAAAGATAACTCATAGCAGTCATCTCCCTTCTTCTCCTTCATTCTGCTTACTCTCTCTTAACCCCGCTATCTCTATTTTTCCTCCAAAACCTGGCATAAAACTTTGTTTCTCCAAGCCTCGAGCCAAAGCTTAAGCACTGTAAGCCCGTATTCACGTGAACCCTCACTCCCATAATCCATCACCACCTTTAATCATGGTCGTCGATCACCATATCCTGATCTAACGGTCCCCTATCACATCTGATGAAAAACTTGCTTGATTGATTCCCCATTGTCCAATCATCTCTGTCACGATTAGATGGCGTTCGCTCTCCTCATGCCCGCAAAGTGACAGCACATTAACATGCGATGGAAAGTGGTTTTATTCCTCCCCCGCTGCCACGCGTCACATCCTGATGAGATCGCGTGCCATTGTCCTTTTACCACCTTATGCCCTGAGGCGGTGTGATTAATACTGCCTACCGCCGAAACTGCTTTTCCTGCCCGTTAACTCCCGTGCGTCTCCTCCGCCCGATGACCATTGGATATGCCCACCTGAGATCCAACGGCCCACGCTCACTCCGCCTCCATATCTCTCGATACCCTCCACCGAGCGATCCTCGCCGTCTATCCACTTGATCCGACTGCTAATTTTCCTCATCCGTCCTGCACGTACATTCTCCATGCATTCCACTTACCCTGACTATTCCGTGCACCCAAAGGACAAAGACGACCGTCTACCAGTACCTAGTGCATTTCCTCCTCAACAAACACATTCAATAGACAGTATGCTTGAGAAGAAGAAGGACAAGGCTTGAGAAGATAAATTCATTCAACAGGTATGGGACTTCATCCTATACGACACTACACTTGCCCGCGAGGACAACAGAGCACCTGAGAAGATTGGATTTATTCACTGAAGTAATTGAACGCACCAGAGATTCCATCAGGTAGTTAAAGCGGTTGGTGGTCAATTATGACCCCTCCACACTTAGAATGGTTGAGTACCTTTGTAATGAAACTCCATATATACCCAGAAACAATAGGTAATTAGGGTTGATGGTTGTTGTTTTGATGTAATGTTCAACTTCTGGAGACTGTAACTACTTTGATACTTGTAGTGTCTCGTCTTCATTTTCAACTAATACAAGCTTCTTTTGTTGTTAATTGCTCCCTTTCCATTTCTATTCTATTCCAGGTTGTGCCTGATATGTGGTTTTCCTAAACTCTTGATGTTTAGCATTAGAGGAGCTGTCATCCTACCTCTGTATTAAAGTCTTGCATGTGTTAGTGAATGAGTTATTCAGGTTTCTTTTCACCTAATGCCAGAGCGTTGTCATCCTGTCTGTATATTAGGGAATTAGATTTGCAGACCTCTTTACTGGTTGCAGCCAGCCATCACATGGTTTTGTGCATCTGCTGGTGTGGTCAGTATTCTCCATATTCACCCAATCCTTAAACTGTGAGTAATTGGTGGTCTAAAGCCTTGTAGTTTGGGGGTGTTCACGCATGTCTGGAGTCAAGCAAAGTAGGAGTGGTTATCTGGCTTGAACAAGCATCATTCCTTCCATTCATCCATTTGCAACAATAAGTTGAATTTGTAATGTTCCCAAGCATCTCCGAGCTACAACCTAGGAGAGCTTCTTGGGGTGATAACAGTGAGAAAGAAAGATGGCTCATGGAGAATGTAAATTGATTACCGAGCACTAAATAAGATAAAAATCAAAAATAATTATCCCCTTACTCGCATATATGATCTATTAGATTAGTTGAAAGAAGCTATTTACTTTTCCAAGTTGGATTTGCATAGTGGCTACCATCAGGTCAAAGTTGCAAAGCAAGATGCATGGAAGACTGCTTTCAAAACAAAGTAGGGATTGTATGAGTGGTTAGTTATGCCTTTTGGCTTAACTAATGCTCCTGCTACTTTCATGAGAGTAATGAATGATGTACTCAGGCCTTTTATTGATGATTTTGTTATTGTATATCTAGATGACATTCTTGTATTTAGTAAAACATGGGAAGAACATTTGAAGTGTGTAAAGCAGATTCTAGATGTTTTGAAAAGAGAAAATCTTTATGTTAAGCTATCAAAATGTGAATTTGGCAAAACATCTTTGAATTATTTGGGTCATATTGTAGGGGGTGGTGAATTGAAGATAGATCCCTCTAAGGTTGCAGTCATTGTAAACTAGCCTAAACCCAAATCTGCTATAGAAGTTAGAAGCTTCCTAGGAGCAGCACAGTATTGGAGAAAGTTTATTGCTAACGTTTCCTTGATTGCAGCTCCCTTACATGGTTTAACAAGATTGAAAAAGGTGTTTTAGTGGGGAGGAAAATAGTAGAAAGCCTGTGACAGCTTAAAAGAAAAGATTAGTACAACACCAGTACTAGCACTGCTCAATCTTCAAAAACCCTTTGAGATTGAAACGGATGCCAGTGACTATGCCATGGGAGCAGTGTTGATGCAACACAGTAAACCCATATGTTATCATTCTGAAACATTTAATTCTGCAGTATTTAATTATCCCACATATGATAAAGAATTGTATGCATTAGTACAGAGTGTGAAAAAGTTGAAACCTTATCTAATGGGCAAAGAGATAGTTATACATACTGATCATCAACCACTTCAATATTTACACTCACAATCTAAGTTGCAGCAATCAAGACACTATAGGTGGATGGGTTTTCTACAACTGTTTCATCTTGTCATCAGATGTAAAAAGGGAATACACAATAAAGTTGCAGATATGTTGTCCAAACCAATCATAAATGCATCTACTATACTTAAGCATAACTCAGTAATACATGAAAGCTACTTTGAACAATATGCTCAAGATATAGACTTTAAAGGTGTATATGCAGCTTTAAGTAATGGCAAAAAGGTAGAGAAACTAGATAATTATTATATTAAGGACCCACTCTTGTATCATTTGGGAAAGCTATGCATCCCACAAAGAGAGAGAATTAACATAATTAGGGAGGCACATACTTCCCTGATATCAGGTCATTTTGATGTAAGTAAAACAGTTGCACAGATACAAAGATTTTGTTATTGGCCAAAAATGAATGAAACAGTTACTAGATATGTAAGAGTGTGTACCATGTGTGCTAAAAATAAGACCAGTAATAGAAAACTAGGCTTATACACTCCACTACCAGTTCCTTCTCATCCTTGGGAAAGTGTTTCCATGGACTTTGTTGGGGGGCTGCCTAAATCTAGAAAAGGTCATGACTATTTATATGTTATTGTGGATAGGTTTAGTAAAATGTGTATTTTAATACCCTGTAAAAAACATATTACAGCTGAACAAACAATAAAGTTGTTCTTTCAGCATGTATGGGTTCATTTTGGATTACCCACTTCCATTGTATCTGATCAAGATTCCTGATTTGTTAGGAAGTTTTTGTCAAGTCTGTGGGAATTGATGGACACCAGATTGAAGAAGAGCATAGCCTTTCATCCACAAACAGATGGCCAAATAGAGGTGGTCAACCGGACTATGGTCCAGTTGCTCAGAGGCTATTGCAGCAAGCATTCCAAGCTTTGGGATGAACATTTGTATTATGTGCAACATGCTTACAACCGTGTTAAACATTCTTCTACACATAGATCTCCTTTTGAGACCTGTTTTTGTTTCATACCAAGGTCTCCCTTGGATTTTGTCTTTAGTAAAGACATAACAGTTGATGGACACAATAATGTGGACAAAGAAACCAATTTCATTGAACAAATCCAAGAAATTCACTAGGCAATGCAAGAACAGCTAGAAAAGAGCCAAGCCAAGTACAAGGCAAGGCATGATAAGCATCGTATTGAGCATAGTTTCCAAGTTTGTGATAAATTCTGGCTGTATATCAGCAAAGATAGAATGCAAGGTGAAGGTAAGAAGCTGAAGCCAATAAGGTATGGACCTTTCAAGATACTTGAGAAAATCGGTGAGAATGCTTTTCGCCTTGATTTGTTAGCTTACATGCACATCTGTTTAGTAGTTAATGTAGAAATCTTGAGACTGTTTGAACCTTCAATGATTGAAGATCCCGAAGATCAGAGTCAATGGCCTTCTATTAATAATCGGTTGCCTGAATATCTTAATGAATTGTGGGAAGATACAATTCTGGACAAGAAGGTGAGAACTACGCACAGAGGGGATGTTGAGTACCTTAGGATTGGACTCAAAGGTTCAAAACCAAGCAGTGCAAGATGGATAGAAATTGGGCAAGCGAGGAATCTATATCCTCACTTGATTGATGCTTAAAAACCAACTTTGGTGGTCCAAAATCTTTTTCAGTGGGAAGGCGTGATCCAAATACAATCCTAGAACACTCTCTAAGTTTTCATGAACTCTTTAATAATCATGCCAAAGATTAAAAATCTTGTAAATATCGATCTTATTGGAGGGAATCCTCAGACAGTTGCAATGGTGATTAGCACGAATCAATGAGGGCCGTCGATATAGCGTGCAGAGCGGCGGACCATGGTAATGCGCGCTAACACCAACCAGCAAATGCAGGGACAAATTGAAGTCACTAATCGCATATCACAGGGCAAACCTCTCAGTGAAGAGAAGCCCCAAGCACTTGGACCCAAAATAATTATAAAACACGAAAAATATTGTTTCGGTTCCGTCAGAGTGGGATTCCACAAAACCGGCAGGATATCGGGCGAGCTTTGAGTTGTAAGTGGTTTCAACCGAGTTCTGCCTGATGCCATACAGCAATCGCCACGAGTCTCCATGGGGAGAGAGAGAACCGCTGACATTGGATGGGTAAACACCATGCTACTTAGCTGCTCGATATGAATGAAAACCATAGGATCTGAGGCCCCCAGATCAACGACGGAGACACATTTCGATGGATGACCAGATTTGACAAGATTATAAAGCAAGATCACGTAGGATTTGAAGTCTGATATGGATGATGTGTTGGCAGAAGGTCGTGTTTCACAGACATTCTTGGAGTTAATGGAAAAAAGGCCATTTCAAATATGTCCAAGAGAACTAACACTCATCCGTTATGAAATAGGTGGCCACTAGCTTGTGAAGCATTATACAGTGACTGATTACGCATGATAGAGGGATTAAAACGGACAGAGGTAGGGGAACCAGAAAGCCGAGAAGTGGAAACAAACAGTCAGGAAGCAGATTGGCTTTAAAGCCACAAACTGACAAAGAGAGAGGCAGAGCAGTAAGCGGTAGGCAGTAAGCCAAAAGCAGAGAGAAGAAGTCGAGTTGACCTACAGAAGCAAAGGCAGCATTGAGCCAGGATTAGGATAGAGACAGAGAGGGTCGGAGATTCTGTGTACTCCAGAGAAGGCTTGAGAGGTTCAAGCGCACTCCTCCATAATGTATGTCATGTATGAGTCTCAAATTGGGCACATACTACTGTGACCAATAGAGGTCAAGAGTCAGTAAGGAGAGTCTGTGTACTCCAGAGACTTGGGGGATCCAAGTACAGTCTTATTGATTTTTATATGTTGTGTGAGACTCAAATTGAGCTCACTGTTGTAAAAAATCTGCTACGAAGACATAATAGAGAGGCTACCACTGAAGGCCGAACTAGGAGACGTTGCCCAGGAGTATTGGGTGAACTCCTTATTAAACTTGTTGTGTTTATATGTGTTGTCTATTATGTTTTCTTTTACTGCTTCATTATCTATGTATTTCGCAATCTTATTGATCTGTTGCATAAAATAACATGGGCATATCCATGCACATGAGTCTGTAATACCGTATTAATTGTCTTAGATCAATTTTAGATCAATAACATACCCCCCTTACCCACCCATAGGTAAGAGTGTCGTCATCAGCGAATCTAGTCCCCATTGTCTGGTCATGGAAATGGGATTACAGGGCTTGAACCCCTAGTTGTTTTTTTCTTTTTATTCACTTTTAAATTTCCTTCCTTTTCTCTCCCACCTGTAGGGAACGATGATTGCCTATCTCTTGCTATCACGCGGTGGTCCACCATGGGCTCGCCCAACCAACAGATCAGTGGAATGGTGAGGATATATACATCTCCCTATTCACCATGTCATCTCACATATCAACCTCCTAATCTCTGACTAAGTTGGGGTTGGTCCATTCTAAGAACTTATGGTTTTCCTTCCTCTCGATTTCTTGACCCCAATCTCCAACCTAGTCAGGTTGACATATCAATCGTGTTCCATTATGTTAGCACACGACCCAACCTCCGACTAGTCGGGGTCATCATCGCTCTCCTTTTGTTACCATTAAGGCATCGATTCTGATCTCTAACATTTTGGTTGTATGCCTATATGTGTGGACCTAGCAGAGTCTCTCCATCCAACCGCATAAAAGGAGAATCTAGTCGCTCCAATTGGAAGCCTTCCCACATAAGTTTCTGATCTACAAGGGGATAAGTCTATTAAATTTTTTCCAATCAAGGAAGTAACCAAGAACTATGATCAAGTCTGCCATTATTTTTAACTTCAAGATGGTCTCCCCCCAATCTCTTATAACACTCCAGAGTGGCTATCTCAACCCACAACCTCCAAGGAACCAAAGATGTTACAAGGCTCCATAGATTTCATTCCACCCATAGCCTCTAGGGACCCAAGCTATTATAGGGCTCCAGAGACCTCTCGTCACAACTCATAGCCTCCAGGGACCCAACTTGTTATAGATTTCTAGGAATCCTATCTCAAACTGTAGTCTCCAGGGAACCCAAACTGTTACAGGGCTCTAGAGACTAGCACTCAACCCACAACCTCTAGGGACAAAGAATCAATCCCCTTCTCTTCTCTTCTCTTCAATTTGTCTATTGAAAGCTTCTGTCGCAAGTGCGATTTTTGTCCTCTCCTTAGTCTACTCCAAAAAATGAAAATGTATCTCCTTCCCTTCCTGTGTGTGTTTCTTGAATGGGTATCTCTCTCATCTTCAAATACCCCCCCACTTGGCCTGCAATCCTCTAGCGTTATTCATTGTTGCCTTCTTGTTGTTGCGATTCTTCCTAAATATTTGTCCTCCTTTCCTGTCATGTTTTCTCAAGAAATCATGGGCTTGAGTACTTTCCTTCATCCCATTTAATTTCAAGAGCCAGTTAATTAACTCCTTGCACTACCCATCCATTAATGACTACCTTGTCAAACTAGGTTTCTTCTTTGCATAAGAAAGCACAACTTACCAAGTAGCAATTCTACGCCCCCAGCCTGGAATTCGTTCCCCTTAGACTCAGTCCCCTTTTTATTTGATTTCAAACATTGCATAACATTTACATAATGTTTCCAATGTGTCTCATACAAGAACCTTGGGTGGGGCTGTCACATAGAATCATAGATAAACTAGGGTGGCAGATAGGGAACACAGCTGGAATTAATCAATGGAATGACCGTATCCCCAAAACAAAATTGGTGAGTGAAATTGAAGGTGTGAGGGAGTTGGGCACATGGATGGTAGAAAATGAGTTCCATAGGATTGCTGACATATCATGGTAGGATGCTAAGGGCTATTGGATTGGCTGGTAGTTTTAAGGAATTCCCACACATCTTAAACCTCATTGGCCCATGTTAACTCAATCGCTATGAGGATTAGCACCAATTATCACAACAAGGTTGGATCAATGAATCTAGATGGGAAGAAAGACATCAACATATATTGTTAAATTTGGGTATGAGGAATTAATAATTCATCTACAACGACCTCCGCCAAATAAGTTATGGGCCAAGATATGGCACAATGATGGGATTCCCAAAATAAATTGATTTTGTTGGGAATTGGTATACAGGAAGGTGCTCATGGAAAACAACATCAAAAAGAGGAATATCAATAGGTCATCAAGGTGTGCTCTATGCACCCGAGCAGAGGAGGATATCCAACATTTATTCTTCCAGTGTCCATTCTCAATGGAGACATGGAAAATAACATTGGGAGATGTAAATATATCACCACCATTCTAGAGAATTGGAATGACATGTTCAATTAATGGAAGTCTCAATTACAATGGGAAAGGAAGCCATACTCAGTTAAAATGCAATTTTTGATGGTGCTCCCAATTTTTTTTTGTGTTGGGTGATATGGTTGGCTCAGAACTAGGAAATCTTTAGTTCGCCCTAATCCGAACACATTAGCAATAAAACCCACACAATTGCTAGTAGAAAAAATCTTTTCCAAGGAATTTTACCTAGGCCAGATAGACAACATGCTCCCCAACAAGAAATAATGGCGCAAGCTCTCTAAACGAAGGGATCATGTTGATAGCTTCATTAATAGACCTCAAGTAAAGCCATATATCTTGCTAAAGGATCCTGAAGAGATTAAGAGATGGAGGGAAAGTAGAAACATGTTCTCATAATTTTTTGATGGAGCATTGAAAGGAAACCCCGGGGAGGCTAGATCTAGAGGGTTTTTCTCCGGCCTCAATGAAAGTATATAGATTAAATATTCTTCGGGAATAGGGAGCTCAACCAATAACCAGGTGGAGTTCCTAGCTCTTTTGCAGGAGTTAGAAATGGAAATAGAAAGGAAAATAAAAAAATTGATGGTCTTTGGTGACTCCATGATAGGATTTCAACAGGTGTTTCAAGCCCAAAAATATCCAATGTTGAGGGAAAATCCAAATTTTCACCGAACTAGCTTGTAAATCTCTAGGTTTGAAGAAAATGAGTTCCTACATATAAACAGGGAACTCAATAAGGAAGTCAATCAGATGACCAATATTGGATTCAATATAGGACTTGGAGTGATGAGAATTAACGATTTCGTTCTAAACAAACATATCCCATGAGTTTCCAATCCCAAACACAAATAAAAGTGGACTTAGTCCTGAAGGACGATATCAAGGATAGGTGGCATTGGGTTCAATGCCAAAGGAAAAGAAAAATGCAAAGGTGAACGATGGACATCAAATCCTCGCGACAGATTATTAAAAGACAAATGGGATCGATGAGGCTTCAAATATGGAAAATATGACTTTTAATTAAATTGTAATGACAATCAAGAAGCATGTTGGTCAGTGAACTGATAGTGGAGGTTTGTAGTGGGACAGGTCTAAATTCAATCAAATCCAAGCCAAATATGCAATGCAAAAAGGAGTAATTAAACGCAACATCGGAGTAGTCAAGTTGTGTGCCAATACAAGAAAATTAATGGCTTCTGTTAGTGTCAGCCTTTGTAGCCTTCCTCCAGTGATCAAATATGCTCTTACAAAGTGATTTTAAGGTGTCAAGGTCAAATTTTGTCATTTCAAAGAGTCTTCAAGCAAAATTTGGTCACTAGGCATTAGGTCTAGGGTTTGTTTTCATTCTTTTCAAAGTTGTCCAAATGGCAGTCCATGTCATCATTCAGCTAAGTGTATCATCATTCAGAGGGTTTTCATCATCATGTCAAGTTCCATTGGGTCATTTTACACCTTTTCATGCTTCAGTTGCGCCTAGGCAAGGTCCATTTCCCTCTCCTAGGGTTTTGGAGGTAATTTCTCTTGGATGGTCAAATCATCACCAAAATTTGTATCCTGATGTTCATACACCTTCCCCTATCATTAATGTACCTTATTAAACACTTCCCATCACTGAGATTCCCCAAATTCCCCATTTTTCCACAAACCCTAGTTTCTTGCTACAACCTGGTAATTTTCTAGGTTGGGCCTGTGTTTTGCCCTTTTGGACCCCTTCCCCTCACTCAATCTCTGAGATTCCACTTTCCCCTACTTACTAACATCCCTCCTTACTCCCCAAAATTTCCCCAAGAATTTAGAAGCCCCTTATCCCCTTCATTTTGCTTCATTTCGACAAAATCCCTTGTTTCACACATCGGGATAAGTTTCACTCAAATGATGTTTATGAGCAATCAAAGATGAATTTGGGAAAATTGAGAGAGGTTTTTGTCCACAACATGCCAAGGAATAAAAACCTCCTTCACTTTGTACACAGGTAGAAATTTTTTTTAGAAATGTCAAAAATACAATATCCTCGGGAGAATTGATGCACCTCTGAAGTGACCTTGGGAAAATCAATTTTTCTCTTAGCTTGGTTGGTCAAATAACTTTCTTGATGAGTCAAAGGATAACTAGGCGAAAATATCTTTCCAATGAGCTATCATGAGCTCAATTTAGAGTTGATGAAGGCATTCAAAAGTTGACTGCAACAGCACTCTGCCTTGAGGCAGCCTCATTTGGCACATTTTGATCAGTCTTGGGAGATTTGATTTTTGACAAGGAAAATGAACTCCAAATTGAAACATTTTAACTGGGTTGGAAATTAGACTTAAATACCTTTCCAACGAGCTATCCTATGCCTGATTTGGACATCGGGAAGGCCTCCAAAAGCCTCCTGCAAAATGCACTGCGCATAGAAAGTGTGCGCTGCGCATAGAGAGGTGCGCTGCGCATAGAGGGGTGCGCTGCGCGTTGGGCTTGTGCACTGTGCATTGGGTTAAAGCAACAAGAAAACTCTGTCCATGCAACCAGATCATACCAAATCCACTCCAAAACTTGCAAGTAGGTATTTCCTTGCTGCTCAGTCAATGTTATAATGTTTGAAGTGTGTTTCAAGATGGGAAATTTGTTGTATTGGCTCTTGAAAACTGAAACCCTATGTTCATGTCAAAATCATTCCTTAAGCATTTTTTAAAGGACATGTGGGTGGTTTAGTGAATATTTCTCATCCTCCATTGATGAAAACCAGCTCCATGCTCATTTGTAAACCTTAGCCAACATTGCAAAGGGTACACATTACACTTTTGTCCATTTGTCAAACAGTGACTGTTTTATGCCAATTCATTGAAACGGAGCATTACCATTATGGCTTGGTTTTCATGATGCTTTGGTAAACATATTTTGGTTTTGAGTATGCATTGAAGTTTTGATTTCAACACACACTTATGGAGCTGCGACAAATCCGTGAATACCGACAAGCTGCCCGAAGACATATACATGAGATGACACCCATTGAGCAGGAGATAGAAGCTGACCGGGAGACTTGGATTGAGAGGGTCAACATCCACTTAGAGAAGTTGTTGTCAAAGGCCAATAGAGATAATGCATTATTGAAACACATGGCTATGCATTACAAGGCCCGGAACCTAGTTTGCAAGGCGCGAATTAGGAGTCTAAAGGCAAAATTGAAGAAAGCGGTCAAAAAGCAAAAAAGACAAAAAGAGCTTGATCGTCTTCGGATTTTGGCTGAAGCCTCTTTGGCTGAGCATGGTACTTGATTGGGGACCCCCAGCCCAAATTTCAAGGAATTTGGAGAAAATTTTGTCAATTTTGAATTTTTTAGCTCTACGCGCAGCACGCTACCCATAAGATTGGGAGGTCCAAATCACAAATGGTTTGCATTTTTGGATTTTTCATGATGAAATATACCTTCTCAGCTATTTCCAAGGCATTTCATCAAGGTTTGGGTCCCCAAAGGGTCAAAAAACATGCAAAAAATGACCTCACTGCCCCTTGTTGGACACACAGGGAGCAGTCTTGGGAGAATGAACTTTTGGAGGGGCAAATGGACACCAAATGGGAAAATTCCACTTGGGTTGGAAAGTAGACATCTAGGGCTTTCCAACAAGACAACCTAAGCTCAATTTGGATGCCGGGAAATGCCTCAAAATCAGCCTGAAAAGTGCACTGCGCATTGAGGATTTTGGCCAATTTTTTCACCTTCCAGCTCAGAATTTCGACCAGTTTTGACCAGTTTCACCTCTTGATGTAATTTTTGGTTTTCCTTGATGTATATGATGTAATTTTGGCACTATATTACCTATTCTAGATGATTCATTCACAAAATAGCAAAAATTTAATGAATGAATCAGTTTCCTAGCATATAGGGGTTAGTTGTTTGACTACCTAGTTTTCAGTTCCTTGTTTAGAATTGGTTGAAACAGCTCCTAGAAGGAGGAGCTCGACCCCTAGAGGTTAGGGAATGAGGTTAGCTTGATCTATATATGTAAATTTTCATTCAGTAGCACAGGTTGGACTCTTGGGGAAGAGGCTTTGAGACTTTATTGTACATTTTACTTCAGCATTTTGGCAAAGGAAAGACCAGGGTTTTGCAGCACTGTTTGGAATTCTTGTGGCTTTATGTCTTGATGGTGTGCTTCTTTCAGTACTTGTAAGTTTTTTATGTGTATCATTTTCCTTCTCTCATCTTCTACAATTGAACAAATGAAGTGTTAAGGTAGAATTCATAATCTGTAATGCTCTGCCTTTAAGTTTGTTTGATATCCTATGTTTTCATCTGTTTAAGGAGAACTCTTGAGGTTTTCTTGCTCTCCTTAGCTCCTCACCTGTCTATTCTATTCACCTCATTGCTTTAAAAGCATCAAAACAATTTCCTACCCTGCTCCAATTAGACCTCTGCAGAAACTGTCTCATCCCTGCACCCAAAATTGCCTTTCCCTTTGATTCAACAAAAACCCCAAAAAATCACCTTTAAACCTCTGCACTTAATACCTAGCCTAAGATTAGTTACAATTTCAGTCATCTCGAGCCTCATTGATTATATTTTTCCGAGATTGACCCAGAGAGAGCCCTCTCCTGTCCTCGTAGGGCTTGCTACGAGGCTGAGCGTGGTTTGATGTTGCCTTGAGTTTTGCCTTCCTCAGCCTGAGGCAAATTCGAGCGCTAACAGCTTCAAACCTCATTGAAAGATCACTCGAGTGCAGGAGAGAGTAGAAGACATTGAGGAGGGGACTCGACGAAGGAAAAATTCCAAATTTAAGATTTTCTAGAAAACAAACATCCACTCTTCCCATTTTAAAGATAATTCAGCCTAGAATAGAGCAATAGATTTTAATGGAGCAAGGTGAACTTGAAAAAGGAATTATGATGGGGAAAATAACAATGAGGATTTGCAGGTACAAGGCACAATGACATTTGATCCCAACAAAATTTGTAGGCTCACTGGTATTGGTTGGAATCACCTATAAAAAGGAGATGATCTACACTATTAATATAATAAACTATGTTTGGAAGTGTATCAGAGTAAATGATAAGGTAGGAATTAGTAAGAATAGAATGGAGTTGTAATGAGTAGAATAGAAAGTCATGGCTCAAAACCTAGTTCAATTATGAGAGACAATAGATTCCATTTTCAATTAGATTAATAAGTAGGGTGAAATGAAGTAGGAAAGTGATTGAGTTCAACTAGATTTTTTGCACCAGAAGATCAGATGGATACAAGGAAAAATTGCACACATGCAAGTCACCCTTGATCAGTTGATTGACAAGTCGGACCATCTTTTTCTAGCATTAGCAGTTTCATTGGATGACGAGGAAGAAGAAAAGTAGGAGTAGACTGAAATATCAATGGTGGAAGTAACAAAGTGACAAGAGAGAATATTCAATGAAGTCATCAAGGCCTCAATCAAGACATTGCATATCCATCTCCATGACGAGGTAGAAACTGAGGACTCTCAATTTGCAGGAGCGATGGTGGAAGAATAAAATTCATTTTTTTTTGTTTCTATGATATGCAGATATGTTAATTTTTTTGGGTGTGTTATACTCTTTTCCACGACTAGTTCCATGCAACAGGGGGGTCACACGGGGGGCAAAAGGCGCCCCCTATTAGGGGGTTTTCATAGGGGAAATAGCCCCCCTGCACGGGGTCTGGGGTAGCACCCTAGGAAAAAAGAAATTATGTGGATCCAAGGATGGTGAGCAGACCTACCCATGGTTTTTTTCATGGGTTTTGCACATGGTTTTGGGCATGATGGTTTTTTGCCCATAGTATTTTGTAGATTTGGTCAAGGGAACTACGGTTATGTTCTAATATAAGGTTAATGGATTGAGGTTTATGAATGCTTCGGCATGCATATATATGTATTGTAACATTGCAAGGAACATAATGAAAAATCAATCTGGTAGTCTCGATTTTGGGTTCAAGAGGAAAATATTTGTGTATATTGTTTTTTGTTCTCACCATGGTTTGTTTTTCTATTTGAAGAATTCATTTGCAGGTAATTTTTGTATAGGATTAAAACCTACATTTTCTATCAGAGTTGTTTCAGCTTCAAGGGGATGCCTTTCCTGCTGAGGGGTTTTGCTTAGGCCTATGGTAGACCCTATTCAGTGGGAGATTTGCATGATCGATTCTTGCAATGAAAGAAGATGGAAAAAAATTGAATGATAGATATTGAGAAATTTAATGGTCTAATTTTTTAGTCGTGGAAGCGCAAGATGGAGGATCTATTGGTGGATAAAGATCAGTGGATCATTGTAGATCTGGGTACTAAACCAACGACAATGTTAGTATAACTCTTGGTGAAGTTGGATCGAAAGGAAAGGAGCAAAATATAGTTGAGTATCTTAGATTTAGTATTGTTTAATGTATCAAGGGAAGCTACATCAAAGGCTTTAAGGGACAAGTTAGGGACTTTATACCAATCTAAGCCTTTTGTGAACAAACTGTTCCTGTGGAAAAAGTTGTATAACGTGAGGATGAAGAATGGAGACTCAGTAACAGAGCATCTGAGCACCTTTAATATTGTGATAAGCAAGATTTTATTCATTGATACAAAAATTTAAGATGAAGAAAGTGCATCAATTTGTTATGTTCTCTACCAGATTCATGAGATAGTGTGGTTGTTTCTATAGGTAGCAATGCAACTACCTTGAAATTTGATGAAATAGTCTCATCCTTGTTATGAGAGGATATGAGATGAAAAAATATGGAGAGCTAGAATGGAGATGCCTTGTTTGTACGAGGACAGCCCCAGAATAGAAACAAAAATAATTCCTCAAGTGGGAGATCTAAATCTAGAGGGAGATCTAAATATCCAAGAAAACCTGTAAAGGTGTGCTGGAAATGTGGAAAGGAAGGGCACTACAAACAGGATTGTAGACCTAAAGCTCCTGAGAAAGGAAAGGGATATGATTATACTCCTTTTGTAGAGATGGAAACCACCTCATATGAAGGTGGGGATGTGTACATGGCTTCTTTTTCATGAACACATGTAGATCATGAAGCATGGTTGATTGACTCAAGTGTTTCCTTTCACTTCACTCCCCATAGAGAGTGGTTCTATGAATATGAGAAATATGATGGTGGTGATGTCTTCTTAGGTGATGAAGAGAAGACTAGAATCACCAGACATGGAAAATTCAAGTTGAAGCTGCAAGGTGGAAGGATTAGATCACTTCCTAGTGTTCTACATATTCCTGCATTAGCCAGAAATCTGATTTATGTAAGCAATATGGATGATGTAGGTGTAAAAACAGTGTTTGAGAAAGATACCTGCAAGATGGTTCAGGGAGCACTGGTATTGTTGTGGGGAGTTTAGATTGGAACTCTATATAAGCTTATGCATAACACTATTATTGATGGCTACAACATTTTGGTGGTTCATGAAAGTGGAGTAGAAAACATAGTGGTCTCTGGAGAAAATACCATGCTATGGTGTGAAAGGCTTGGACATATTGGAGAGAAGGGATTTTGAATACTACATGGTAATGGTATAGTAGAAGGTATTTCTAATTCATCTCTAGATTTCAATTTCTATGAACATTGTTTATATGGGAAGTAGAATTGGGTGAGTTTCCCCTTTGGTGCTAAGAGTGTGAAAGGGATATTACAACTTGTGCACAGTGATGTGTTTGGACCTGTGTCAGTTCCATCATTGGGTAATTTTGTGTATTATGTCTCATTTATAGATGACTTCTCAAGGAATACATGGATATATTTCCTTAGGAATAAATCTGAAGTCTTTGATAGGTTTAGAGAATTTAAGGCTCCAGTGGAAATCAGACAAAGAATAAGATCAAGTTGTTGAGGATAGATAACGGTGGTGAGTTCTGCAAGAATGAATTTGAAGAGTTTGGTAAGAAGTGTGGTATAGCACATAAGAAGTGTGGTAGCTACAGAAATAATGAATAGTACGTTGTTGGAAAAGGAAAGAAGCATGCTCAATGGTGTCAGATTAGGACATGAAGTCTGGGAAAAGGTAGTGGAGACTACATGTTACTTGGTTAACAGATCACCTTCATCAGTGTTGGAGGATAAGAATCCACATGAGTTATGGGCTAGTAAGAAACCCTCTCTTTCACATCTGAGGGTATTTGGTTGTGATGCATATGTACAAAAGAACCGAGTTGGATAGTAAATCTAAAAGGTGCATCTTTATTGGGTATAAGGATGGTTTAAAAGGTTATAAGCTTTCGAACCCAAAAACAAGGAAGGTTGTGTACAACTGAGATGTTCTGTTTAGAGAGGTGAAATATGTTATTAAACATGAAGTCCTATGAAAGGAACTTGAGAAGATAGAGTTTGAGCTAAAGAAGAAAGAATCAGACTCTACAACAGAATATGATTCAGTGAAGGAAGAACCACAAACTCCAATTTTGAGAAGGTCAGTTCAAGAGAGGAGGCATCTAGAAAGGTATAGTCCATCTGATTTCTATTCAAATTTTCCTTTATCTATTACTGATGATTATCCTAGGACCTTTAGGTAGATAGCGGATTCAGAGGATAGCAAAATCTGGAAAGGGGCCATGGTTGATGAAATGGCATCTTTGGACAAAAATGAGGCTTGGGATTTGGTGGAGTTACCATATGGAAGGAAACGCATTGGAAGCTAATGGGTGTTTAAGAAAAACATGAATGTAGAAGGAAAGGTTGAGAAATACAAATCTTGGTTGGTAGAAAAAGGTTATTCCTAGGTGCCAGGAATTGATTTTAGTGATCTATTTTCTCTTGATGCCAAACTAGATTCTATTAGATGACTTTTATCTGGTGTTGTTGGATTTGATTTTGAGGTAGAATAGATGGATGTAAATTTATTCATGGGGATTTGGAAGAAGAGATATGTATGAAGAAACTTTAAGGCTTTGCGGTGAAGGGTAAGAAATAACTTTTATGTAGGCTATAAATTCTTTGTATGGGTTAAAACAGTCACCAAGGGCGTAGTATAAAATATTTGATACATATATATGGGGACTTAGCTTCACAAGAAGCAAAGAAAATCAATATGTGTATTTTAAATTAATTGGTGACCGTGTTATTTATTTGATCTTGTATGTGGATGATATGTTGTTTATTGGAAATGACAAAGAAATTATCTGGAATTTGAAAACCCAATTGTCCTCCAAATTCGATATGGAGCATCTTAGTGTTGCAAACTATATTTTGGGCGTGGAAATTAACCGAGATCGGGAAAAGAGGAAGCTTTGGTTAAACCAGAGGAATTATGTTGAGATAATATTACATATGTTTAATCTATAGGATAGTAAACTGGTGAAGTTTCCTATTCCTGTAGGTTTAAAGTTATCTGCTAAATAGTGTCCCAAGACACAAGAAGATGAAGAGGACATGTCTCGTGTTCCATATGTGAGTGTAGTTGGTAGCTTGATGTATGCAATGGTATGTACTAGACCATAATTGCACATGCAATGGGATTATTGAGCAGGTTTATGTCAAAACCATGGAAGAATCATTGGGTGGTAGTGAAGCGGGTTTTTAGGTATCTGCATGGCACTAGTGATTATTGTTTGTGCTACCAAGGAAGACTGGGATTTGATAAAGTGTTGGAAATTCATGGGTTTATTGATGTAGACTAGGCTGGAGATCTGGGTCAGAGAATATCTAAAAGTGGGTATGTGTTTAACCTATTTGGATGAGCAGTCAGTTGGATGAGCAAGAGACACTTTGTAGTGGCACCTTCAATTATCGAGGTAGAATACAAGGAATCCACTCATGCAAGCAAGGAAGTAGTTTGGTTGTAGAGATTGTGTTCAAGTATGGAGTTGGTACAAATAGTTATAAGGATACAATGTGACAGCCAAAGTGCAATTTTCTTAGAAAAGAACCTTGCTTATCATTCAAAGACAAAGCACATTGATGTTCAGTATCACTTTGTGAGGAATATGGTTGAGTAAAAAAAGGTGTTGCTGGTAAAGGTGGAAACTTTGAAGAATGTTGCAGATGCATTGACAAATTCTATGAGCACTGAGAAGTTTTCTTGGTGTAGAGAAACAATGGGCATTGCAGGGCTGGACCAATGACTAAGCTCTCGTGTGGACCCTATGTAGAAAGTAAACAACAAGTGGGTGAATATTGGGTGTGTGTTATATTCTTTCCATGACTAGTTCTAAGTGATGTATGTTGTGTCAGGCGTAACGGGGGGGTCATAGGGGGTGTGGTATCCCCCCCTGTTGGGAGTTTGTTGGGGGGGGGGGGGGGTAGCCCCCTTGCACGGGGTCTGGGGCAGTGCCCTGAGATTTTTTCCTTTTTTTTTATGTAGACCCAAGGATGGGGGGTGAACCCAAAGTTGGTGGACAGACCTATTCATGGTTTTTTGCATGGGTTTTTCCCATGGTTTTGGGCATGATGGTTTTCTTCCCATGGTATTTTATAGATCCGATCAAGGGAACTACTGTTACATTCTAATCCAAGGTTAATGGATAGGGGTTTATGAATGCTTTGACATGTATATATATGTATTGTAACATTGAAAGGAACATAATGAAAAATCCACCTAGTAGTCCCGATTTTGAGATCCAGGGGAAAATATATGTGCATATTTCTTTTATGTTCTCACCATTATTTATTTTTTTGTTTGGAGAATTGGTTTGCAAGTAATTTCTATATAGGTTTAAAACCTACAAAAATGTTACAGGTCATTTGGAAGGTTTATGAAGCTAGTTGCATCAGGATTTTGTTATGTATTCAAATAGCCAACATTATAAGATATTTTTGTACTCCTTTGTGCAATGTCAAAGAAGATCGAGTGTCTAATGTAAAAGGAGTTGGTCTTCAAAACAACGATTTCTAATAGAGAGACACTAATTGTTTCCTTTATATATATATATATATATATATATATATATATATATATATAGATATATATGTGTCTATATATATATATATATATATATATATATATATATATATAGATATAGATATAGATATATATATATATATTGATATATATATGTCTATATATATATATATGTGTGTGTGTGTGTGTGTGTGTGTGTCTATAGATATATATGTCTATAGACATATATATATATATAGACATATATATATATATAGACATATATATATATATAGATATATATATATATATATATATATATATATATATATATATATATATATATATATATATATATATGAAAGGAGAACACTACGTATTTTTAAATCATATTCCATCCAAAAATTCTTACTTTATTACATCAACATTTAAGTATTTAAATGAATAAAAGGAAAACAAATAATTCTAACGATTCTAAATGTGCTAAAGCATAAAAAACTCATAAAAATTAAACTAATGATTTGAAAGAAAACACTAAAATGAATTTATGCTTGAATATATTTTAGCCAAGCTATATGGGATCATTTTGGAAAACAAGTTTAGCCTTTGGCTTGAAATCCATGGTAAAAGAGCTAAAGGGAAAGTTGGATTTAGGAGATATCACTCAAATATAGACCATCTTGTTACTCTTAGGATTATTGTGGAGGAATGTCACAATAATAAGACTGATCTCTTCTCTTGTTTTTTTCACTTTAGAAAATCTTTGAACATTGTTCCTCGAGATAAGCTATGGAAGTGGCTAGAAGAGATAATGGTTCCTCCCGAACTGAGAGCTACTATGATTAGGATATAAAAAAATTTATTTCCAAGCTTAGGACCACCAAGGGTTGGCCAGAAGAATTACATGCAATATTGGAGTTAAGCAAGGATGCCTCTTGTCCAATACCCTTTTTGGCATTTACATTGATAAACTAGAAGAGTGTTTGGAAGCTGTAGGATGTGATGACCCCAAGCTCACTGGTATGGTTATTAATCTTCTCCTTTATGTTGATGATATCATTCTTTTAGCTAGGATCCATGACGATATTTAAAAGAAGCTTAGGATCCTCCAAGATTAATGCTCCAAGACGAGTATGATTGTTAAACTCACAAGACTAAAGACATGATAATTAAATCCAAAAATATCAACTATGATACTTTAATTTATGATAATAACTACTTGGATAAATTTTCCTCGAATAATTATCTAGGAATCAACATTCATCATCAACTCATTTGGAATTATAGCATTGATAAAAGGATTAGTGGAGGCTAAAAAGCTTATTATGGGATTAAAACAATTGTAAGTCAACATATCTTTGGGCATGGAGTAAAAAGAAATTCCTCTTCGATACTTTTTCCACCCCTTTTATTTTATATGGATGCGATGTTTGGAGTTCTAGCATATCTAGATAATCATGGAGGAAGATTGATCTAATCCAAATAAATTTATAACCTACAACCTAAAGATCAAAGGAAATACTCCTTACCATATCATCTTTATTGAGGCTAGCCTTTCCCCATTGACAACATGGCTATGACTAGGTATCTCATATATAAGAAGAAGCTATACAACATGGGAGCCAAGAGGTTTCCTAAAATTAGTTCTAACTCTAACAAAAACCTCCACCCTTGACTCAAGCAAGGATGGCATAAGGACACATAGTCTTGGCTAGCCCATTGGAGGTTAAAGGAGGAACCATCTTGAAGAATAAAGATAATATTAAAAATATTATTACTTCCAAATTTAAGGATACCTTGTGGGACGATAGGGAGTTAGAGGGAAAAAGGAAGATAAGGTATTATAAGGAGGTGATCAACCCCAATCTTGAAAGCCATACTTATCTTTCTGTCTTGATCAATGCTAAGAAGAAAATGAATATTTCCAAGATAAGAACTAATTCTCATGAACATCAAAGTGAAATTGGGCGTTGGTTAATTCCTATTGGGATGAAATAGTTTGTCATATTTGTGATATTAAGAGGGTTGAAAATGGAAAGCACTTCCTATTGGATTTCCCTGCTCTTACTGACATTTGTTCTGATTTTCAAAATCTTTGCATCATTATCAACCTTATTGACTTATTAAGTCAACAAACTACGGTGATCTAGGAATGTCCCCCCCAACCTCTTTTTGATTATAAAATAAAATGTTAAAGAATCTCAATTAGTCTCTTACTTTCTTAAGGTCTGATAGACCATATTGGTCTTAGTAGACATTAATCATCATCATCATCAAATGAATTTAGGTTTGAATATATGATAACAAGGACCACATACAAATATTGCACAACAACTTATGCTTTCTTCTTAAAAATAAGGTAGCCACTTATATCCGGTTTTTAAAAATGGAATTGTTGGAATAAGGAATTACTGGGGGGTGAATCGATAATTAGGATATTTTAAAAATTCGAGTTCAATTCTTTACTCACTTTCACTCTTGTCAATTACTTATGTGAGAATTCTCAAAACAAAATATGTAAACAATGTAAATCATTAATATGAGCATACAATCCATCAATTTGAGCAACAAACACATATCGACATAGGTACTTTTTACTTGGAAACGCAAAGGGAGAAAACCACCAATATGTTTGTTATTATGATGTAAATTAAGAGCCTACTTAATTACATCAATTTCTTTATGAGCACCCACTCATAGGAGGCCCAAACCCCCTTAAGATAGCAAGCCACTACTTTGTAATAGGAACCAACCTCTTTTGAGTGCATGCCACTACCTGCTCTGTCCATTGTTATGCTTTTCATATAATTTTCAAATTGTAAACAGAGGCCTATACTAATGCATAGAAACATAAAACTAATCAGTTGTTGCACACACACAACACTTTCCCTTCTGCTTTACAGTCCTCCTTTTCTCTACACACTTCATTGCTCAAGCAACTATGATCTTGAACCTTAGTTTCTCTGAGTGATATCCATCTCTTGGCTCACATCTCCCTTATGCTCACACACAAACATGTAGCTCCTCACTCTCTTCATGCTTCTCTCCACACTATTATTCACAACAATGTTGCATTCCCCCATTTGCACAACTGTAATCCATAGTTTTGTTCCTTTGTTGCACAAGGAACGATGTGGTCCCTATTCTCCTCCATACCATCTGAAAGTGTGCACCATCATGGCTACCCATGTTGTTTTTGCATCAAACTTCTTGACCTCTACGACCATATTAAACTCTAGGAATGGGATCCATTCAGTCAACCATTGCAGTTACAATAAATGACAGAGTGGACACCTAATCATTTCTCCATGCTGAGAATTAATTCATAGTCAAAATTGTGTGCTCTAGCAAGGCTCTCCATTCTTCTTAATTTCCCACAGAGCTGAAATTACACTTCAGCATGATTTTCTGTACAATGATTAGTGCTTCTACACTTGGACATCTTTTACATTTAATTCTGCATTAGTGTGCAATAATTCTTAAACATGGTTGTTCTGGAGTCAAACTATACCTTTGTAAAACATGGTCCTTTTTATCTTAGTCTCCTACCTTCAACAGTCACCAATGACTCCATCAAAACATATGTGTAATTGTAGTCCTTTCTGTTCTTGATCAAGTAGTTATTTGCAATCAACATTAAACCAATGGAACCAACCTTGCGGTGCGCATTTACTTAACTGTCGACTCATTTTCATTCTCAGAGGCACTATCTTCTTAACCAGCTATCAACCCATTCATGCTAGCATAAAACTTATGGTGAATAGCCAAATTGGTGTATCTTCTGAAAATGGAATACCTAGCCCAAAAGCTTCCAAACTGATAGTTCACCAAAATTTGACTTAAGCCCCTTTTCCTCAGGCCTTTTAACTATTTTTTGCGATAGAACCAGGTCTCTGTGACCATTGTCTAGGCCTTTGGGCGCTAATACCCTTTTTATGCCCTTCGTGGGTGAAATTACTTTGGCAGTTACTTTGTGCCATTGGACGCATTTTTACGCGAAATGACCAAGGCCTAGTGCTAAGGTTGGAGCTCCCAAGGCCGACACTTTTATCCCGACATTTCTTTAAACTACGCAAACAACTTCTTCCAGGTAATCTCCTTTGATCCATGCTGCCATGTGGGGTAGTTGCTTCCACTCTACCTATTGGCTGCAAGTGACCGCTTGTTAGTGACATGTCGCGATGCTTTTTCTTCTAGTGCATTCTATTTGTGCTTCCTTATTAAAATTTTGGGCTCCATAACTCCAGGATGAGTTTTTTGGTAGGATCATGTTATAGACATTTTTGGGCATTGCAGCCCCAATCATATATTTCCATAAACCAAGGGCTCCTAAATCCCTAAAAGTGTTGTTCTAACCCCTAAAAGAACAAGGTCAACTGATCACATCATCTCCCAGAAGTTCTCCGTGAAAAACTACTCATAACTGGTCAAAACTAGACCATCTCACCTGCTCCATGGTCAAAGTGCGATGCATCCCACCTAATGCACACGAGAGGTGTGATGCATACTGAAAAGCCCTTCTATGGGGTGCGATGGACGACAATAGACAAGTGGCGGAGATAGTTTGCGAGGTGGATGATCATGGAATCTTCCAAAAACTTCTCCTGTGACACTTGCCTCTCAGAATCGCCCAAGGATGAGTAAGAGATCAATGAGATCTCCAAGTGGAAACAAGAACTATCAGAGAGAAGACACTAATCAAAAACCCAGAGCTGACTCACACCTCTGCAAATATCTATATATAGATCTCTCATCCCAGAGATCCAGAGGGGGGAGGCTGGAATTTTGTATCTTGTAAGGAAGTGCTGCTGGTTTCTTGGTGTAACATCATAGTGTTGGGTGATCTAAGCTTTTCATGAGGTGAAGAAGGGCTTTCTTGCTGAGGGGATGGCACTGGGTCAGAACAATTGGTTGTAATCCTCTTTGCTATTCTTGATTATTAATAAAGTTATTCAAGTTTTCCTCCACATTCTTGTATGATTGATGATATATGCATTTGTGTGGTCAATATATATCTGGTCCTATATTGTTTATGATTTTAGATCTTTGTTCTTGGATAGTGTTATGATGCTTTGATTCCACAACTGCTCTTTGAAGCTGGGTAGATGAGGAAGCGAGTGGCAAAGACCTATTAGAAGGGAGAGGAATCAAGCAAGGAACCAAGCACAAGATAGAGGTTGGTCTCCCTTTTCCCCTCTTATCTACTTCTCATAAAGGAAAACGAAAGTGGTTTTAGTTTGTTTGTTTCTAAGGTAGCTACCAGCCTTATTGGGACTAGCAGCTCTGCATAGACACTAGATTTCCCGATAACAAAATGGCGACTCCGCTGGGGAGAGAATAGATTGTTTGTTTGTATATATTTGTTTGCTTTATAAACTTACAAACGGAGCCTGAAGTCAAGCCAGCTAGCCTTCGAACTGCATTTGCTATGCAAGTGCAAAGTAGATCAATGCTGCTTCAGTCTATCTCTGGGTTTTGTTTATGAATTGAACAATCGATTTACAAGCTCTCTTGTTTCCCTTGTGGTGGCTCTAGTAACCTCCTTAGATCTACCCCTGTGATTTATTTACTGATTACCACTTGCTCGGCCAAAATCCCTGAACTGTGTTGCAAACTGTGATCAAGAACTAGATCAAAAGTCTCACACTGTACCATCGCACCCTCTCTTCAAGGATATCAGTATGCATCACACTTCCCATGTGCTGTAGGTGGGATGCATACTGGAATCCTTGTGTAACAGGTGCACTGATCAGAAAGGGCTAATTTCGCCTTCGATTTTTAATGAGCTTGAAGTGACAAGTGCTCAGATGGACCTTTTCCTTTAAGGAGTCTAAAAAGGAACGAAAGAGACTACTCTGGAAGTCTAGACAGAGGGATTACCAAACCAATCGCAAAACTGTAGAATACTTTTTAAAGTACGACAGTCAATCTTCCCGAATGTTGTGTTCAATGCATTGCGATCGATAGGGCGGCAGACACGGCTTCCTATGGATAAAGGATATAGCCTATTGTGGTCTCCCAATATATACTCGACGGTACGTGGGAGCACAAGTCCGTACTGGCACTTGTCATCTCAAAGTGGAGGAATCACCCAACCAGCAATGAAAACAACAGTTACCGGGCTTTACGACGCCGAAATACGTCTCTAGCCTAGACTTCTAAATGTTGCGTGTTAGGTTCAAAAGCGTTTTTAAATTCATTAAATTTATTTTACAGTTGATATTGTTTAAGAAATTTTCCTTTCAGGTTCATCGCGTGATGTAGATATAAAATTCCTAAAATGCAATCTAAGATGATAAACAATCGTTTAATCTTCTTTTTGTAATGAAAATCCTAGCTACTAAAGAAAGAGAGATGATATTCTTTCAACAACCGCAGATTATTCCAGCAACCTTAATCATCCTTCAGTTTTTAATTTTCTATCAAATACTGTAAATACGGTGGATTTCGAGGATGGTTCTTATCTCATGTCGACCTCGTTAAAAAATGAAACGACTCCCTTTCCAAATCGAGTCTTTGATTACGATCTCGTAAAATCAAAGTCGAGTCTTTCGAAGATCTCGAAGGTAAACCTTCATTCCAACCACTGAGATGAATGCAATGAAGCTTGGGGGGCATCAACCTTGATTTGCGTTATGATGTTGGGGGCATACAAACTTATCATGAGCAATGTTTCCCCCAGAGTTCAAGCTCATTAAAAAATAAACCTGCCACGAGCAATGTTACCGCAGGGTTAAAGCTCGTTAAAAAATAAACCCGCCTCGAACAGTTTTAACGCAAAATTCAAGCTCATTAAAAAATAAACATAAGCAATGAGCAAACGTTCCCCCAGAGTTTAATCTCATTAAAAAATGAACCAATTTCTGGTAAATAGCCATTGTGAATACATTATCATCAGCCTTTTAAGCATTGGTCATGTTCTCATCATCACCTCCACTCTGTATTGGCCGATCATTCACCTCCATTTGATTGTTTACCCTTTTGAGGAACAACTGCGAAGATTGATCCTGTTAGCCATCCTTGTGACACTGTCGTGATTGGAAAATTCCAAACCTTACCAGGAATTAGTTGCTACCCGAATTTATCACTCGTTCCTCGAAAAGCGAGTCTCCTTTAAGCTCTTTTCATCTGACTCGTAAAATATGAAAAGATTGCCGAGCAATTGGCCTCTCCAGCTCGTTAAAGTGATCGAAAGTGCCATCCCTCCTTTAGATTTTAATCTTTTTGGACCTGAGGGATTATTACACAAAAAGATCGAGCGCTTGTTTTGTTCGGCTCGTTAAAATTACCGAAAATCCATCCCTTTTGTATTATATTATACTTTTTCAGACTTAAGGGATTATATGATGAAAAAGGATTATTGGAGTTTTCTTTACGTCCCTTTTAAGACTCTCTAAAATTGAAAAGGACCGAGTTATCTTTGTTGTTAAACTCGTTAAAACCGAATAGCAACAAACTTGTCCATACAGACAAGAACGAGTTTCACTATCACTAGGCTCATTAAAACATAGCGATGGGTTTGCCTGAAGGGAAAATTATAGAACAAGCATATGTTATCCTCCTCAAGCTTGACAAAAATAAAGAGGTACTAGTTAGCAATGATTGGGGAAAATTTGGGAAGAAAACTTGAAGAAACTTTATTGGTAGCAAGTCGCTCTTGAACATGACACTTTCACCTCACATCTGAGTCGGGTTGGGTTGTTCCGTTCACTGGTCATATCACCATTGGTCCATCACACCATCCATATTTGGGGTTAACGCTACCAATCCATCATGTCAGTGTCGTCGATATGTTCAAGAGAAGTCTCTCAGAGAATTCACCAGTGTCTCATCCACTGCTATACATTTACGCTCCATTCTTTCATGACCGCCACCCTAAACCTTATGTCATCAGAGCATTTTCACCTCCATTAAAATCATTTGCTCTGTTCCGTGTCATTGATGTGGAATTCACTAAGGCCCTCCTATGACATATCGCTTCTTGTTGACATCAGCTCATTATCCAAGAAGTCAATCTAGGAACAACCCTTTCAGTACTTTGAAGCTTGCATGCCTTAATGACAAGTTTCTCACTTCCGGCGACAGGTTTACATCAATGGCCTTCGACCGAAAGATTTTGCATGGTGTTCGATGCCAAGTCCCTTTAATTCACACCACGTGAATTGTACTGTAGTACCTTGAGGGTCATCATCATCATCGGTGATTCCTCTCGCGCCTGTTAACAACTTACATTATTGGTTGGTAATCAGGCGATGTCTTTCCATGTTTGACTCCAGAACATCTCTCACATGGATCGATTTGTACTTTGAGTGAAGATCAAACGAGATTGAAGTCCCCGGATCTAGTTTCATCCATCCAGGTTGCGATATATATTCAGGAAAATAAAGACATCAAATGTACATCATTGCTGCACAGATAATCATCCAATCTAAGCGATGATGGCTCTACCAGAATCATCAGTCTGCACTCAGACGATTGTCTGTCTTATGTACATGAAAATGAATTTATAAAGCTGAGCATGGGAATGTCCGCCTCAGCTATATCATGAAAATATTATGAAGATAATGTATTGTATTGTATCTTATTACAGGTCGCCTTCCAGCTCGAAAAAACTTCAGATCCTCATGATAAAGCATTTCACCCGACATCAAAAGATTAACGACCTCATGCTTTAGGGGGAAACTCTTATAGACATTTTTGGGCACTGCAACCCCAATCATATATGTCCATAAACCAAGGGCTCCTAAGTCCCTAAAAGTGTTGTTCCAACCCCTAAAAGAATATGGTCAGCTGATTACATCATCTCCCAGAAGTTCTCCGTGAAAAACTACTCAGAACTGGTCAAAACTGGACCATCTCACCTGCTCCATCGTCAAAGTGCAATGCATCCCACCTAATGCACATGGGAGGTGCGATGCATACTAAAAATCCCTTCTATGGGGTGCGATGGACAAGAATAGACAAGTGGCGGAGACAGTTTGCGAGGTGGATGATCATGGAATCTTCCAGAAACTTCTCCTGTGACACTTGCCTCTCAGAATCGCCCAAGGATGATTAAGAGATCAATGAGATCTCCAAGTGGAAACAAGAACTATCAGAGAGAAGACACTAATCAAAAACCCAGAGCTGACTCACACCTCTGCAAATATCTATATATAGATCTCTCATCCCAGAGATCCAAAGGGGGGAGGCTGGGATTTTGTATCTTGTAAGGAAGTGTTGCTGGTTTCTTGGTGTAACATCATAGTGTTGGGTGATATAAGCTTTTCATGAGGTGAAGAAGGGCTTTCTTGCTGAGGGGATGACGCTGGGTCAGAACAATTGGTTGTAATCCTCTTTGCTATTCTTGATTATTAATAAAATTATTCAATTTTTCCTCCACATTCTTGTATGATTGATGATATATGCATTTGTGTGGTCAATATATATCTGGTCCTATATTGTTTATGATTTTAGATCTTTGTTCTTGGATAGTGTTATGCTGCTTTGATTCCACAGATGCTCTTTGAAGCTAGGTAGACGAGGAAGCGAGTGGCAAAGACCTATCAGAAGGGAGAGGAATCAAGCAAGGAACCAAGCGCAAGAGAGAGGTTGGTCTCCTTTTTCCCCTCTTATCTACTTCTCATAAAGGAAAACAAAAGTGGTTTTAGTTTGTTTGTTTCTAAGGTAGCTACCAGCCATAGTGGGACTAGCAGCTCTGCATAGACACTAGATTTCCTGATAACAGATCCACCCATTGTATCTGGGAGCCAATAGAAACACAGTTGGGTTGAGTCAGTCGCCATGTTTTCTTGATTCCTCTTGCCTGACACATCCTCTCTGTGCACTATTAACAAACCATCAAACTCCGTCCTAAAGGATGACGTCATGCTGATGTCACCTAACTTATGTGTCAGCCTATGATGGGTGATATGTCTCACTAAAATATGGGCCTTTTGGCTACCCGAGAATTCAAAAATTTCGTGCCATGTTTCCACTTCCTATTGGGTGGTTTCTAATGTCATCATCCTCCATCATCCGAGCCAATCAAATTATGCCACCTATCCTCCATTAGAGAGGAGAGAGAAAGGGTCCTGACCATTTTCTTTTTTTTTGCATAATTTTTTATCGAGTCCACTCTCCTTTGCATCGTTTCTCTGTTATCCCTTTAGGATGCACCTCTAGGCTAACCCTCAGTGGGCTGAGTTGTCAACGTGGGGACCTCCACTTAACACTCATTGGTATTTCACTTTCCTCCATGTTTCGATAACTTATATCCTTACACTTAACCTTGTGCGCCCATTTTAATCGCACCAAGCGAATATATCCGGGTGGACTCCATCAAGGTAACTCCACTGGGATGGCATCATCTCACTCATTTTGATCTAGCGCTTTATCAAATATGTCGAGGTATTTTTGTCGGCCTTCCCTCATTGGGCCAGGATGTTAAGTGTGCTCTGCCTATGGCCAATAAACTTTATTGCCCATACCACATTCGCTTGGCTCTCCTTTATCAATTACATTAAAAGGATTCACTAACACTGTCCGACTACCAAACTTGGTCACCACTTTGAACCAAGCCACATTTAACTCTACCGTCTAACTTTGGTTCACCTCAAATTTTATTGGAAATAAGTTGTGATTAATAAGGCCACTTAAGGACTTCAATAGACCATTGGAAAGCTCTTTCTGAGCACTATCCAACTGTTCAATCTCCAAGAGTATCTAAGTTGATCTCTTGATGAATAATCTCCTCCAAATCTCGGGACTCCCATCCAACATAGTAACCATATTATGGCTTCTCTAATAAGCCTACTATTATGATGATTCTCTACAGGAGAAAATGACAACCTGGGACTCCCCCTAAGACCAATACTAGCTTGGTTGACATCAATGCCAACATAAAATATGCCACCAGCCATTCAGGAAATGACAACTACCTAATACGAGTGGTCTATTATACATATCTCTTAATAATAGAATGGTTATATATATATATATATATATATATATATATATATATATATATATATATATATATATATATATATATATCTCTACATACTAGTCATTAAGTAGTTATAGTTAAATTAGAAATATAAAAAAGATTGTTTAAAAAAATAGTGAAAGGTTAAAATTAAAAAGTAGTAAAACTAAGATAAGGAAAAAAAACTTAATACTATGAAAAAGAAAAATAATATATTAAATAATTAAATATTTACCTTTTTAGTTATGTAAAATATCACATTAATTTTGATTCGTGTATCATCTTATTGTAGAGAGAGATGAAGTTTTATTGGAAGGGGGAAAAACATAGGAAAAGGAAAAAAAAAAGAGAAGGAAAAGAAAGTTGTTCCCAAATTAACAACTCCAATTAACTAACCATTCACAAAATAGATAACTAAATTTCAAAACAATAAGAAAACAAAAAAATTAATATACTAACAAGTGCTTCATATTAGTTTAAATAAAGTAAAAATATTGAAATCAAATTAGTGTTAAGGTTTAGAATCTGGTCAATTTAAGTTTTATTGATTGGTAGAATGAGGTATTTTGTTAATTGCAATTATGCATTGTAGTGGTGGAGAATCCAACACTACACAACGACAATAATAATGTCTTATTTTAGTGATAATTTTTTTGTTGAGAAGGTTGTCTAGAAGGTTTTACATTTTATGTGTAAAGTATAGATATATTTTAAAGGGTAGTTGTTTTTGCTAGATATATTTATGAAAGATAGGTTGAATATATTCCTTAAAAAAATATGAATATTAAAAATGGAGTTGCTTTATTTACTTAGTTATTTTTTATTTGAAATGATAACCATTTTAATTTATTATTCATAATTTTTCACTAATTTCTTAATTTCTTATTCATGTTCAGTAAAGTTATATATATATATATATATATATATATATATATATATATATATATATATATATATATATATATATATATATATATATATATATATATCATGTTAAGTAAAATTATATATATATATATATATTACCATAATTTAATTTATTTGTTAAAATTCATTTCATTTTCATGTGCTTAAACCAAATTTTGTAATAAACAATAAATACCTAGGTAATATAAATAAGTAGTTTTTTTTTTAAATAATTATATAATAATTAAATGAATCTATATTAATTTTTTTAAGTGTCTAACTATTTCTAATATAAATTCAATAAAAATTAATATATATTAAATAGAAAGTTATAGTTTGAATTAATTTTCACTTAATTATTAATGATTTTATCTCATTGTATTTGTTTATGAATAAAGTTATTTAATTCAACTAATAAAAATTTAAACCTATTAACTAACAATATTTATTAATTTTAAATGTGTTAATTAATAATATTTATTATAAAAGAGTCCACGGGGTCTTGGATAGACGGTGATTGGGTTCCCTGTTAAAGCACTCCTTGATGTGAAGTCACTAGTTCAATTCCCCATGTTAAAGCACTCCTTGATGTGAAGTAAATCATTACACAATAAGACTTGAACCAATAAAAGGAAGCACTTCTTTGAAGGCAACATTGTTGAAGAAGTAAATTAGTACAAGTACCTCGGGATTGATTTCAACAACAAACTTAATTGGGAGGATTGCAAAAAGAAGAGAATTTTAGGAGGGTGGAAAGCGTTATATGATCTTCAAAACAGATGCAGAGAGGCATAATTATAGGATTGGAAAATAATTAAAGTGCTTTTTGGACTCTTAGTTTGTCCACTAATTCTATATGGATGTGAATTGTGGGCTAGAACCACCCCCCTCTCAAAATGGAAACAAATTGAGAAAATCCAAAACTGCTTGATCATGAGCAAGTTCAAAATAAAAAGTTTGGTGCCTTATGAGATAATGTTGAGTGAAACAAGAGCAACTCCCATAGAAGAAATTGCTATGGTGCAGATCATAAGATATCTAAAAATAATTGAGCAAATGGGAGTAGGTAGATGGTCTTATGTTATCTTCAATGAAGGCATGAGTGAAAGAAAGAAAACATGGATGAAACAAAACTGCACATGGATGAAAAAAATGGAATATC
The DNA here is from genome assembly GCA_031772625.1 of Pinus tabuliformis. Lineage (NCBI taxonomy): Eukaryota > Viridiplantae > Streptophyta > Pinopsida > Pinales > Pinaceae > Pinus > Pinus tabuliformis. The sequence goes on along the minus strand of CM062820.1, from coordinate 1,527,588,171 downwards.
CACCTCAATGCCTATCCCAAAAATAGAAAGGAGCTAAAGAATTTTGTTATGGAGAAGTTTCTTAAATGGGTATGGGGAAAAGATTTGGGTGGAAAGAAGAAGTACTACACTGAGGAATTACACCCTACATGTGATCTACAACAAAAAGTGTTCATTGGAGCAAGCATTTCGTGGAGGGAATAAGTTCTTATTGCTCAATTAAGAACCAACTTGCATCAACTTCGGTTTGAAACAAGGCAGTGGAAAAGGCCTAAAGAAGCTTGGGAAGAACAGATGTGTACATTTTGCAAGTATGGGGCAGTGGAATCTAAAAAACATTTCATTTTGGAATGTGATGCATTCAAAGACATTAAACAAAGTTATGGGAATATGTTAGCATTGCTTTCTTGGCATTGTCTTTTCAGAGAGGGGATTGTTGGAAGATTTGGCAGCTCATCATCAATTTGAATAAGAAAATGATTGAATTACAAAAGGCGAAAAGAGGGGAACTAATGGTCCCATAGACTATTTTTAGTCTTGTGGACTGTCATGCGGAAAGAGTCGTTAGTGCGGACACAACCGACCTCCCTAGAAGCCTAAGACTTTCTAGTGACAAACAAGACAAATAAGAGCAATCCTTCTCTAAACATGCGTTTACAATATGAGAAATCAAGTGTTTAGATCCTACCTGTAACCCAACGCTGTTGTAGAAGTCCAGCCTCATTGATCCGGATGAACTCCTCCTTCTCTTCAAAACCTGCATTCACTAACAATCAAACGATTAAATAGCACCTGAATATCACATAAAATAAAACATATTTAACATATAGACCAAGGAGTATATGAAACAACTCATAAATAACAAATTGTTGAGAAGAATGGACTTATTTGTATTAAAAGGTAACAAAAGGAACCATTACAACCTGAGCCTTGGTGTTGTGCAGGTCCCTCCCAGGGTCCACAAGAGTTCTCCCTTACTCTGATCAGCTCACCCACTTCCAAATGAAACAAGCAAAGATGGTAATCTCTCCTCACAAGCTTCTACAAGGAAGTCCTAATTCCAGCAGCATCTACCCTTAGGAATGTTCAGCTTTTAACCTCCCCTCCCTTTGGCTTAATGCCTGTATTTATAGTGCTCTAGAGGAAGTTATTCAGGTCCACCATCAATGGGATAAGCCCCTCTTTGGATGGGATAGCTCCCCTCTTGATGGGATAAGTTCCTCTTTGGTAGGGATACATGAACCATCTGGAGGCGCTTCATACACATCAAACAAGCTTCTAGAAGACTCTAGAAATGACCACAAGTAACCTTTTTAAGATGAAACTCGCGCCTTTTGACCTTTATAGGGGTACGCACCCACCCCTGTACATACAGAGCGTACAAGTACGCAGGTATTGTGAACTTGGGTTGCGTACACGCAGGTAAGGCTAAGAGAAACTGCGTACCAGAGATAATTGACTTTAAATGACTTTTCTCTCTTTCTTGAAGTTTGACATGAAGAGCAGAGGCATGAGACTTGCCAAGGAGGATAATATGACAGTGGATGGAGCCATACTAACTGCAAATAGTCATGGTGACATTTTTTAGTGTAACAGATTGCCCCCTAAAGTGCGAAGCCTGTAGTAGATTAGGGTTTTATATGATCTAGGAAGGGTGAAGTACTTTATCATTTCAAGGAGTATCTTGCGGAGAGCCCGGTCAGAACCTGCAAATATTCAACAAAAAATACATATATAAGATGATATCATCGCTGAGGTAGGCATTCCCATACTCAGATTGAAAACTTTAACTAACAATCTAACTACTGTTCTGATACAAGAATGATTTTGCAGTACATCACAATCATAAACTTTTGTAGACATAGTATGGACGCAGCCATCTGTTTATGGTTAGTCTACTATATAATGAATACAAAACTCCTCGCAGCCTGGATGGTGGAAACTAGATCCAGGGTCTTCATTTCTACTTCCCGAATTGATACGATTCTAACCATGCGAATAAATGAGTTGATGTCGAACATGGTAGAAACCACTTGATTACCAGTCGATGATGTAAACTGTTAACAAGTGTGAGAGAAACCACCAGTGATGTCAATGGTTCTCAAAGTACCCAGTACAATCCATGAAATGTGAATGAATGGGTTGATGTCGAACACGTCACGGAATCCTTTGATCCAAAGTCAATGATGTAAACTGTCGTCAAAGGCGAGAAACCTGCCATTGATGCATGCAGACTTCAAGGTACTGACGATTTCTAAGTCATCTCTCTAGATAATGTGCTGATGTCGATAGAAAGCGACCCGTTGCAGGGCAAGCCCACAACACGAAATCATTGTTTAAGTTGAAGAAATGTTGCTGTAAGGACTGACTCAGGGATGGTCAAAATGGATGACAAGTATTTTGCATATGAATGGTTTATTTGCAGAGACCTCTTGAACACATAACGACACAACAGATGGCTTGGCGATGATTGTCCCAAAGTTAATACCCAGAAACGATTGAAGACTTTCAAAGTGGTTTTATCAGCTTTAAGGAAAAGGATTTCCCAACCCAGGTGAATGAAAAGTGTCGTGTTCAAGAGCGGTGATAAGGTTCTTCTGTAACAAAGGATAATAAATAGGTTCATTCTTCTCTCTTTTCCCCCACCATTTCTGGCAAGTACCTCTTTATTTTTTACAAGCTTGAGGAGGATAACATATGCTTGATTATAAGCTCATCCTTCGGATGAGTCCAACTTAGTTTAGATTCGGACCCTAAGAAGGAGTGGTCCATTCCTGTTTGTAATTGAACAGGTCCTTTACTGTGAAATTTTAACGAGTCCAGTATAGGAGAAACTCGGCATTTTTCAATTTTAGAGAATCTGAAAAAACTAAAGAAGACTCCAAGGTGAACTTTTTCGTAAATTTGTGTCTCCCAAGCCCGAAAAAGTATAAAATAATACCTGAGAGAACCGCTTGATCTTGCGACCAAGGATTACTTTCATGATTAATGCCTTTGACCTAAAAAGTAAAAAGCGATCACAGGCATGTCGTTTTATTTCCAGTATCGAATTTGAAACGACAAAAATCCGACAATCTTTTCATGTTTTTACGGTCAGAAAAGGGCTGTAAGAGGACCGTCTTTTAATTCCATTTTAACGAGTGTAAAAGAAACGCTCGGCAATCTTTTCATGTTTTAGGAGTCAGAAAAGGGCTTAAAAGATGACTCTGATGTCTTGGTTCGTGAAAAATGATGATTTTACCCTAAAGTCCTTTTGTCCTGCACAAAAAGCAACACATTACTCATACCTGTTTAAGATGGGCAAAAATACATTGAAAAATATCCTTTCATGGTGAAAAATAAACAAACTTAGCATTCATTTATCCAAAAAACCTATAAAAAGACTTTTTACCATGTCATTTTTACCATTTTACTGTTGAGGGTGAGAAAAGGGCTTTTGACAAGAAACTTCCCGTGGACTTTGCGGAGAATCCGACCGTCGGAATCGAGCGCCGTCTCTTTCAGGTATTTAACAACATCCTCCTCTTCAATTTCATCCGTTTAGAATTCCATTTTTAAGTTTTAGTTTGATTTTTTGGAGGGTTTGGGGTTTTAGGGTCCGCTTTTCAGGGTACGCAGGTGCCCCATGGGTGACCTGCGTACCCCGACATTTTCGTATATGGGAAAATGGTCGGAGTACGCAGCCCACCTTCAGAATAGCTGCGTACCCACACTCTGTTTTCTGAACACGGGGTGCGTACTCCGCGCAAAGCGGATTTTCAAAACCCAAACTGAAAACCTAACCATCAAAATTTGATTTAATGAATTCTAATCAATGTTTTTTTGTGTGTAGATTACCCACCATGCTAGATTGGCGCGAATGAGAACACGAAGATGTCGATTTGGCCGCAATAGGTCATCAACCTTCCATTGATGCTTTAAAGGCATGCGGTCTTTACAAGTACTGGGCCATACCTGGCATGAGGGCCCAGGTGCCATTCTTAGAGTGGCTGGTTGAAAGGTGGAACATTCAGGATCAATGTTTCTATATCGGAGAACACCAGCTCGAGATAGAGCCCTCCGACATATATTTTCTCACTGGCTTGCCTAACAGGGGCGAGCAATTGTCTCTATTCGGGACTAGGCCGGGTGGCCAATCCCTTGCTAGTCTCCGGCTAGAGTGGTGCAACAATCAAAACCAGGAGAAGGGGATAGAAATCAAATACATATCCCGACCTGAACTTATGGTAATTGCCTTTACAGTTACCAGACTTTGCGGTGCTGCCGCTTTGCACATAGCCACTGGTTCCCAAATGCGGATGGCTATAGATTGCTTCCGAGGCACCATTTTCAACTGGTGCGATGCTGTGTTGGCCAATATGAAAGGCCAACTGACTAGGGAAAAGAACGGACAATTGAAGACCTTTGGATATGGGCCTTTAGTTGTGAGCTTTGCCCTAGAGAGAGTTCCAATGCTGTCCCCCAGCATCTTACTGTTCCAGTTGGGCCTCCTCGGGAGCCTAAGTTGACGCGATGGGTTTCGGTAATGGCCCGGCATCCTGATGAGGGAGCGGGAGTTGTCTGATTTCCTGCAGGTTACTTTCACTGGTTGGAGAGCCAAGTCTTTGCGATTTAGGATTTTCCTTATGTCGAAATGGATTTTCGCAATGATCTGGACATGGTTCTTCTACAGGGAGAACAATGGGACGACAGAGGTACTTCATTTTTCACAAGTTTTTAAATTTTCTATTTTTTTTTTTGTTTTTTTATATATCGTCTCAAAACTGACAGCAAAAATTTTCAAAATGCAGATGTAGGCCCACGGCGTCCGGCCAATCTCCGGGCTTTTGAGAGGAGACATCTAGCTGCACCGGCACCGGCCCCACAGGACGCGGCTGCAAAGACACTAGCTGAGTTGGAGCAGGATCTAGAGCATCTGATAGCGGGTATACCAGAGACTACTATAGATGATATTCCTATCAGACTTCAGCGCTACGTAGTCGCAGTCCCAGTACCTTTTAGGAGGTTTTTGTGTAGAGTAGCCCGTGCAATGGTGTCGTATAGAGAGCACCACCAGTGATTGGATGGTCATTTGTACACACATGTGACATTTTGATTTTTGTACTTATCATTTTTTCCGATCATAAGGTGTTTTTCAACCTATGATCGAAGACGATGTATATTTTTTGACACACTCCTATCTATATATATCATTATTACCGGCTTATTTTGTTAAACATGTATGATGAAATGTTTATAAATTTACATTTATGATTGTTTACAAATGTCTATTTAACATTCGAGACGCCATTGCATCTGCTAATGTGTTTAAAGACCTTGGAATATGCTGATATTCAATGTAATCAACCTCACGTTCCAAGAGACGCACCCTCAAAAACAACCTTAATAACACTGGATTTCTAATGGCATAGACTCTATTAAGCTGTAATACAACGAGTTCAGAATCTAACCTCACTATCAAACTCCGAATCCCAAATGAAATAGATTCAGATAATAATTCAATCACTGCACTGTATTTTGCAATGTTGTTTGTTGTTTGACCGAGGCTCACCCCATGCATAGAAACTAACTCGTCAGAGGGCGAATAGATAACCCAAGCTGCGGAAGAGATATTTCGTGTACTATGACAAGCACCATCAGCAAATCCAATGTACGTTTGGAGAGGCGTCGACATCTGCAATATCAAGAGTAAAACCAAGATAAGCCAGAATAACGACGAAAAACACACTCTCTAAACTAAGCACACTTGTCTAAACTAAAAACACAGTCTAAACTAAGCACACATACCAGCTAGAAAGAAAACACTAACCTAACTAAAATCTCCATACCCGACATTTAAGCATAATACCTCTTTAGGTAAAGTCCATTTTTGGGTTTACCCAAAGAGTCCCCGTCAAAGTCTACCAGCTCATAGGCCCCTTTCGCTAGCTTGCGCTTGACAATGTAGGGCCCATGCCACATAGGAACGAATTTTCCAGCACCTAACTTATCATTAGCTTGATCATATAACAACACTAGGTCTCCTTCCAAAAAATTTCGAGGGGTCACATTCCGATCATACTCAGCTTTCATTCGTTTCGCGTGAGTCTCGATTGCTAAAGCAGCTTCACGTCGAGTCTCATCTAATTTAGCTAAGTATAACAGATGCTTCTCCTCTTCGGAAGTAGCTGGGAGTAATTCGATGGCCATTTGCAGTGACGGGATTTCGCATTCAATGGGTAGCACGGCTTCCAAACCATAAACTAGTTGGAAAGGAGTGAACCCTGTTGATGTTTTCACTGAGGTTCGGTATGCCCAAAGCGCTGAAAATAACATGTTGTGCCAATTCGACCGATGAATACCAATGATCCGTCGGATCATGATAACTAGAACTTTGTTGATAGACTCAACCAGACCATTCGCTTGGGGATAATAAGGAGTAGAACTATCATGACGTAAACCAAGCTGGCCTGTAAGTTCTGTCATCATAATGTTTCGAAAATGGCACCCATGGTCACTGATTATCGCTTGTGGGACACCAAACCTAGAAATAATGTGATTGAATACAAAAATTGTTGTTTTCTTGCTGTCTGCCTCGAATGTAGGCATTGCCTCGGCCCACTTAGTAAAATAATCAACCGCAAGGATGATATATGCATGCCCCCCGGCCGAGTGAGGAATACAAGTAATAAAGTCGATACCCCATTTGGCGAAAGGACCAACGACAATTATAGGGTGGAGAGGAGCAGGTGGCGCGTGCATCTTTCGATCAAACACCTGACAGTTGTGGCATTTTCGGACCGCAATAATACAGTCTTTAAACAAGGACGGCCAAAAATAACCAGCGCGCAATATCTTTTGGGCTGTGGCATACCCAGACATATGACTTCCACACACTCTAGAGTGACAGTCATTCAAAACCCTCTCAGCTTCCTCATGAGTTAAGCAACGTCGAAAAATCAAATCCGCCCCACGACGATAAAGAGTATCTCTAATGATTTTGTATTGTTGGGACTAGAATCGAATTTTCCGACGCTCCGACTTTGAGATTTCGGGCCGAAAGGATTGGGTCTGGAGATAGACAATTATATCCCCACACCACGGATCTAAAGTGCTGATAAGAAACAAAGATTCGTCCGCAATGGGCTCCTCTGCCACTATTTCTGTGTCAGCACGCGGGAAATCACACATTAACTCTGCAAAGACTAAGGATTTCTTAGACTTGGATTTCTCGAACTCCAAATCGAACTCCTGCAGGATAACAATCCATTTGGAGTACTTGCCCCCTAGCAATTTTTTAGTGAGAATATAGATCATAGGGTTGCAATCCGAAATCACTGTAGTTTTACAGAGAAGAATGTAGTGACGAAATCGCTGGACAGCTTGAACGGCTGCCAGTGCCAACTTTTCCACATGCGAGTACTTTAGCTCGGTTGGATTCAACGTCCGACTGAGGTAATATATCACATGTTCCGTTCCGAATTCATCTTCCTAAACTAAGACCATTCCAATGGTGGAGTGGGAGGCGGCGAGATACAAAAAGTAGTCCTGGTTGTAGTTGGGAGGATGCAGCAACGGTGCATGGGTCAATGCGTGCTTAAGTGCATCAAAAGACTTCTGAGCTATCTCATCCCAAGAGAATTGAGCATTTTGTTTCAACAACCGGGTGAAACCCTTTGTAACCTCGGCGTAGTTAGGAATGAATCGACGTAAAAAGTTTGCTTTCCCCTGCAAACTTTGGAGTTGGCGCAAACTCGAAGGTGGAGGCAATTTGATGATAGCTTCAGGAGACAACTTTAGGAGACTTGCCCCGAGATCCAAGGGACTGTCTCGGTAATTCAGCCACAGTTAAAGACTTTTAACTACTACACACGCAAACAAAGTAAAATCTCAAAGCAAACTGCCTAAAGTCTCTAAAGAACCAAACAAATTTGAATCACACGCCTAAAGAATCTAGGGCGTCAAACCAAGCACAAACAGTAGCCTTCCGGACCAAAAACGCTAGTTGGAGATGAAACCCAACATCGTCGGATTCAGTACAGAAGTGGCGGGTGGAACAATTACCCCGGCAACCTGCTTAATGAATAGACCGGCACAAGTTCCTCCACTTTAACCATCTCGAGTGAAGTGAACCCCCCGGAAAATCCAAGTGAGTCTAGCCGACGTCTGCTCTAGGTACAGTGGGATCTTCCCTCCACCGTCACCTCGGTAGAATCCTAAAGATAATGGTCACTAAGGTTACCAACAGCAACAAATGCACCTGGGGGAACAGTCTACACTCTGACAGCACGTAAGGGTAGAGTATCAAGCTCAATCCCCTTGCCGGCTCCTTGACAATAATCCAAGGTTTACCGACAAGTGACCCCTGGCTCCTCGACAATGGTTAATCCGAGGTTTACCGTTTGTAATACGTGCGTGTCTGGCGTCGTTCCCAACGAGGGAGGATTGATCCCCTCACTGGTTCGGACACGAGCTCGTGCTTCTCCTTTAAGAGGAGTTTTCCCAGAGTACAAATGAAACAATTGGATTTATCCTACACAAGATAAGCTACTTGTTTGGTTTTGCTGTCTTGGAGAGTTAATTACTCTCCTACTCCAAGACACTAGCCTGATCTATATTGGTGTTTCAGAGCCCTAGTAAATAAAAGTTACTAAGTTGATTTTACTTTAAGCGTTAATTTTATGGTTTTCCTTAAAGACAAAAAGGTAGTGGAGATGAAACTGGTGGTGTGTAGACTCGACTCGCAACCACTACAAAGATGCACCTAAGATGATTTACACTACTTTTCTTTTTCAATGAATCTCCTAGCTAAGAGAGTTGGAAAATGCAAATTTTATAGAAAACAACTTTCTTGGCAAAGACAATCAAAGAAACAATCTCTTTTATCTTTTCAAAACATACAACTCATGACCACTAATTACTTCACAAAATTTCCTTTTTCTCCCAAAAGACTACAAATGCTACCAAAGCAAACTTTTTCCAAAAGAATTTTTGTGTTTTTTCTATATTAATAAAGCATGTAAAACTATTTATCAAATCAAATTTAACAAATATAAGACAATCAAATCAAATTCACTCAAAAGCAAATTAAAAGGAAATTTACCTAAAAGCAAAAAATAATGAGGACAAAAGCCTACAAGGATAATTCCCGGATGTTTTACTCAGTCAAAATGCAACTAAGGATCAGTTCATGCGAAATCATAAACTAATCAAAAAACAAAATCGAAATCTTTTTGTTCTTTTTTCTCAAGAATGAAATTCAAAGTTTTAACCAAAAACTTTTCGAGATTCACAAAGAGAAGACACAAAGGTAGGTCTCTCACAAGGGTGAATTCTATGACAGGCCCGACTCCTAAGAGGGTTGAACAAAACCAAGGAGATCCAAAGTTTGACAACCTCTAACGCCAAAGTCACTACAGGACCAGTTAAAAATCAAACCCTAAGGCAAAATCTCTATGAATTCCACCAAAACCCTCAACACTAACGGGACAAGTTCAGGTGAAGATCTCTGACAGTAAACCAATGGATCTGGGCAGTAAAAACAAAATCTAAAAAGCAAAAAGAGGAAAAATGAAATTTTCTCAAATTTGACAGGGGTACGCAGGTGATCTGTTTACACAGGTGCGGGTACGCCTTGTGCACAAAGCCGCAGTGCGTACAAGTACACACTGTGCCTAACTCAGAGGCTGCGTACTGCTGGCAAAGCTAAGAAAAATAAAAATCTAATTTAACTCTAAGCTAACCCACCCAAATACACAGTCAGACAGCCAAAAACCAGAAAAAAAATGATTTTTCTCAGACCAAAATATCAAATCAAAAAGAACTCAAACACATTCATGGATTCCCCAGTGGAGTCGCCATTTTGTCATGCGGAAAGAGTCGTTAGTGCGGACACAACCGACCTCCCTAGAAGCCTAAGACTTTCTAGTGACAAACAAGACAAATAAGAGCAATCCTTCTCTAAACATGCGTTTACAATATGAGAAATCAAGTGTTTAGATCCTACCTGTAACCCAACGCTGTTGTAGAAGTCCAGCCTCGTTGATCCGGATGAGCTCCTCCTTCTCTTCAAAACCTGCATTCACTAACAATCAAACGATTAAATAGCACCTGAATATCACATAAAATAAAACATATTTAACATATAGACCAAGGAGTATATGAAACAACTCATAAATAACAAATTGTTGAGAAGAATGGACTTATTTGTATTAAAAGGTAACAAAAGGAACCATTACAACCTAAGCCTTGGTGTTGTGCAGGTCCCTCCCAGCGTCCACAAGAGTTCTCCCTTACTCTGATCAGCTCACCCACTTCCAAATGAAACAAGCAAAGATGGTAATCTCTCCTCACAATCTTCTACAAGGAAGTCCTAATTCCAGCAGCATCTACCCTTAGGAATGTTCAGCTTTTAACCTCCCCTCCCTTTGGCCCAATGCCTGTATTTATAGTGCTCTAGAGGAAGTTATTCAGGTCCACCATCAATGGGATAAGCCCCTCTTTGGATGGGATAGCTCCCCTCTTGATGGGATAAGTTCCTCTTTGGTAGGGATACATGAACCATCTGGAGGCGCTTCATACACGTCAAACAAGCTTCTAGAAGACTCTAGAAATGACCACAAGTAACTTTTTTAAGATGAAACTCGCGCCTTTTGACCTTTACAGGGGTACGCACCCACCCCTGTACATACAGAGCGTACAAGTACGCAGGTATTGTGAACTTGGGTTGCGTACACGCAGGTAAGGCTAAGAGAAACTGCGTACTAGAGATAATTGACTTTAAATGACTTTTCTCTCTTTCTTGAATTTTGACATGAAGAGCAGAGGCATGAGACTTGCCAAGGAGGATAGTATGATAGTGGATGGAGCCATACTAACTGCAAATAGTCATGGTGACATTTTTTAGTGTAACATGGACATTAAAATATCATTTCATTTTTAAAAAAATAATAAAATTCAATTCATAATGCTAAACTATGGAGAAGTTGCACACTTTTTTGGTCAAAAACAAGTTAATAGAAAAATCGAATGGGTAATACCATGCCTGCAGGAGATATAATAATAAATTGATTTCTATTGATAAAGTGTCACCACAAGAATACCTTCAATTAACTATCCAATCACACAACATACATTGGAGTGCTATACAAACTATTTAGTTAAGAACCATTCCTCTCTCTCTCTCTCTCTCTCTCTCTCTCTCTCTCTCTCTCTCTCTATATATATATATATATATATAATTTGTAATTATTATTTATTGAGATTGGATTTAAATATATATTAAATATTTACTTGGTATATTTTAGTAATATGATTCTAGTTGATATTAATATATTTATTTTTATATATGATTTGTAAGAATTGAGTGTTTGGTTTGTACAGGGTTTAACCCTCATTAGATCCACCTTAACCACGGATCCAACATGAGTCCAAAGTGATCAATTTTTTTCATTGCAAACTTCTTTAGAGTGAAAAATAAATGTGTAACTTTTCCTTGTTTAAATTGTATTTCTGAATGCTATATAAAGTATAGAGTACGAAACTGTAAAATATTACTTCAAAAGATTTAACCATAAAAACTTAATTTTTCATAATATAAGCATAATTTTTTTAAAACAATTATATATATATATATATATATATATATATATATTCACTTGGAAAAAAATCGTAATTTCCATTAATTTTGAAAATTACATTTTGTAGATGCCAAAGCATTGCAAAGACAAGGCTATGAAGCCTGACAAAATAATGGTTGACATAAGTGTCAAATAAAGAGAAGAAGAAGAACTGATGAAAAATAAAGCCATGCCTGGAGCACTAAGATGCCTGTTAGGGGGAAGATCAAGTTTTCCTCCCCTTTTTCTTCTCTACCTTGCGCCACTCGCCTTGGTCCTGTTGCACGGGTATGAGTTGAAATGGGTTTTCCTCCTCAGGTCGAGGGATTTCCTTGTCAGAGTCTGAGGTGTCCGATTTGTGCTGCCTTTTGGTTCCACTGGGTTCCATTCTGTCTGAAGCCTTTTCCGGTTGCATTTCCATGGGCACTTGTGGGGGTTGTTCTTGTGATTCTGTTGGGCTGTTCTCATTTGGGATGGGCATTTCCTCCTCACCTTCTTCCTCTTCCTCAGGGTCTGGTGGAGGGAATGTCCATCCTTTTTTCTTCCCAGCTTTCCTCCTTCTTTGGCTGTCCTTTTTGTAGTCTGGGCAGGCATTTTGTAGGTGCCCTGTCTGCCGGCATATTCTGCATCGGAAGGCTGTATTTTCATAATCTATTGTTTGCATCCAGCTGTGATCTTTATGCTTCAGTACTATGCGATCCGGTAAACCTTTGCTGAGATCAACTTCCACACAGATTCGTGTGAAAGTGAAAATTCCTTCTTCCACTCGCTGAGTATCCATTTTAATATATCTGCCAAGAGAGTTTCCGATGCATGCAATTGTTTTTTGGTCCCAAAAGTGTACAGGGAGGTTATGTAGTCGTACCCACACTGGCACCCTAGAGACGTTGTAGGTGTTTGCATCAAATTCTAGGGTCCAAGGTGTAATGAAGAGTCCTGAAGATCCCCAAAACCACGGTCCCTCCTGAATTACGAGGGCCCTGACCTCTTCTAATGGAAGTTTGACAATAAAAAAACCTTTGGAGCAGAGCTTGACCTCACAATTAAGAGACCATTTTGTGAAGATCCAGTGAAAAAGATCCATGGGTTTTGGCCAAAAACCATTGAATCGACAGATGAGGGCTTGTCTTTCGTAAATGTTACGTACCTCCTCTGCTTCTGCTGTATCTATTGTTAGTTCAGGTGTATAGTTCAGTTGATCCACGATATATGCACTAGGTTCTATGCCAGCCTGTAGTGGGGTTGTTGATGTGGGTTTTCCCCCTTGTAGGATATTCTTGTAAGATGTTCCTTCACTTTTGTGCTGCTAGTGTGGATCTGAGCTATGTTTAGCTTTAGATCCACTGCCCCCTTCCGTTTGTTTTCGTGAGCCGCTAGCTGCTGCACCTCCCCGAAGCCTCATGTTGACTGTAATATTTGATCCTGGCTTGATGCTATAGTGGTCAACTGCTCTGGGATATTGTAACGATCTGCCTTCAGAGAGCAGATGTTGATATCCTTCCGGGAGGCCTATGTGTTTGGCAATGTTTTTCTTCAGATTTGAGACACTGTCTGAAGCTTGAACCCAGATTAGGGTTGATTTCCCTGAGGGGGGCTTTATAATGATTTGAAATCGTGGATCTGATGAGGTTGCCGCCTTGGAAGCTGTGGGAGCTGTTCTCCTCTGATTTGTATTCAGGCTGTCCTCGTGCCTTATAGCCCCTTCTAAGATCTGGGGGGTCAGATCCGTGTAGGGTGCCTGTGCCAGTCTCATCACCAGATCTGGAATATTTGTATCTGTTCTCTGCAGGGGGGGTCAGATCCGCTACATGCAGCCAGCCACTGTTGTTTTCAGCGCTGGATCCGGTGGGAAAACCAGCCCCTTCTTCATGATTTGCATTGTTTACAAGCTTTGCGATGGAAACCCTTGTGCTATTACCTATCCATTTTCCCCCAGCTAAAAACTTCCCAGTGCCCATCGTATTGACGGCTCCGCGGCAGCCCTTGTCCACGGCTTGAGCATTCCTCTGAACTTGGCCAGAAAAGCAGTGTCTGGTGCCATTTTTGAGCACGGGATTCTGGCGCTGCAATCCCGCCGACTCTGGTCGAAACCACAACGATGCATTGAGGCCGAGTACAGTCTTCCTGCAACTATTGACTGTCACAGCGCTGAAGTTGTTTGCCATGGCCGCCATGATCTCGTCAGTGATTTTTCTTCTAGTTATATATATATATATATATATATATATATATATATATATATATATATATATATATATATTACATAGCACAAATTAAAATGTTTTTAATTATTAAGATATATTTTAAGTATATGTCAATATTATTTTGTATTAAATTATTGTGCTTTAAATTAGTTAGCATAGTTTCCTTATGAAAGGAGACCCAGGAGACACTATGGGCTTCAGTATTTTTTTCTTGGTTATGGCTGTTCAGGCCGAGTACAGGAGACTTTGTTAGTGCTCTGTAGGGGTGCTGATGATCTTTCTCAGAGGAGCCTTTGCCCATTATCAGGCAGTTTTTTCTTGCAGAATGTTAACTCATATGCTTTGTAACTTTTTTATTTCTTATAAAAAAGTTCGCTTTTTTCCTTGGAAAAAAAAAATTAGTTAGCATAGATCTTGAAATAGCTTCTTTAAATCGAGTGTTGAAATATTTTTGAAAGTACAAGCTTTAAAAATCTTAAGCACACATTTCTTTTACTTCTAATTACTTTACATGCATAGTGTATTCATTTATTATTATTATTATGGATAACATTATTTTTCTATTTAGAGCATATTTTATTTTTATTTTAAGAGGGACACTTGTAAACTCCACGTTGAGCACAAACATACTTACACATCTCCTCATATTGGAATGTAAAATGAGCCTCTCAGCTTAATGAGCCACTCATCTCAATAATATAATTTGTAAGCATAGAGTATTTTGTTTGTACATGGTTTCATCCTCATTAGATATTAAGTTAAAACATCATGGAGAGAGTTTGAGAGCAGGAGTTAATTTTGGGTGATGAAAATTGTCCCATGGGGCATGCACACTTACAAGTTTCACACACTCCGAGTGAGAGTATCTTGTAGTGGGGAAGATCATTCTTTCATCCAATATGTGGGCTAGCCCCAGGGCGATAACATCACACAATGTGGTAGATAATTCTTCTATCTAATATGTGGGCTAGCCCCACAGTGATAGCATCACATGGATAGATCATTCTTCCATCCAATATATGGGCTAACCTCCAGGTGACAGAATCACACAATTGCGGAAATTTTCTGTCTATCTTATATGTGGGCTAGTTCCAACCTAGTCTCACGAGGGCTTCAATTAATGAACTTCTGACATATCACGTGCATTCATGGCATACAAAACAATACCCTTAATTTGACTACATATTGCCAAAAATACCTCTAAAAATCACATTATTTAACCCCCTACCAATACGAACCAAATGCACCTTTCCAATTTAAAAAACCCCTATTTTCACTCGATATTATAGTTATCCATTTTTTCATTAACACTTTTATATCTCTTTATATTTTTTACATTAACTTTGAGCTCCATTTTTATAACTACCAATATAAAAACCCTTTACCCCCTATTATATGCTTAATATATTATGTCATTTTTCCTTCAATATATATCCCCCAATATGAATGCATGTGGTATGGTATTTCTCCCCTAGTGAAGCCCCCATGCCTAGTCTCATCCTAGTTTTGAAAAAAAAGAAAAAACAAAAAAAAATGGAATATATATATATAGATAGATAGATAGATAGTAAGAACATGGAAAATAAAAAAATAAAATGAAATATTTTAGTGTGTATGGATTTACATGTCCCCAACGGGGGTGACATTTAAAGCCTCTGCAAAAAGAATTTTCACATGATTACCATGCGGGTGAAACATTTGGAGGAATATATGGCACTCATGGAGGGGCATGGAAAAATTAACACTCGTCGATTCAAAGGATCGGTGTGGTGAATGCTTAGATCATCGGGGAGGGTTAGCCTAACCCAGTCCCCTCATGTTAAATGCTCGCTTGGGAGTGCAATACGGGAGTATCATAGATACCGGTTAAGTGTTAAGTGGTATTGGTCGATGATGGAGGGGTTGGTTATTGCTAGGATGGCATTTGGAAATCTTTTCAATGAACTCATTTATAGTCGCTTGCATCCAGTAGAGAATGTGGTTTTTGTTTGCAGTGCAACTCCTCACAAATGTCTCTAGTACAATCTCACATGTGAAAAGTTGGGTTCTTTAAATTCTTCTATAAAGTGGTCTCTTCCATATCGCAGTTACATGGGTAGTTTGGCAAGGTGGTGGATTTGGAATTCAACATGCGGTGGAAACCACACTTGCAAAATGTCTCTATTGAGGCTTTACACCAGTTATATATTCTCCCCATTGAGTGTGACTCTTTTACTTTGATTTAGTTTTGGAACTCACTCTTTCATGGTTTTCTATCTGTAGAACATGGGTTATATTGCTACAGTGTTGGACCTTCAAGCCAGGGTCCATGTTTTTTGTGTTAATTTTGCACCACTTATATTTAAGCCCATGTTTGAGCTGGTGGAAGTACTGCCTATTGTGTCACTTCAGGGTCTCAACCCAGTGGGGGTTTCCTTCTCATGCCCATTACTTATCTATGGAATGTGGTATCTAGGTAAATTTCCAAACTGGTTCTATAAGTATGTTGTTGGGTGCCTTCTCCTTTCTCCTGGATGGTAACTTTGTGATTGAGTCATCCTCGTCTATCAAGTCGAGGCAATGCTATATTTCTATATCTGGACCTTTGAGTGTCACCTATGTGGATAACTACCCAGGCTATTATGTATCTCTGCCTTACCCTTCCTTCTTTGTCATTATAACTCACTATCAGCTATGAACTTGGTTGGATGACGTCCTTTTTCACACTCATCAACTATTTTACGCAGTTCCTACTGGGTCCTTCCTCAAGTGGGTGGAAATTTATTAGTCTCGAGGATTTTCACTAGTAACCCATTATTTTCTAACTCCTTGGGGAATTTTAACACCTATAGTTTATTCGGTGCCTTATCCCTCTACCATAAATTTACCTCTGATTCTCCATTGTATAAGAAACTGTTTTTATGTTGTATGGATGGCTCCTCAGCATTGAATTCTCAGTCGTCAAGGGGGTTTGTCAAGTTCATCCTCACACCATTATTGTCTGTTTAGGTGGGAATCTGTCACTCATTTATTTTGTACGGTTCCTCTTGAGGTAAGGAAGAAAAACCTCCTTGAATCCAAAGAGTTCAGAAACCGAGCTTATTTCTATGATTCAGAAATTGGAGGTGCCTCACTTAAATGGGTACCTGATAAATAGAAGTTCTCATGCATATGGTCCTCAGGGACAATCAGGTGGAAAAATAGAAAATGTTTGTGGGGCAATAGGACATCAAATGAATCATCGGGGATATATGCTACAATCTAGATGACATTGTCACACCACTTTTAAGGGTGGAGAAATATGGGGTCTCATACTCTAGCACTGAATCAGTAGAGGTCAATGATACTCTAAGTGTCATTAATGAGCTTCCATCCAGTGCTTCTCCTCGACCTCATATTCCTCAAGATAATTCCTCACCTCTCTCCCTAGTCATTATCACAGACTGAAATTCTCAGCGCCATGATGGTACCAAGCATATCTTGTTCTTTGGTAGATGGTTTTTTTTTTGTGGCGCCAATACTAGAGCTCTCCAGGATGATTTACATGCTCTCCTTCAAGAATGTTTTGGAAGTTGGAATTTTTTTCTTAGTATACTTTTGTCTCTTTTCTTTTAACATCAAGCAATGGAATGATGTAAAAATCAATCTCTTTTGATTAGTTTTTTTTACTGTAATCCTCTAAGTCATCTTCAAAATATAGTTTCTCTATGGGATTATAATGTACTTCTGATAGAAGCCTCAGTCTCTTGAGGCAGTGTTTGGCTGACACAGTAAATCTTCTTTAGGTGATGTAAACCTTTTTTTTTATAATAGAAATATCTTGATGAAGCTTACAAAAAAAGAGTGTATAGATTTACATGTGTTGTGGAGGTAAATCCTCTCTGCAGACAGAGACGATCCCTACTAGCCCAGATCGGGTCTAGCAACAATCACACAATGCTACCACGCAAGTTCCTAATTGCAAATAAAAAGTGGATGGTGAGAACCTACTTTGATTCCAACGATAGTGTTCATAGAAGAGATGTCGCTCTCGTTCCTTTGCCTCGGCTGGTCACGATCCCCACGATCTCCGTGATTGGACACCTACACATGCAAAGAACAACACGAATACAAGCATAAAATCTAGTAGATGCAATTATATATCAGTCAGAAAAGATATAACTCAACATCAAACATAAGACAATGAGAGTGGAACCATAATGATAGTCATCTATTATTGATAAATAACAAAGAAGAATACAACCATTGTTCTGACGTCAAATCCTCCTTTGGCTGGGTAGTCAGCTACACAAGTCTTGCAAAGCTTGTTGGGATAGGAACAAGCCTCTCTCTCTTTGGGTGACAGGAATCTCCTTACTTAGATTTGGCCTTATAGGTGCAAAGAAGGCTCTTGCAACTTCAAACTCTTGAACTCCTGGTATTCTCTATCACTATGCTGGAACTACTGACTAGAACTAGCTTGCTCAAGGCATAGAGGCAAGCTTTTATAGATAGAGAGGAAAGAGATAGGATCAACCACATTATTCATGGGATTGGCTTTATCACTTGGAAACTTCCATGAAAGGTGGCAAACCACTTCCCTTCTATGGAGATTCGGAGCCAAACCATCCTAGCTCAACATAGATTCAGTTGGTGAATGGGTTAAGGAGAACCTTCGGAAGCTTATTCATTGAAAACTTTACTCAATTCGGTTGGCGCAAGTGCGACTCTGAGACAGAGCGCCAATGGCACGCCTTTTCTAGAGGATTTCCCTCATTGGCGCGGGCAGTAAACTGTGGACCCGCGCTAATGCAAAAAGAGCTGTTTTCATGGGTATTTTGCAGGAGATGTCTTCAGGGCATATGAAGCTCATACTTAGAGGAATATGATGCAAGTGGTTTCAGGTCATGTCACTTCTCACAGGTCCCGGAATGAGTCCTCCAGTGTGCGGGTGAGGGGTAATAGGGACGGTGACAAATGGTGACAAATTGTTGTGTAACAGATGCCCCCTAAAGCATGAGGCCCGAGAGAGAGAGGGGTGAAATGCTTTACAAGAACATGCGTGACTGAAAACACGGCCGCCGGAGAACCTGCGAAAAGAAGTACAACTGATATCTCAAGTACATGATATATGTGGTATGGGTGCAGCCATCCATAACAGAGTACATAATAATCTAGATCCAAGGCATGGACGCAGCCATCCAGAGAGGATCGATAAATAGACTCAGGCATGGTCGCAGCCATCCAGTGAATGAGTCATGTAGTGATCATAATAAACCACAAATCGCAACTTAAATTCTAACAAACAAAATCCAGGGTCTTGCGCTCCATCTCGACCCGAACAAAGTACAAGTTCAGGCATGCGAATACATGAGTTGGAGTCGAACATGCATGAACATCGTCTGATTACCAGCCAATAATGAAAACTGTTAACAGACGCAAGAGGTACCACCAATAATGACAATGGCCCTCAAGGTACTATAGGTACAAACTACGGCGTGCGAATGAGTGAGCTGGCGTCGAACACCCGTAGAATCATTTGATTGAAGGCCATTGATGAAAACCTCTCGTCAAACACGAAGAACCTGCCATTGAGGCATGCAGGCTCTAAGGCACCGGAAGGGAGTCTCTAGATCAGCTTCCTGGATAATGAGCTGAAGTCGACAGGAAGTGACCTCGATCAACGGTGGGCCATAATGTTTCCCACATCATTGACACGAGACAGAGGAAGAATGTTGTGGTGAATCAGAATTATGTGAGGTATCAGAGGGAGGTTTTAATTCTACAGAGGTCAACTTCCCTTGAACATATCAGCGGCACGATAGTGGAATTGGCAGTATTTGACATCAAATGAGCCGAGGTCATGGTGACAAGGCAATGAGCAGATGAGAGGTCAACTAGGATAACCCAAACCCACGGAGGCTAATGTAAAACAAGATGAGACGTCCCCACCTAGACACGAATGCAGACTAGTGCCATGTTCAAGAGCGACATACTGCCGACACGACAATAATTATGGGTCCATTTTCCCCACCATTTCTAGCGAGTACCCCAGTTATTTTTAACAAGCTTGACGGGGATAGCATATTCTTGTGAGGCGTCATTTCGACGGAATCTGATGTCATTAGGTTTTAACGAGTCTGACAAAGGAAGAACTCGGCGTCTTTTCCTGTTTAGAGAGTCTAAAAAGACAACAGAAAAGTGAACTCCAGGTGGGTCCTTTTTCTTAAAGTTGTGTCTCTTGAGCCCGAAAAAGTATAAAACAATGCTCGAAAGAACCGCTTGATCATTACGATCGAGGAGTACTTTTCATATGTAGTGACGTCGACCTGAAAAAGTAAAAAAGTGATCGATATCACGTCGTTTCGTAACCATTAACGAACCTGAAATGACAAGTGTCCGATGATCTTTTCGTTTTTACACGGTCGGAAAAGAGTTTAAAGACGACTGCCTCTTATTTACGTTTAACGAGTCAAGAGGGATAACTCGGCGGTCTTTTCATCTTTAAACGGTCGGAAAAGAGCTAAAAGCAGACCTCCATTTTTATTCTCTTTAGCGAGTCAAAAAGGGAAAAATACTCGGCAATCTTTTCATATTTTATGAGTCAGAAAAGAGCTTAAAGGCGACTCGTCCTGGAGGAACAAGTGGTATAAAGGGTAGCAACTGGTTCCGGCAATGGTGGAACTGCTCAAAACATGTAATGGTCAAGAGGCTGGCTAATAAAACCACTCATCGCTGCGGTTCCTCAGGAAAGGATAAACAACCAAGTGAGATCATATGTTCGGCCAAAGAGATGGTGGCAATGGAATTAAACAACCAAGGTTCATCTAACAGAATTTAGCAGATAAAAGACAATCACGAGATGTAAATCAGGTATGGGTTCATTTTTACACAAGCTTGAACCATGGATAACTCTGCTTGGATTCGGTTTCATGTTTACACAAGCTTGAAACGAAAAACTATGCTTGGTATCAGTTCGCATGCCCCCAACATAATAACGTAAAACGAGGTACATGACCCCCAAGCTTCATTGCATTCAACACAGTGGATGGAATGAAGCTTCACGAGATCTTAATTGAAAGACGCAATTAGAAAGGGGGAATTTTTTCATTTTTTAACGAGCTTGACACAAGATCAAGAACTATGCTCGGTTGGAACTTCACCATAATGAATAGGAAGTTGAGGCTCCCAAGATTGTCATTCCTGATGGAAGGCCAACATCTTGGAAGTCAGGGCCCAATGACTCTAGGACACTATGCACGACGGCGGCATCACTGGATCCAGGCACGGGATAGGTGGCCACGTAGTTGAGCTGTGATGAGGCAGATGCAACTGGTGGATGAAAACCAGGAGGGGATGACAACTGTGCAGGAGCCACCCGGGGACAGACGAACGATAATTGATCTATCGTCATGATTCTTCCATCGTGTGGAAAGCAAAACCACCCAGAAAAGTGAAGAGACCAGGGCCCCCATGGCATAAACATAGTCACGGCCAAGGAGAAGACTGAAGTCTAAAGCACCTTGGGTAACCGATACGTCTATATAGATGGTCTTGCCTCCCAAAGTAACAGGGAACTGTGGAAGGATCCCTAATGGTTGACTAGTTCCTCCGTCAAAAGCCGTCAGATTCGGTGCGGCTGGCACAAGCTGTGGGGAACCCAAGGCTTGCCAAGTAGTGGCAGGCATAAGACTAACCGATGCTCCCTCATCCAACACAGTGCCAGGTATCGCCTTATTATAGGCATGTACCGTGACCCAGAAAGGCACATGGGATGGAAGGGAGGAGGTAGTCAAACAACTCCAGTCGAAGGAAACGACTGAACTACTTGGTGGGGGAATCATATGATTGCCCCCCTGCTCTAAAGGAATTGAAGCAGGACTCTTGGGAGCAGCTGGGATAGGAGAGTCATTGCCGGCCTCAGGAGAATCTGAGGAGACGAGAAGAACATGGGAGTGATTCTCTTCCGAAACAGAGTGATCGACGGGTGGTGAACTCGAATCGACACTCTTTCCGACTAATGGTGGGTCTGGAACAAGCTGGGCACAGCTAGGTTCAGGAAGAGAAGGCTGGACAAGAGAAGAATATGAATCAATCTCTTTGTCAGCAGGGGAACAATCTTCGGCTACAAAGAGACGTTGATAACCAACGGGAAGTTGGGGTGAAGGAGCTGTAAGACTTTCCAAGACAACGGAGGCTTTATCCATGAGTGGACAGAGGTGAAGGGGATGATTTCCTTCACAAAGTCTACAGGGGATTCGAATCTTCCCTTTTCCCTTACCATTCCCAACTAATAAGGTAGCATCGCCGTGAGCTTCAGAGGACGATGAGGGGCGGGCCGGATCGCGAGACCATACTTCTAGTACCCTGGGAATGCCAGGACAATCGCGAAGAAGATGGTCCTCCTTGCATAATCGACAAGGAAACTTGACCTTCCGCGGAGGAGCAGAAGGTGGCCCGACTTCAGGTGTACTCGGAGTAAGAGCTGTACTTCTAGCTCTCCCTTGGGAGCCTTCTTCTTCTTCATCTTCTTCTTCTTCTTCTTAGCCACTGGTTACTCAAATCTAGACTTTCACCAGGTGAAGTAGAAGATGAGGATGTAGAAGTGGGCGTAGAAGGGGAGAGATCCACCTTAGAATCAACATGATGTTGTTCAAGTGGAGGGACAGATTGACTAGACGATGAGATGGCAGGGACAAAAGAGGTTGAGAACAACCAGACCGGAAACCCAATAGTTAACCCTGGGAGGGACAACGTTGCCATATAAAGAGCATCAACATTTCGAAAAGGAGCGAAATGACCAGGGTTCCCATCAGAGGGGGTCCCTGGGTTTGTGAACCCCGGAAAAGTTGCCATCGAGAACGAAAAGAAGCCTACTCAAGCTAACGCAAACAAGATCTAACCAGGTAATGTTAATCGCGGCCAAATAAATTTTAAGACGCAAGGGCACAACTTGACCTTTTCATGTTTTAAGAGTCGAGAAAAGGGCAAAAAGATGACTCTAGTCTCCTTCGAATGTTTAGTGAGCCCGAAGTGACAAATGCTCAAGTGAGCCTTTTCTTTTAAGGAGTCTGAAAAGGATCAAAAGTGACTACTCTGGAGAAACCAGGCAAGGGTTTACCAAACAAATCCGTAAAACTGCATATACACCTTGGCAATCATATGAAAACCATGGACTTTCCGTACGACAGTCAATCTTCCCGAATGCTGTGTTCGGTGCATTACGGCTTGTAAGGCGGCATACACGACTTCCTGTGGATCAAGGATGATAACCTAGTGGGGTCTCCCCATATACTCGACGGTACGTGGGAGCTCAAGTCCGTGCTAGACCACTTGTTGCGTCATGGAAGGAGGAATCACCCAACCTTAAGTGAAACAAAAGTGACTAGGTTTAACGACGCCAGAGCACGTCTCTAGCCTAGACCTCTAAACAGTGAGTGTTATGTTCCAATGCGTTTTTAAGTTCATTCAGTTCATTTTATTGTTGATCTTTGATTAGGTTTCGATTTCCAGGTCCTACCATATGTAATCTCTCACAATTCCCTAAATGAAAGCTATATGCCAAAAAGTATCATTTCGTTCGATGAACACTAACTACGAGAGAGTTGAGAATTTTTCAATCAAACAAAATGACCATAAACAATCAAGAACAATTCTAATGCAGCTAATGGCAATTAACGAAACTTTTTTTTAAAGTCATTAATCAATGAAAATCTCTAATTTCCATTAACTAATTCAACGCAAAAGAGACTGTTCGTTTTCTTTTCAATGGCAAAGTGAACTAAACAAATTTTGAGAGATAATAACACCAAGTAAAAGAGACAAACTTCACTCAATGTGAACGTAATCAAGTCCCCAAACACCAAGGCAGTCCTTCAAACCAAAAGAAAACACAAAGACCTCTATGAGCTATGTGATCTAAGCCCAAACGAAGCCAAGTGAAATCCAAGCGGAAAAGGAGCAAATCGCTTGAATAACAATAAAATACTTAACAACCACTGAACAAGTGTAAGAGAGGAACCAAAAGTTGACTGGACCAACAGAAGACCAAAACTCCTAAGGAAAGCTCGATGCACAAGGCCACTAGATGCCCTAGGGCTAAATGTGAAATCGGTGGAAAATGGCAAACACCCAAAGTATGTAAATGTAATCTATGCACACTTTTCATTCATATCCTGAAAATGAGAATTCTATTATGCAAGTGTGATCTATGCAAGAGAATTCTCAAACACACGATGATTCTGATGTAATCTAAGAACCAATCAGTGCAAATCAAGAAAACGGGTGTGAGTTCCAAAGATCATAAACTAAGAACACTCAAAGGCGATTAACACTCATACACACAATTTAGCCCCCCCCGGTGAATGAGGGGGAAATTTTTTTGCAAAAACAAAAGCAAAAAGATGCAAAATTGTGAAAAGACTAAGACAAACCTCCAAGTAATGATCAAAGGAAATCAAATTAATAATTTGCCAAAAAAACTCAAAACCAGTCAAACAAGACTCTGACACACTCAAGTGATTGAAAAGGTGTAGCTAGACACAAAACCCAAGCTTGGAAGGCTACCAACAAGCAAACTGGAAAAGTTCACAGGCCTGGGGCGACTGTCAGGTGGAAAACTAGCGCCAATTGAGGATTGGCGCGGGTTGTACACTGGTAAGTGGCGCCAATTGGCGCGACTGTCATGCAAAAAAGAGCGCCAATCAAGTTTGCTAGCTTAAAAATAAAAACAAGCAGTCCCGGGCTTGGTTAACAGTATCCAGACAGACCAGGCAGCAAGAGACAACAGAGCATCCAACCCAGAAAGCTATCTAAGCAATCAAAACAAGAGAACCAAAGAGACAAGACATCCCCAGCGGAGTCGCCAAATTGTTGTGGAGGTAAATCCTCTCTGCAGACAGAGACGATCCCTACTAGCCCAGACCGGGTCTAGCAACAATCACACAATGCTACCATGCAAGTTCCTAATTGCATATAAAAGTGGATGGTGAGAACCTACTTGGATTCCAACGCTAGTGTTCGTAGAAGAGATGTCGCTCTCGTTCCTTTGCCTCGGCTGGTCACGATCCCCACGATCTCCGTGATTGGACACTGCACATGCAAAGAACAACACGAATACAAGCATAAAATCTAGTAGATGCAATTATATATCAGTCAGAAAAAGATATAACTCAACATCAAACATAAGACAATGAGAGTGGAACCATAATGATAGTCATCTATTATTGATAAATAACAAAGAAGAATACAACCATTGTTCTGACGTCAAATCCTCCTTTGGCTGGGTAGTCAGCTACACAAGTCTTGCAAAGCTTGTTGGGATAGGAACAAGCCTCTCTCTCTTTGGGTGACAAGAATCTCCTTACTTAGATTTGGCCTTATGGGTGCAAAGAAGGCTCTTGCAGCTTCAAACTCTTGAAACTCCTGGTATTCTCTATCACTATGCTGGAACTACTGACTAGAACTAGCTTGCTCAAGGCATAGAGGCAAGCTTTTATAGATAGAGAGGAAAGAGATAGGATCAACCACATTATTCATGGGATTGGCTTTATCACTTGGAAACTTCATGAAAGATGGCAAACCACTTCCCTTCTATGGAGATTCGAAGCCAAACCCATCCTAGCTCAACATAGATTCAGTTGGTGAATGGGTTAAGGAGAACCTTCGGAAGCTTATTAGTTGAAAACTTTACTCAATTGGTGCTCTGAGACAGAGCACCAATGGCGCGCCCTTTTTAGAGGATTTCCCTCATTGGCGCGGGCAGTAAAACTGTGGACCGCGCTAATCCAAAAAGAGCTGTTTTCATGGGTATTTTGCAGGAGATTTCTTAGGGCATATGAAGCTCATACTTAGAGGAATATGATGTAAGTGGTTTCAGGTCATGTCACTTCTCACAGGTCCCGGAATGAGTCCTCCAGTGTGCGGGTGAGGGGTAATAGGACTGTGACAAACGGTGACAGATTGCTGTGTAACAACATGTATAATTTGAATGAATCTAATAATTAAGAATATACTTTCACTTTTAAAAGGGATAGAGTATATACACATTTTAAAACTTTAGTAATTTAAAATATATAATTAAAAAGAATATTGTGAAAAGTATCATTAATAAATAAAAAGTAAAACATTTAAACTTTTTATTTTGCAATTATTATAATATTTTTAATATATATTTTATTTTTAAAAATAATTTTTAATAAAATATATATGGTTATGATTAATGAAAAAAATGCTAAAATTGATTTAAAAATTTTAAATAAAAAAACCAATAAATAAAAAATTGAGTATTGAGAACCACAAAGAAATAAACATGACATCAACTAAAGAGCTAAACTATGATCGCATATCATTTTCCACAAAACTCATTTTCCACAAAACTCAGTGTGCCATATGTTTTTCATCCATGTACTCCAAACATTTGGGGGCCACATCTGAGTCCTAATCCTCATGGACTTTTACAAAAAGTC